>OX940793.1:42214650-42814650 GCA_954870985.1 Trifolium fragiferum
AAAAAAGTTATTATGTTTGGTCTTTTTTTATAAAAAAACAATTAACTTCTTAGGCTTATATTGAATATTTAATTTATAAAATAGATCATATATATCAAATATTCATGAGTTGTTTGTTTCTAATAAAAAGGACCGGATGAATATTACCATTAATGTAACTGCATAAGTTCTAAAACTATATGGAATAATAATTTCAAGATGAAAAATATTTTAGTATACTTACCAGAAACCATGATTCCCTTGAGGCCACATGATTTGTGCAAATTTTTGACATTCAATCATAGTTAATGGATCTTCAATGGCCATAGATTCATATAATGGAAGCCATGAGACTTGTCCTAAGTAACCATGAAAAGGTCTATCACTTGTTTTTTGCTTTTTTGTTTCCAAAGGGAGGCTAAATAATTCTTCAATTGAAGACACAACAGAGTCGCAAAGATCTTTGCCAACTTTATCATATTTTGCCACGAAACAACCGTAGTCTTCTAGTGAAGTTCTCACAACATTGCAAGCTGAGAGCCATGTGTTGGTACCAGGTTTCATGTTTTTGTCGGAGAAGTCAACGACAGGAATTATTTGAGACTCTGATTCAGATCCTCCCATAATGCTATTGTTTAGAAATTTTTTTCTAACAATTTGGGAATGGAAATGTTAACTCTATTTGGTGTTGATTTGATTTATCAGCTTGCTTAAACTATCATTCCTAATGTGTGAATTTATAGCCACGATGACAACCTATGTTTATGGATCAAGATACTAGAGTCAACAAAGAGATATTTATTTTATAATGCGTATCATTTCTTAATTAATAAACTAAATAAATTCCCGTGAGTATAGCTCATACATTTGATATAAATATTATATTTTATATGTAAAGGTCAAAGTTCGTATCGAGATCTCCAACATATTCATCTCAAAAGATGAATTTTAGCCATTTGGCTATTTGACAACAAAAAGTTAATAATTTAAAGGAAGATATTTTGGGGAATTCTAATTTACTCTTTCATAATTTGAGGGCATTTACTCTTCAACCAATGAAAACAAGTTATTTGTATGTGGTCTTCACATGTTTGTTACAATTAGTTGTGGGGACCACATACAATACTACTTATGTGGTTTGTTCTCATTGATTGAAGAGTAAATATCTTCAAATTATGAAAGGGTAGAGAAGTAATCACCTATAAAAGTTTAAATAATTATATCATATTTTGGTTTTGGTTCCTGCATGTTAGGAAAGGCCAAATCCTAATAGCTTAAGCTTTTGGGATAATTGGTTATTTGACATGGTATCAGAGCCTCTATGACCTAAAGGTCAAGAGTTCGATCCCCGCTCCCCTCACTTTCTAATTAAAAAAAAAAGTGGAATTTAAGCATATGGTAGGTGGGCCTATGCATTATCCACGCTTCAAGTCCAATGGGCTATTGCGTGAGGGGGCGTGTTAGAAATAATATAAAACCATTGATGTGGCCTTTCCTAACAGCTTAAGCTTTTGGGATAATTGGTTATTTGACACTGCACTTTTTCTTTTGGACTTTGGTCCATGCAGTTTAAAAAAGTTTGTTTTCAATTTTTGCTATTAACGTAACGGTAAAAAAAAAAAGGAGTAATTGATTATAAAGGTCTTAATTCTGAACCGACATAAGACCAAAATTCACTGTACACAAGGTCCAATAGCATGAAGGCCAAACAAATAATCTAACGGCCCTTTGTCTCCGCAAGCACCAACGGTTAGTCGTTGGATTCCTAAATATCCTAAGGTATGTGCAACTTTCAATGGAATCGAAGATGAATTGTTTTATAACCGTCCATTTCAACGCTTCAACAACTCGATATATGTATCTGCCTATGACAACCTATGTTGATGAGCGTCCTTTTGTAATACTTTTTGTTCTTATATTAACTTAAACATCAAATTATTTGTGGATATATTTCTCAACTTTAATGGATTGCTACTCGATGCCAACCTTATTTTTTATCACTCCATATTAATGTTGAAGACACTAGAGAGAATGGTCATGCGGCACATTGTTCACGTCAATATCTTCAACGGAATGCTGCTCGACGCCAGCCTTATTTTTTATCACTCAATATTAATGTTGAAGACACTAGATAGATTGGTCATGCGGCACATTATTCATGTCAATGTCTTCAGCGAATTGCTACTCGACGCCAACCTTATTTTTTAAGGTTAATAGGTTGTTACCCCCTGCTAAGTGGGCGTGTTTTGCGTTACCCCCCTACTAAAAATTCTTTGAAGATTCCTCCATTGCAAAGTAAATTTTTTTTTGGTTTCTCCCCTTGGATGCACTTTTAAAATCGATTATTTTGTTCCACCGATTTAAAAAGTGCTGTTTTTTAAATCGGTTTTTCTGTTCAACCGATTTTAAAAGTGCAAAATTATTGCACCTAAGAGGGGACAAAGGGGGAAAGCAAAAAAAAAAAACTTTGCAAGAGGAGAATCTTTAAAGAATTTTTAGTAAGGGGATAACGCAAAACACACTCACTTAGCAGAGGAATAACAACCTATTAAACCTATTTTTTTATCACTCCATATTAATGTTGAAGACGAGAATGGATTCTCTCAATTTATTTTTCCTCAATTTTTACATCTCAACCATCAATCAACTTTTTATCATTTCATTTCAATTTAAATATTACTTTATATTTATAATTCAATGGTTTGAAACTCCACTTTATTTCCTTTTTTTTTTTCAAATTGAGTATCCTTTCTCGTTGAAGACACTACACATAGTGGTCTTGCGGCACATTGTTCATGTCGATGTCTTCAACCATCAACCTTTAGTCAAAACAGAAGGAAACAAGCTACCTCATCAACCTATAATTTAAACATTTCATATGTACCAGTATGGTATATTATAAGAACAATATTTTGTTACGTATATGGAATAGCTACGTACATTATATTTATTTTAGGACCACTCAATAATTTCAGACAATTTGTACTACGATCTCAGCAAAATCGATTGATTTATGGACTTTGGCGTTAATTTACATTTTTTTATGTGAATGATTGGCTTTAATTTACAATTGCATTAATTAAAATCTTTAGTGCAAACGTCATGACTTTGGGACGTTTTTGTATCTTTTACGTAACACTTTTTTAAAATGGCTTACAAATGTTCGAAAATAAGTCGAGTCGAATTTGTCGGAGCCCAACTCGACTTGATAAGAATTGATTCGATTTGAAACTCAACTAGAAACCCAACTCAGTTCGACACGGACTATTTTTTAAGCTCGAATGCGGCTCGTTTAGAGTTGTGTGCAGTTCGGTTCGACTTGTTAGATTCAATTCATTTTGAACTCAAAATTCAACTTAAGAATTCAACATGATTTTTTTCTATTTATTCTTCATTTTATATATACACTCCGATGTGAAGTCCGAACATAAGTCACACCGCCGTCAATCCGCCGCACCGCATATTTGTTTTTAAAAATTGATGTACATACGGATTGAGTTATTTTAAAAAAGGTTGAGTTATGTTATAAATAGGTTGAGTTATTTTTAAAAAAATAATAATTCATCATTTAATAGTATAAAGAAGAAAAAAAAATTGGATAACTCATTATCCATCCAACTCAACTTGGAAATGAGTGAATTTATCTAATCTTAAAATAGATTATTTTTGTGTTATCCTTAATTAATCCAAAGTATATGGATTGGGCAAATTCGTTCGATCTGGCCAAACACATCCAATTTAACTCGAAAAATTGAGTTGGATCGGATAATTGAGTGGATATGAATTTTAAAAATAAAAATTCATAAAGAGAAAATCGGGTTTCGGATATAACCGGGCTCAATCTAAAAAACCCATTGACCTAATAGTGTTATAGTTTTTTTAAAATACTTTTTATAAAAATAATAATGACGCTTAAAAGCTAAGAATTTGAAATTCCATTATATCTATAAAATTGATAGAAAAATTTAAAATTGACCCGAAAACCTAAAATCGATTTTAAACCCGACCTGAACCCTAATATCGGCCAAAAACCTAAATTTGACCCTAAACCTAACCTAAACCATCAAATTGTTTGAAAAAAAAAATCTGATGAAAACCCTAAAATCGACCCCAAACCCAAGCATAACCCTAAAATCATAAAAAAAATATAAAATTGACCGTAAACCCGACATGAACGGTAAAATCGGTAAAAAAAATTAAATTCGTCACCAAACCCGACATAACTCCTAAAATTGGCCGAAAATCATAAAATCGACAAATAATCATCCGAAAAAATCGATCAAAAACCCTAAAATTGGCTATAAACCCTAAAATCGACCGAAAATCGTAAAATCAATCGAAAATCCTAAAATCGACAAAAAATCCTAAAATCAACTATAAACCCAATCTAAACCCAAAAAACGGTCGAAAACCCTAAAATCAGTCGAAAATCCTAAAATCGACCAAAAACTCACCTATACACCCAACTAGAACCCTAAAATCCGCCAAAAACCCTAAAATCATAAAAAAAAATCTAAGATTCTCAAAATATAAAAAAAAATGAGGATTTTTTTTTTCTCGAAATCGAAAACAAATTCGAGAACTTTTTTATCAAAATCAGTAACAATTTTGAGAACTTTTTTTCTTGAAATAAAAAAAAAAAGTGGAATTTTTTCTCAAAATAAAAAAAAAAAGATAGAGACCTTTTTTCTTGAAATAAAAAAAAAAAAAATAGATTTTTTTCTTGATATCCAAAAATTGGGAGCAAATGTTTTTTGAAATCGAAAAAAAAATCAATTTTTTTCTCGAAAGCGGAAAAATTTTGATTTTTTTCAAAATTAAAAAAAAATTGAGAACTATTTTTTTAAAATAAAAAAAAATTGAACAATGAATTACTTTATCCAAACAATGAATTTTGAGAACAAAAGAATTCAATTGTTTTATCCAAACAAATTTTTTTGAAAAAGATAGGATTTTAAATGAAGTATTTGAATTCCATGGAATCTCAAAATCCTTTGCATTTTAAATTTCTCTATCCAAACACACTCTTGGATTTTGTTGTTTGATAGTTAAATATTTTTCATAGTGAAAACAAGTTACACTATGTTTTAAGAAAATAATAAGACAAAGTAATTTTTTATATAAATATTGATGATACGTCGTTTAATCATTTAATATTAAATAAACTAAAAAATCATTTGGATAACTCACTATTCAAGCCGGAAGTTATTGTGTTTATCCGACCAAAATGCGTGGTTATTTTTCATAGTAAAAACAGGTTACACTAATTTTTAAGAAAATACAATGGTTGATGATGATTTGTCATTTAGTTATTTAATTTAAAAAAAAAATATAATTTAAGTAACTCACTACCCAATCCAACCCAACTAGTGGATTTATCCAATCCGTTTCAATGTTATAACGGGTGGTTATTGGATTTGACCTAATCCGAAATATTCTTTGTGGTTTGAATTTTTATTTGAAAATTACTTTTGCACCCACGAAATTACCAAAATACTCTCGTCTGTTACTTAAGTAACATATTCTAAATTAAAAACCTAAAAAAATTCATGTAGTAGGGTGTTTTTATGAAAAAATTTCATTTTTATAACATCCGCTACTTAGCATATGTTATAAAAATGAAAAAACTTCTGGTAGGGTGTTTTCATATAGGATAATATGGAAAATAGTGAAAGGATAATATGGAAAACTCGTAGGACGCATGAGTAACTCATTGGGTGACAAAAGTAATTTTCTTTTATTTTAGCTAATCTCAATTCAATTCGGCCCACTATAGAGTACCCTATGTGGAATTTTTTTTTATACCCCTACATTTATACGTTTGGGTTTTAGTGTTGATCAAAGCCAACTAAATTCGACCCAATACAATATACCCTATATAATTTGGATTTTAGTCTTAGTCAAATCCAACTAAATTTGACCCATGTGCACCCTTTACACAAATGGTCTCTTTCCCTTCAAAACTGAAGTTACACTATGTTTTAAGAAAATAAAAAGACAAAGTATAATTTTCATAGTGAAAATAAGTTATACTACATTTAATCATTTAATATTAAATAAACTAAAAAATCATTTGGATAACCCACTATCCAAGCCGGAAGTTAGTGTGTTTATCTGACCAAATTGCGTGGTTATTTTTCATAGTAAAAACGGGTTATACTAATTTTTAAGAAAATACAATGGTTGATGATGATTTATCATTTAGTTATTAAATTTTAAAAACAAAAAAATAATTTAAGTAACTCACTACCCAATCCAACCCAACCAGTCGATTTATCTAACCTAGTTCAATGTTATAATGGATGGTTATTGTATTGGACCTAATCCGAAATATTCAGTGTGATTCGAATTTTTATTTGAAAATTACTTTTGCCACCCTACTGATTTTGGGGTGTGCCCTACGAAATTATCAAAATACCCCCGAAATTCATGTAGTAGGGTGTTTTTATGAAACTTTTTCATTTTTCTTGTAGAGTGTTTTCATATAGGATGTTTTTTATTCATGTTTCATATTTTTATAACGTCTGCTATTTAAGTAACGAAAAGGTAAAATGAGAAATTCGTAGGGCGAGCAAGTAACTCATAGGGTGACAAAAGTAATTTTCTTTTATTTTAGCTAAACTCAATTCAATTCGGCCCAATACAAAGTACCCTATGTAATTCGGATTTTAGTTTTGGTCAAACCCAACTAAGTTCGACCCAATACAGAATACCTTATATAATTCGGGTTTTAGTCTTAGTCAAACCCAACAAAATTCGACCCAATACAGAATACTCTATATAATTCGGGTTTTAGTCTTAGTCAAATGCAACTAAATTCAACCCATGTGCACCCTTTACACAGATGGTCTCTTTCCCTTCAAAACCACCTTTAGACCATAATACCACAAATCCACAATAAGCCTAGATCTAGAGTACCCTAGATGCAGATTTCAGATTAATACAATTGTACAAAGCAACATGACTCTGTCTTCTATGCTATGAAACAATTCTTTGATCTTTCCATTAGAAACCAATAATAAACCAATTTATGGACAATTGCCATAGACAACGCCCCTCAAATTCCTTCGTATGAATCAATTGCCAAAGATGTTCAAAACTACACATGACACAGTAGCTTTCATGATCAATCCATGCCGGTAGCAGACAGCTTGGAAAGAGACTTACATTCCATTCAAGTATGTATCAATCAATCATATTCATATGCTATTGCTTTCACCTTTAACTATTGTTATAAAATTTAGTTTGAATTAAATAGTCTCTTATCAAATCTAGGTAGTGTGTCAATAAATAGAACAGTAAATATCCCTAGAACTAATTGATTCATACAAAGGATTTCAGGGCGTTGTTGTTTTTTTAGTTTCTAATGGAAAGATAAAAATGTTGTTTCATAGCAGAGAAGACAAAGTCATATAGCTTTGTATTAATCTTATCATAAAGTGCAAGGAATCCGCTGTGTTCTTCGAATGTAATACCAGGCTTCGAGTTTTCATCGCTGAAATCAATCACCAGTAGAGGTAATTTTGATTCTGGTATGAACATGTATTTATATTTGATTTGCACTATATAATTTATTTTTTGTTTTGCAATAGCCTTCCTACATGTAGAGGTAATCATATATATTCGATTCATTGTCAGGCACTAAACGTGAGCACCTCTCGGAACTTTAATCCCCGCATACAAAAATGGTTATGTATGTAATATTATCTAGCTAGTTAAGAATATCCTTAGGAATTAAGACTAGTACTAAGGATCAAGTCAATTATTTAATACTATGCATGACAGAGATAATTTGTTTGGGTGAGGTTGAAAGATAAGACTATTATAGAGCATTTCAAATGATGAAACTAAGAACTGAAAAAACAGTATACAACATTTCAGAACATTTTCTAACTTTTATTTGAAAAACTAGGCAGAATCATACAATTTTATTTGCTATATAGTTCCAAGCATAATCCATGTGTCACATAAACTCCAGGACACTTATTAAAATTTGCATGAAACCTAAAACTAAGGAAAAATCAATTTGAAGCAGAAAAAGAGAAAAAATCACTCAACCAATAGAGTTGACAGATCTCTACTGTTGACATTCTCCATTTCTATTTAGTGCTTCTTCAGTGTGAAACGCCTTTTCAGTTTGCCCCAGCGGCTTTTTGGCCGGGAACTCTTGTCACGTTCAGCTTCAGAGGTATCACTCATGTCAAGAAGATTCAGATTCTCAGTATTCCTAGTGGTCTGACGACTGCTTGACCCCTTAAACCTTTTTGTTATACTGTTCTTCAGACTCTTAGCGGTAGATGGCTTCCCTGTCTTGTCAATTAGTTTTGACCCTGCGAATTCCGAGGGCACACTTTTGGTATTTGAGCCTCTGTAAGACACATTAAGCAGGCGTTTCTTGAAAGGCAGTCTCCTGTCTAGGAAGATAACAATCACACTTATATCATCAT
This sequence comes from Trifolium fragiferum, assembly GCA_954870985.1. Taxonomy (NCBI): domain Eukaryota; kingdom Viridiplantae; phylum Streptophyta; class Magnoliopsida; order Fabales; family Fabaceae; genus Trifolium; species Trifolium fragiferum. The sequence goes on from OX940793.1 coordinate 42,223,077, forward strand.
GAACAGCCCTCCTGCCTTCACGTCCCGGAGCGAGAGTCAACAGGTCCCTATAGGTACGATCCAGTCTTGTAGCAGCAGCTCTTGCTAGAGTAATACTCAGAATCCTCTTCGCAATTCCCTACAGAAACCTCAAATGTCAGTCGTAATAGTTTTAACCGTAACTAAAACGTCTTTACACTAATTCGAACAGCATTTGAAATTAAAAAGAATCAAGTCACTTCCAATTTCCTAAAGATTAAACAAGTCTTCTTGTTTATCGTCAATAACAAAAGGAAAAACTAAGAAAGAACAAGGCATAGATATATACTTACATGTTTTGGAAAATTATGAACAATGTCAGCTACTTCTTGATTTGTCATGTAATCCCAAAGTCCATCAGAAGCAAATATAAGAAACTTATCAGTATCTGCTATAGCTCTACTAGACATCTCTGGTTGAGCAGATAGGACAGCACGAGTAAAAGGTTCAGGAACAGGTGGTTCGTATGCGGGGAATGAATCTTGCAGCGAAAATGGAGGCCTCTTCAGATATGCATCACCAATACTTCTACTCACCTAATATAAATACAAGAAAACCATATAACAGTCATAAACCAGTATCAAATATCAAATAAAACTATAACTCTATCTAACTTCAAATATGCATCACCATAATAGTTCTACAAACCTAATATAAATTCAAGAAAACATTATAACAGTCATAAACCAGTATCAAATACCAATATTTCTACTAACTGAATATAAATTCAAGAAAACCTTATAACATTCATAAACTACTATCAAACATCAAATCAAACTCTATCTAAATTGAATAAAAGAAAAACAAAATTACCGTAATGATGCCTTTGACGCGCCACGATCCATCATCCCTCTGGATCACAATAGTAGGATCATTGGGATGCAATGCTTGGACTTCTTGTCGAATAGCCGGATCACTACAATTGTGATCTCTTGTCAATTGATGAACCTGGAGTGTTCTGTCAACCACGGAACCCATTACAGCACGCGAATCTCCAAGATTCGCAATATACAGCGTACCCCTCCAAAATACACCAGCAAGACAGCATGAACCAATTTTTCCAAGCTGTTGATTTCGATGAATATCCGCTTCAACATATTCCAAAAATTGACTTTCAGTATCCGCAACCGCATCGCTCAAAGTCTCCACAGCAATAGAATTATCATTCGCTTGAGCAAACCCTAAATTGAACCACATAAAGTAAAAATTCAATTTTCCCCCAAATCAAGAAACAAATCTAAAATTAATAAAAAGAATTAATTAAAGAAAGATACTCACTCAATAGATTGTTGAAGAGGTGATTAAGACAAAATAGCGATGCATCGACGCCACCATGGCCGTCATAAACTCCAAGAAAGAGTGTATTTCGAATGGCAACTTCAACATGGCTTTGATCTTCCATAACTGTATTGCTTTGAACATTAGCCATCGAAAATTCTCCTAAGCAATGTTGTTCGAGATTGAACGATCTCGCAAGAGGGTCTTGCTCAAATGTAATCATATCAGCATCCCTCTGCCTGATTCCATTGATTACAGATTGTAGCCACCTTGGAGGCATTGTGAAGAAGAAAGAAAAAAAAAGTGATCTTGAATCTTGATTTGTGAGTGAGAGTGATGAATTGAAAGTATGAAAAATAGTGAATGTGAATGAAATGAATGAAGCATATGATGTATTTATAATGTGAAATGAAAATGCAAAAGAGTAAAGTAACTGAAAAACAGAAAACTGGATAATCTAACTGAATGGTAACTGAATTTAACAAACGTCATCACAAAGCCAGCTGTAAAATTGTGTATTGGCGGGAAGAGGAAATATTGAATTAAACTTTGTGTTGACTATGGTCTTATAAGTTTGACTATGTAATATTTTATCGTAAAAATTGACTATTTCATATTAATAATATTCCATATGTGAAGATCAAAATTTATTTTTTTCCTTTTGTAGAAAAACTTTCCATTTTTTTCTCAATTTTCCAATAATGGATTAATCATTTTAATTAAAGTTGTCACATTTCTTTTTATGTACATAAATTTGTCACTTTTTTTTTTTTTTGGGTCAAGGTGATTTGTCACTCTTCTGATGGTAATAGAAAAACTATTTGGCACAAGCATATACACGGTCCTGTTGACAAAATTTTAGTATGCTAGATATAAAGCATAAAGATTGATACGGATATTAGACATACACAAATATAGATATGTTGACAATGATAATAATTTGAGAAAATGAAATAATTCAATGTGTTTATGTATTGGTGACGAACACATCGATGCGTGTTAGACACTGAATCACAGATAATCTGAGTAGTGTTCGTGCTTTATTTTTATTCAAAAAAAGTTAATAAAAATATAATAAATAAATAAATAATATTTTACAACTTTCTATTGCAAAATTTACCAACCAAAAAATGTCTTAATGTTTTGTATTTTCTAGATTTTTTTTTTTGTTATAATGTATGTATATATTATCATGCATTTTTTTATTAACTATCTGATTCTCAGAAAAATGAAGCGTGGTAATTTAAAGTATTGTCGAATGATAAATAAAATCTTACTCTACCTAGTAATTAAAATTGGGATTTTTTAAACAATTTGTCATTTGGTAAAATTCATTAACCACTTGAGACCCTTGATTCAATTAACAAATAATATTAATTTGTTGCCATTTATTACAACTTTTTAAAAAGAGAATTTGGTAAAAAAGAAATTCAAATCAGAAATATTACTAAACACTTTTGTATAAAAAAAACATTTTTAAGTTTTTCATTATTTTAATGATAAAATTTTAAAAATAGTTGAAATGAGTATCTTCTCATAAAAATAGTATATTTTTAGGAGATATCATCTCATAAAAAATAGTTAAAATGATTATGTTAAAACCTATAGGAAAAATTATTTAAATTTCTGGTTATTAAAATGATTCTTTTTATTTGTAATAAATCAGTTTGAAATTGTATTTATTGTATTTTGTGATGAAAGAAATATTATTTGTTATTTTAGATCAATTATTATGATAATTATTTTGAAAATTTTAGTTTTATTTGAGGAATTTAAAAATGTAAAGTTAAAATCACTTTTTGTTTAAAATATATAATTATTGAATGTTTATGTTGACCAATTACCATTGATTCTTTTTTTTTTTGGCCGACTATTAAACATCACTACATTCGATTTTTTTTATAAGAAACAATTACATTTTAGGTTCATTGAATAACTGATGTATGTAGTCTATATTATAGATCAGATACATTAATTATTCAATAAATCTAAATTTTTTGAATTATTTCTTATAAAAAAACAAAGGAATTATTTTATTTTTTCACCGACTATTGAATATTATTACCAGCTATAAATGCCCTCATAAATAATGGGTCTCACATTAATGGTATGAATCTTGAATTAATTACTCTCTCATGTCTTCTTTTTTTAAAGACATTTTACACCAAATATATTAATTATTTAATGAATTTAAAAAAGATAAAATGTCTCTTATAAAAAAGACCAAAAAGAACACAAAAAATACATAAAAGAGTAATTAATTCAAGTTTCATACCATTAATGCGAGTCGTATTATTTATGGGGGCATTTATAGTTCGTAATAACATTCAATAGTTGGTCAAACACAAAAATACTTCATTTGTCTTTTTTATAAGAAAAATTAAAAAAATTAGATTCATTAAATAATTGATGTATCTAATCTATAATATAGACTAAATACATCAGTTATTCAATGAACCTAAAAAGTTAACTATTTCTTATAATAAAAAAAAAAATCGGATATAGTAACATTTAATAGTTAGTCAGTGAAAAAAAAAATCAATGGTATTTGGTCAACATAAACATTTAATACTTATATATTTTAACGAAAAAGTGATTTTTAACTTTATATTTTTAAAAATAATTATTATGATAATTGATCTAAAATAATAAAAACAATTTCTTCCATCACAAAATAAAAACTTTTTATTATAGTTTATTTGAAAAAAAATTATTTATATTTTGTTAAATTAGGAGTATTAAAATATGTTTATATAGTATGATCAAAGAAAAGACTAAAAAAATCTTGAAAAAAAAAAGACCAAAAAATTATAAAAAATTTACATTTCAAAACAAAATAAAATAAAATAAATTATTACCCAAATGTTAGTAACAAATATAAATATAAAAAAGTAACACTACAATAACAAAATATAAAAATATTTTTGTCACCAATTCAATCATTAATTATTGATATTTTTGGTATGTTTTTCATTAATTAAAATTTTATTTATCACTTATTAAGTTATCACATAATAAATTATTTTAATATTCTTCATTTATAGGTTTATTCTTTTATTGGCCATATCATACAGTATAATTATACCATTATGAATTAAATTGAGAAAAACTTAAAAGTTATACTTAAAGAGCCGTGTCAAAAAATAAAAATACTTATAGAACAAGATTTTTGTATATCTTTAGACAGAGAATGATGTTTATTTAGTTACTTCCATTCCGGGTATTTTATAGGTAAAATGAATTTAAAAATAACATTTATTTTAATATAAATTAATATAAAATTTGATATCCAACTAAACTTTTTGGTACTGGTGTGTCCAACTTAATTTTAATCCAAATTATTATTATGTTAAGAATAAATAAGCTTTTTTTTTTTTACAAAAACCACATAACATATATAAGTAATCAAAATGTGTTTGATACAGAGGAAAAATTTCAACAATATTGTGGCTAGCCTAAGAAGTAACAATCCGTCATTGTAAAGGTATGAACAATCATATTCTTTTTTTGCCTAAATTCAAATAATTTAAAGACAACCTAATATGAAACTAAAATATAAAGATAATAGAACTAAATTAGGCATGCCTCTAAACCGTGCACGAATTGATTCCACCAAGGTTTGTGAGTCACTCTCAAAGACCACATGATTCCAGAGTTCAGATCTGCTCCAGTACCCTTATGCTCCAGTTCTCCAGTCCCTTAGTTAGATGACTGCCATGTGGATTAAAATAAAAGCAACGATTGAAAAATAAAATCAAATAAAAAAGAAAAAGCAGGATATCTTTTCTTCTCCCCCTTGTTCTTCTTCTCCCTTTCGAATCCCTCTTCTCTTCTGAAACTTAAAACAACAAACTCTCCAACTTTTATTTTAAAAAAACTCCCCATTGTTGTTTCTAACTTTCAATCTCCCAAACTTGTTGTTTTTCTGGCTTGACACCACTTATCCACCATTCCCCTTTTTTCATATTGTTTGATTGAAATTGAAAATTATTTAATTTAAATTGAAGATTGTTGTAACCAATATCATGTTTCAACTTTGAATTTGAAAAGCATCAAGGTAATTGAAAAAGTGAACGAAATAGTATATTTTTTTTGCATATATATTCAAAAGATGAACAAACATGATAATAGAAACAAGAAAAAATTGATAAACTTGAATAACAAAGGTTGCAATGGCATTAAGTTTGAGTTAATGACTTTACAAGAGCTTTGTGTTAGCGTTGGGGAGGATGGAAGTAAGGGAGATGCAGACTAACGGCGGAGTGGAGACTATACAAGAGCTTTGTGTTCATATTTGTGCAAACAATAAATCATTTAATTCTGAACCGTTGATTTGTGTTTTATCCACATGTCATTCATCTATCTAAAGGACTGGAGAACTGGAGCAGATCTGGACTCATGATTCCAACCCATGTACCTTGCTAGTTGAATCATCTCAAGTAACAACACATTCACTTTTATTGTTAAATTAAATCATTACACACTTGCATCATATTAGAGTTTTTTCAAGATTTGTTGGACTATTTATTACTCCTTCCGTTTTAAAATATAAGTCGTTTTGACCATATTACACAAATTAATAAATGTAATTATTATTGTATAGAAAAGAGAAATTATGGGTAAGTTTATAAATTTGTCCTTCATTAATTGTATAGGAAAGATAAATGAAAGAATCGAAAGAAGATAGAAAAATAAAAAGTTAAGGGTATAATAGGAAAAATAGCATTAAATGTTTCATTGGAATTGTAAAGCGACATATACAATTTTTTTCTCCAAAGCGACTTATATTTTGAAACGGAGGGAGTATTAAGTTTTCGCTATCCAATCATCAACTATTTATATTCATGCACCAAGCTTAGTAGTGCTACTTCTCATTATGTAATTATTAAATAAATAAATATATATATATATATATATATATAGGTTTTTTTAAAAAAATCTTAATACTAATCGGACTATGGGGAAAATAGTTATACATCCCATTCCATGAGCTATCTTGATCAATTAATTTCGATGGCTTTGGTTGGAATGATTAAAAATTATTTTTATTTTGTGTTTGCTTTTGCTACCTAATTTTGTTTTATTAAAAAATAGTTACTAATTAGCTACAAACGCCGTCATAGCTAATTATGAATTTTCTTGTAATGTATAGAGATGGACAAAATCCAAAGAATTATAAAATATGAGGGGTAAAATTCCAAATTCTAAAATAGATGAGGTAAAATTTCAATTCATTCAAAATAAGGGGATTAAATTGCATTGATTAATTGATTAAATTAAGCTAAATTTTCAATTCTAGGATTTTGTTCAATGATTGAATCATCTGTATTCAGTTTCCACTTAGTTTGACCCAACACAAACCCCTCATTGCTATTTCTAATTAACACAACATCCTAAAAATGTGATAACAGATTCTATATGAAAATTCATATACACATTATGCTTAAACCAACCCAGATTAGGCCTTACTCACGACGAACCAACCTGCACACGAGAAGGAGCAATGATTCTTCCATAAATAATAGCTTGCTTACCAGTTTGACAGAGAATGTAGCTGCAACTACTCCATACACATTATTTCAAGTAAAATCCTCAAAAACATGTGATTTTGTGTTACATATCAATATCTAGTATAGCAAAAACAAACAAGAAAATATTATCATTTTCATTATTTTAGATGTTAAATTAGCCCACTCAATTTGACACTAGAGATAATCGAATCTAAGACCTTAGGATTCCAAACCAATATAGAGGAGGGATCCATTGACTCCAGGAGTAAGTCTCCATGACTTATTCTGCTTAATAATTCGATATCCGCATTATATTTTTTCAATTCAACTATTAAATTCAAAGATCTCATTGAATTTATATATCTCATTTATCAAAATAGATAGATAGCATTAACAAATTACTTAAATATAAATATATTTTTTTCTAATATCATTCAAAAAGGATTAGCGGCTTAATTATCTTATAATTATATAATCATAAACGACATATAGTGAAACTTTAAATTAATATCATTCCCAAAAAAAAATATTATGTCTTTACATTTAACATATTCAAATCACTTTTTTCAAAAAAGAAAAAAAAAATCAATTCACTTTAAAAAAATATCAAATAACTTTAAAAGTTTATGAAAAAAAAATCAAATCTGTTTTTAACCCGCTATTCAAGAAAAATTGGACTTTATAGAAATTCAGTCAAAAGATAACTCATATCTGATAAAAAAAAAGATAAATAAAATTATCAACAACAAAAAAAGATAAATAAAATCTAATTAACAATTATTTTTGTTTGAGATCAACTAGAAGATTTAATTGTAAACATCGACTAGTAGCACCCTTAAACAGAAAAATCCGAAATTTTTTTGAGAATTCTCTTTGAAAAAATCCCCCCTCCTTGATACTCAAGCCACCAACAAAAAAGTTGAGAATCTACGTTTCCTATTTTTTTTTCTATAAATACACCTCTTCACATAATCACTTTTACTAACAAAAAGTTAAATACACCTAAAACTTGATTCCTCTCTTTTGCAACAAACAAAACAATCATCAAACAAATTTCTTCAACTTTTTCATGGCTGGTCTTCAACAATACAACTTTTTTCCCACTGATCTCTTCTACCCTCGTCCACAACCTCAACAATCTACAGCTTCTCCCACCGTGCTTCCACTCAAAACTTTAAACAGTGAAGATCTTCCTCAAAATCAACAGCAACAACAACAAAAACCAGCTAGGACTATGATCAAATCAACTCCTTCTACTTCTTCTTTGGTTTATACTCACAAGATACAATCTTTTGGTGTTGTTGATAATAACTTATCAAAATTGTCACCATACCCTTTCTCTTTGATGGTTTGGATGGATCAAGAGAATCAAGAATTAAGCTCAAAAACATCTTTTTGAATGAAAGAACCTTATTTTCATGTTTTAGACTATGTAAATTGTTTAATGATTTTGTTTCTTTTTTTATTTTTTTTCATCTACTTTTTAATTTTCATGTTACTCATACAGTCACAAAAGATGGAAATCAATAAAATTGATAGCTTATGATTTTCTTAATTCCTCTTCCTTATTTGATTTTAGTTTTTGTTCAATTTTGCAACTCCTAAAATATTTTCACTAATTAACATTACTAATTGATGAATGATTGAATGGTAAATTGGTTTTGTTTTGTGTAACATGAAGGGTAATGAATTCTAATCTAATTAACAAAACCGATCAAAGAGTGTTAAATTGTTCAAGTATATGATTTCTTTTGATTAAGTTTCAATAATCTTCACACTAATAATAATAATTATAATTAGAAGCTTAGTTATACCAAATACAAAAACAAGTAATCAATCAAATTATTGACTCAAGTGACTAATGACATCTTTCTAAGACAAATTGTTTGTGGGAATCGAAATTATTTCTATAAGAATAAGTTTTAATTTATAAATAAATATATTTATTTTGCAGCCGAACTCGAAATTGTCGAGTCTCATTTCTTTAGAAACCATGGTACTCTAGAAACATGAGGAGTGTTTGGAAGTCAAGTATATTGTGTGAGGACAAAGTCAAAATTGGTGTGTTTCAGCCATTACGGCTATTTGAAGATGTGAATTACATCAAATAATATTCAACTATAGAGAAAAAAGAATGAAACTACAAAATTCAACGTGGAAGAACATGGCTCACATTCAAGGAATATGGTTTTATAAAGTTGGTTCTCGCGAGTATAATTCGATTAATAGTAATGTTTTATATGTATAGTATTCAATTATCTAAGCATTAAATTTTTTGTATTATTAAATGCTATATTTCTATTTTTAAGTAGTTTATCATATGCCTTAGGACACAAGTTAACATGACCCATATTTTATTTGAATGAGGTGAGTAGTTTAACTAATTTAAATTAAGAATTAAAATAGTGAAAAAGTTAAATATTAACATTAACGATTAATTGCTAATGTTTGGTTCAAACCAATATGATCCTATTTTGGAGGTGTAAGAATTTGCATAAGACATATAGTGGGTGAGATTCTTTTCCTGAAAATTAGAAGCATCAAATATAATATACCGCCCTCTTGTTGTGATGAATATACATCTTCTATAAATAAAAGAATTACATGATTTACAATAGAGAAATAAATAAGCTTTTATATTTGTTATAAGTTTTTTAAGATAATTTATAAAAAAATAACTTATAAAGATACAATCTTTGTAAGTAAAATCTTATAAATTAACATAAAAATTTATTTATTTGCATAAACTATTTTCATAAGTTTAAAAATAAATCAAATTCAAATGAGTTTAATCTAATTGGTTTACCGAAACATGTTATAATAATTTTCTTATAAATTTATATTAAACTTATATACAATATTACGATGAATATGTCAAAATCACGGTAATTCACTGTGATTATATTTTGTAATATTGTCGTAGATTATTATAATTCGAATACACTCTATGATAGAAAACATACATTAAGTCATTAGTCATGCAATCCTTCTGGTATTAAAAAGTCCAATTTTGTTTATATATATACTATAGTATATAATGGGGGGAAGGGAAATGAATTTGATGCGGTTGTTGCATTTTTTGATCGTTAGATCATAAATAAGTGATTAAGATTAAGTTCTATATAAAAATAATTAAATATTTCAAAATTGTCCGATCTGTTTTGTGTAACTGTAATTGTTTACTACATGTAACTGTGTATAGCAAGCGATTCAACCGAAAAAAGATATTATATTGGAAAAAGGAAGAATGTATTATATTGCAAAGTGCTTAATAAAAAAATAAATATAAAATTAGCCACATATCCTCGAGTATTCATTGATTATAGTATTTTCTAGAGTTGGAAGAAGAATGAATAAATGAGGTTCATTAGTTCCACTAAAAAATCTTTGCTTGCTTTCATCATGTGATTTATAGTAACAAGTACCTAACAAAACCAACTTTTAAAAAAATGTCGGTATGAAAGGCAAACCTACCTTTCAAATTTTTGTGGAGTGTATGTTTACTTATCATCAGGTTATTAATTAATATCACATATAAGAAGTCCAAATAATTTGCTTTCCAATGACCTAAGCTTGGGACTTCACCTAACATGTGTATTGGATTTAAAGAATAGCAATAATGTAATTGATTGTATTAAAAATTATATATTCTATTATGTCAATATTATTCATATTCATTTGGAAAAAATTACAATAATTTGTGACAGGGATTTCCAACTATAAAATCCAGTTCATGGCGGCTCTTTGTCGTGCTCAAGGGACGATAATTCCTAATACATTTTTAAGTTCCAAAAACTTTTCCATAACTTAGTGGTTTTAATGAATTATTTAGATTTAGGTTTTCTTAAATCTTATCTTATCCCTTATTTTATTTTTTAACGTAATATCCGTTCATCTTTTACAAATATATCACCCCATGTATATTTTTTTTAAATTTTATTTATATTATTTTGAGTTATAAGTATATAATGAGAGTGTTTAAATTACGTGGTTCTAAATAGGATATATTATTATATTTCATACACATAAATATTGACATAATAATATATAAAACATGATATGAAATACACACCGTAAAAAAAATGATATGAAATACATATGATAAACATATATTCTGTCATGCTTGATATACAAGATAATTCGTTATATTACCAAATTTTTATTTATATAAAAGGGCTAAAAAGTCTCAAAAGAACTAAAAATCATGTGGAAAACTAATAGCGAAAGTATCATCAAAAAATAGAATTAAACAAAAATTTGAAACATAATAAAAAATATGAAAACAATATCTAAAAACAAAACAAATTTTGCCAAATTATCATCAATCCGGTTGGCTTATCGAAGCACATGACCTAAAAACAAGTCAATAGTCACCTCTTCAGGTGGTCTACCGTAAACAAATAATTAATACTATTATAATTAATACGAATTTTACAAAATTCACCGTTGGATCCATAAAAAATGTAGAAAAATTAAAAATCATTTGATATGTTATTGAGACCAATAAAGATTAACGGTTTATTAAATACCGTAAATCTTAACGAGTCACAATAACATATCAAATGATTTTTTATTATTTTTATGGATGATCTATATGATAGAAATTTTCAATCTAACATTAAATTTTATAAAATTTGTATTTGCTATGGTGTTAGTGCATCATGGACCACTTGAATAAGTGGTCCAAATTAAAATTTACTAAAAAATAATTCATCCACACATGTTTTGTTCAAAATACTATTCACCTAAATCACACTTGTGAAAAGGACACCCGTTATTCCGAAAACCCACAACAATGTCAATTTGAGAATTAGATTCAACAATGATTTTTTGGTAGCCCATGTCTAATGCTCATTTAAGACCATGAAAAATTGTCCAAAGCTCAACATGCATCACAATTGAGCACAAATACAAGTTGGATGCAAAATAATGACATGATAAAATATAATCATACTTTGTCAGAGAGTTCAGAGGAACTCGTTTGAAAAATAATGAGTCAATATATCAAAATTATAATAAAGATTGAAGTTATATTTTCATTCAAAATTTTAAGACATGATGTTTACGGATGATCTCTCTTATATATCTAACATTCTTATCATTATTAAGGATTACACCTTTTTCAAATTATTTTGTAATATTTTAAAAATGTTCATTTTTTTCTTTGATGATGAATCTAAAAAGTTGAATCAAATTTCGAACTTAAAACAAGTCAATTTGAATTGAAAAATATTTATATCAAACTCAAACTGAATTAATTCTTATCGAATGATATCACAGGACTCTCTTTCAGCCGTATTATTATCTATGAAAACAAATATATAATAAAATTATTATTATATTAAGAGTGAGAAACTAAAATTGTTATTGTAAATATCGACAAAGGAAAATAGAGTATATTAACACCCTTTTCCAAGAAAAACCTTTCTTGATTCACAAGCTACCAAAGGAGAAAAGTTTAGAACCTTCTTTTCTTTTTTTGCCCCAATCTCTCTCTCTATAAATACACTTCTTCACCTAACCACTTACTAACAAAATTAGATACACCTAAAAACCTTTTTCTCTCTTTTGCAACAATCATCAAACAAATTTCTTCAACTTTTCTATGGCTGGTCTTCAACAATACAACTTTTTTCCCACTGATCTCTTCTACCCTCGTCCACAAACTCAACAATCTACAGCTTCTCCCACCGTGCTTCCACTCAAAACTCCAAACAGTGAAGATCTTCCTCAGAATCAACAGCAACAACCAGCTAGGACTATGATCAAATCAACCCCTTCTACTTCTTCTTTGGTTTATACTCACAAGACACAATCCTTTGGCGTTGTTGATAATAATAACACATCAAAATTGTCAACAAACCCGTTTTCTTTGATGGTTTGGATGGACCAAGAGGATCAAGAAGATCAAGAATAGAATTTTCAAACCTTTTTTTTTTTTTTTAATGAAACAACCTTATGAGTTATAATTATGTTTTAGACTATGTAAATTATTTAAGGGGTTAATTTCTTCTTCTTTTATTGTTCTTTTTTACCCTTTTTTAATTTTCATGTTACTTATAGAAGATGGAAATCAATAAAATTGATAGCTTATGATTTTTCTTCACTTCTATGCCTTTTTTCTTTGTTTTATATTTTTTTGTCTAATTTGAAATCCCCAAAATATTTTCTCTAATTAACAAATCCGATTAAAGATTGGTGAATGGTAAATTGAGTTCTAATCTAATCAACAAAACCAATACTATTTTTTTTTAAATAAAATTAACAAAACCAATTAAAGAGTGTGAAATTGTTCAATTATTTGATTTCTTGTAAGTTTCAACATTCTTCATTACTTTTTGTCTAATTTTCTTATAATTTAGACATACAACAGCCTATCCAATAAATAAAATATTAATGAAAATTCAAATTGAAAATTGAGGAGTGTCTGCAAGTCAACTATATATTGTGTGAGTACAAAATACAAAGTCAAAATTGGTGTGTTTCTGAACATGTGCATCACATTACATCAAATTATAATATTCAACTATGGAAAATTAAAATAAAGAGCAAAACAAAATCCAATGAAGAAGAACATGGCAAGCTTCACGGCGTGCAACATACGCAGGGGGGACTACTTCTAGAATTCATTGCGAATATTCAACGAATATGCTTCTATAAGATTAATATAATTTTTTTATAAGACTATAAGGTTAATATTAATTCCAATTTATATGTATAAACTCATGATGCACCTGTTAATTAATCATCAACACAATAAGCTAGGTTAACTTAAGACAAGACCCATAAAATTAATACAGTAGGCTTTTAGTATTTTTTAGGTGTAAAACGAATTTGTACAAGACATAGTGAGTGAGATTCTTTTCCACAAAAGTTAGAAGCATCAAATATAACATACCCGTCCTCTTCCTATAAAGAATATACATCTTTGCTAAATAAAGAATAATATACTTTACAATGTAAATTAGGTGAGATTTACAATAGAGACTAATATACCTTCAAGTAGTGAAAAATATAGACTAATATTAAAATTATCTTAAAAATTATTATTTCAACCATAAAAATAAATAGATTCGTCAACTTTTATTTCTAAGAAATGATGTATGTCATTGTTAGAATTTTGAATTTTAATTATTTTCAAGTGTCAATAAAAGTTATAATGGTTGCAGGTCGTGATTCTAATTATGTGGGCTAAGACTTGGTCTATGCTTATCCATTAGGCATGGCGGGCCTAATCCTCTCATATGGGTCGTCTCGCCATCTATCAGGGACAAGCCCAATTATCCTTGGGACTCGTTCAGTCCAAGTGCCGATGGTTAGTTTCTTATATCGAAAGTCTTTTTGACAAGGTGTTCAGGCAATGTGTTCTGTTGATGGATCAAGCAACGACGGTGTAAGTAGATGAAAAAGCTTTTGTACGAGGGGGTGCATACCCATAACAAATGGACGTGCTCACAATTGAGAGGAAGATTGTTGGTATTTCAAGTGTGAGTTGAGTTTGACATTGGATAGAACAGTGAATGTTGAATGTTTTATAAGTGAGATGATTCATAAACCTAACATCTTAAGATTTTGGATAAAAGTACAGTGTCCAACTTACTTTTTAGTTGTTCAAAGTCCGATATGATGACCCACGGTCCCCTCATGACCCAACAAAGGGTTAGTACTCCACAAATTCAATCCAAAAGTAAAGTTTTTCATTTTTTTTCTTTCAAGACTTTAACCTTACAAAAAATAATAACCATAGATCTAAAACCTTTAAAGGAAAATCAATATGATTGTAGCACCCACTATCAAGATACCATGCCTCTTCAATTTGCCCAGAATGAGTCATAAGAAGCGTTTCTTCTTCACCTTTCTTAGCAAAGTTAGCATTCTCCTCCTATTCAGGGCATCCATTCATAGTGTCCAAGTTTGTGACACTTATAACATTCAACTAAAGCTTTGCTTTGTCTACCTCTTCCATGGCCTCTTGATGCATTCCTTCCCCTAGATTTACCAGTATTAGACCCTGTGAGAGCTTGTTCTTCACTCTGATCTTTCTGACCTTTCATTCCTTGTTCATGAACAAGAAGGCTGCTTTGTAACTCATCAATTGACAAAGCTGTTACATCATTTGATTCTTCTATCGAGCAAACTACATATAATTAAACTTATGTGGCATCGATCTCAGTATCTTTTCAACCACCATAACTTGTTCAATTCTTTTTCCATGAGTTGTCATGCGATTTGCGATCGCAAGTGTTTTTGCAAAGTACTCATTCACTGTTTCACTCTCCCTCATAGCAAGAACTTCAAATTCACACCTCAAAGATTGTAATTGTGCCCTCTTGACCTTCTTTGAGCCCTAATACTTTCTTTTCAGCGCATCCCAAATGTCTTTCGATTTGTCACACACCAAGATCGTTTCCAAGATCATTCGATCGATCGGAAGAGGTAATTCTTCACCTTCAAGTCACGTAGCTTGCTCTCCTCAGTTAGCCTACGTTGCTCCACCGTTGCATCGTTGGAGGCACAACCACACCTGTTTCGATGAGATTCCAATACTTCTTTGATCGGAAAAGATTCTCCATAAGCATTGACCAATGCTCGTAATATCCGTCGAATTCTAAAATTGCAGGTTGAACAAAATGTGAGTTTTCAGTCATGTTCATCGTTGAAAGACAAGAATCCTGAAAACAGATTAAAAAAGATGTTGAAACACGCCGAAACCGTTGCAACGGTCACCGGAAAACATATCTATCACCGGAATCTGTTTTGAAAGTTAATTAGCGCACATATACTAAGGTTCTAACGGCAGTGATGATGCCTAACAAAAAAGCCGTGTCATTTTAACGCGACATATTCAAAAATTTAAAATTTATGAATATAAAAAAATATATAAAATTAAATTTCTATGAAGCCCGAATACGTGACACGATACCGATACGGGAAATTTTTTAAAATTCCCGATACGATACGGTCGCGATACGTTGTTTAAAAATAAACTTAAAATTAAATATACAAATACACAATATATAAACATAACAAAAATCGAGAAAGATAATAAATTAATATTCAAATTATTCAAACTGAACAAACAAATGACAATTACATATCTCAAGTTAATTAAGTACTACCCAAAAAAGATAATTATTACTATCCAAAAAACAAAACATCATCGGTACCATCTAAAAAACACATGGTTGTCAATCCATAAAGAAAATCATACTCTAACATTCACTATTTAAGAGGAAACACAAATTGTATCAGTCTCATCTCGTCCATTTCTATCATAAAAAAAAATATTATTTTCTCGATACTTCTCTGATACATGTATCGGAGAAGTATCCAACACGTATCGGTAATTATTTTTTTAAAAAAATAATTTTAATTGTTTGATACTCTCCGATACGAGTATCGAAGAATATCGATATCGGACACGATACTTCGCCATTTTTAAAGTATCAGAGCTTCATAGTTAAATTTATATTATTTTAGACAGTTTGAAGTTTGATGTTCTTTTTTCTCTGTTAGAAAAAAAAAAAGAGAAACTCTAAACACGGTGGATACGTGTGTTCCAACTGATCACATACAATCCGTGACTGTTTTCTTTCTTTCTTTCTTTCTTTCTAGAGTTGGAAGGAAAAAAATGAAAATGTGCTTACTAAAAAATCATGCATGCTTGCATTGCATTGCATTATGTGTATAGGGTGATTAATAATAACAAGTACTGCTACCTAACAAAACATATCTTATCTTATTTTATATTATCTTATGAAAAAAAGTCGGTTTGAAAGGCAAACCTACCTTTCCAATTTTCGCGGTGTATGTCTGCTTATCAACATCGGTGATCAATTATTTTGAATCAAATAATTAATTATTATAAGAAGTCCCTAGCTTGGGACCACGCCTAACATATGTGTTGGATTTAAAGAATAGTAACTGTAAATGTAAATGATTATGTATTAAAAAATATATATTCTATTATATGTCAATATTAATCTTATCTTATCTTATTTAAATAAATCTGAGATAATTTACAATACGTTTATGACAGGGATTCCCAATTATAAACTAAGTTCATTACCGCTCTTTGTCGTGATTAAGGGACGACGATTCCTATTAAAATTTTAAGATTCCAAAAACTTTGCAAATACTCTTTGGATCTTATTCACATGTACACTTAACAGCCATATTAAAGATTAAAAATCATATTTTTAATTTGATAAGTCTTAGTTCAACCGATAAAAATGTCGATATTGTTAAATTATACTTTATGACGGGGTTTTGCAATTTTGTCTATCAACAAAAAAATATATGCTGAATTTTTTAAAAAAAAGAGATATTAGGTCAAACAGATTTTCAATAAATTCTTATTAGAAAAACGTTACTTAATATTAATGAGTAAAATACATACTTCTAAATAAAAAAAATTTAAAGCTAAAAAAAATGATAATTACCAAACAACTTAGGGTCCGTTTGGCCTAGCTTATTTTAGAGCTTATGCAAACGGCTTATGCAATATAAATTAGATTTTATGCTATTTTATAAGTTTAAACTAGTAAAAATTGAATTTTTAGAAGCTATTTTATCATAAATTACCTTGAAAAACTTATAATAATACATAAAAATTGCATAAGCTGTTTGCATAAGCTCAAAAATAAGCTAGGCCAAATGGGCCCTTAATCTTTTTCTAAAAACTTTTTATATTCACTTTTAATTTTCAGATAGTTTCTAATATCTAAAAAAATCAGGTCAAACAATGCATTAAATAACTAACTTATTTACAAAAATATTTTGAAATGACAAATGTCTTTTAATTCAGTAAAACATTGACTTTTTTTTATATCAGTAAAACATTGACTTTTATTTCTTCAATTGTATTATCTAATTAAATGTAGAGTTTAATGGACATATATTGTCAATGTAAATTAACTTTACACTGACAACCAATAAGAATGGTTTAATTTTTCATGTCATATAAAAAAAATTGAGTTAAATGGGGTGATGTGATGAAATATATAATTGTGATTGGCTGATCGTGTAATTTTTTTTTCTTCTTCTAATAATGGAGCTGATAATTAAACCTGCAACCTCTAGTATATTATCTAAATTTTTCACTATTAAATCAAATTTAATGACTTTTATTTTATAGTCACTCTTATCGAGTTAAAATGATTTACTTCACTGTAAACTTGATTAAATTAATAATTGCATGTGCTCACTTTTCTTTCAATAATATTTTCCCTTTGTAATTAGACATACTTATGTCTTTCATCTTATAACATAGTAGTCACCAAATGATTTTTTTTTTTTTATAAGTAAAGAAATTCATTCATTTAAATGAGTATAAAGGTACTCAAACCTAATAGTAAGGGTGTTTACAGTTCAGTTTGAATCAATTTTGAGACAAAAATTCAATCAATTCAAAGTTAAAATTACAAACGGTTGAATTGAGATTTAATTTTTGGATGACCAAGTCATCCACTTTGTTCTATTACCCACTTCGGTAACATTAACAATCTATCCTTTGAACAAAATTTAATTTATTGTGTTCCAACCAAATGTTTCATGTCGTAGTTATCCAAATTAAGGCACCTTTCTTCCAACTTTCTTGTGCAAACATCTTTGAAAAGAAGAAAATTGCCGATCAATTCATCTCCCCATCCCTCTACGCTCCATTCCATCCACTGAAAATAAGCTCCAAATTGATTTTGTTTTAGGACATCAAGTGAAAAGGTGGTCGTCTGCCTCGAATTCTCAAAAAACAAGAAACACAACTTTGTTGATGCATGTCTTGTATAATTCCCCTCTTCCACGGTTTTACCCCGAGTTGATACTCTATTTTGAAAAAGTCTCCATCCGAATATAGTTATTTTTCATGGAGCCAAAGTGCTCCACATTTTCTGCATTGCCAATATAGTCAGGTTGAAGCTTACTCATTTATAAAAGCATATTTACTTGTTTATGTTCATTGCATAATTGATATAATTAAACTATAATAAAGGCCATATTTACTTGTTTATGTTCATTGCAATAAAACTGTAACAGCAGGATGCTATAATCAACATCAGTCGTCCGATCTAACATTGACGGCTGAGATTGTTTTGATATAAAAACACAATTTTTGATATTATTCGTCTTATCTAATATCAATGACTCATAAAAAATTGCGTGAAGCGTGGGGAATCTGGGTAGATCCGTGAACTGAAAATTTGTATTCCACATTTATGTTCTGGTAGAAGCAGTCCTTCACATTAAGTTGTAAGCATAGGCGAATCCACCGCCCAGCAAGGCTGGGCAAGTGCCCAGGCTTCCACTCCATATTTTTTTTTATATTCAGGGTTCTTATTTTAATCTAAAATTTCGAAGTTTGAGTAATAATTAGTAAAATTTAAGTATATATTCGTAATCCTGATGAAATTATAAGCAAAATGGTATATTTACATGTCCAATTTGGTGCAAGAATGGAAAAAACGATTTTTGAGGTTTTGGTGAGAGGTTGAAGATGATGAACAATGACAAAAATGTTGTTTTAATATATTTATTAATTAAGCCGCTTAATATCAATAGATGTGCGTTGGTCTAGTGATTTGCTTTTTGGTTGAGCATGTAGAGGTCTTGGGTTCAACTCCCACTTTCTCCCTTTATTTTTTTACTTCATTTTCTTTTATTTGTTTATATACATTATTAAAAATATCTAAAAATATGAAAAATATCAACTTTTTTTTTTCTTCCAAAAGAGTGATAGCAAAGTGCATATCACTCAAAATATATATATAAGGAGAGAAAAGATTACAATGGAGGGGACAAAAACCAAAACTCCATAAAACTAGATAAAACTAGCAAAGTCTAAAGCTAGGGATCCCATCTTTGTTTTTAGCTAGACTGTCCAAAAGAAACAAAGGTGGATCCTCCCAAAAAGTAAAATTAGTTAGAAGAAGACCATTATTAGCTAACAAATCTGCAGGTTGATTTCCTTCCCTAAAAACATGAGACACTACCAAATTCATTTGAGAACTCATACCCAAAACATTTTTCCATCTATTCCTTAGCTGCCAAGAAACCAATTTGCAGGGATTTTTAAAGGCAGCTACCACAAGAGAAGAATAAGTCTCAAGCCAAACTTGTCTCCAATTCCTCTAAAAAGCCAACTCAATTGCTCTCATGGCTGCACTAAGCTCAGCACTAAAGGAAGTGCAGTTAATCAATGGTTCAGCAAAAGCAAGAATACAATCAGCATTATGAGACCTAAATAAACCACCACAAGCAGCTGGGCCAGGGTTACCTTTTGAGGCTCCATCAATGTTACATTTCAACCAATTCATAGTAGGGGGTTGCCAACAAACTTCTTGCAAAGAGGGAACTTTTGGTTGAAGTTTTAGAAAGGTGAAGTCCCTGATAGAGTTGGAAGAAACTTTGGAAGTGTTATTGCCAGTCATGAGAGTGTTAGCCATGATACAGGAAATAGAATATCTCTAAGAGGCAGGAGTATTGTTGAATCTAGCTTGGTTTCTAGCTGACCAAATGGCATTCAGCAGATAGATGATGACAGCAATAATAGTGACTTTGCACTGAGGAGACCAGTTCAAATCACAGAGTTTCCACATATCCTCAATACAATAGAACTGAATGGTAATATTCAAGCAGCCAGCAAGCCAAGACCAGAGCTTCTTGGCAAAAAAACAGTCAAAAAAAATATGAAATGTTGATTCAGATTGAGAGAGACAGAGATTGCATAAAGAAGGAATTGCACAGCCTCTAAGCATCAAATATTCATCTGTTGGCATCTTGTCATGCATTAATCTCCACACCATTAGAGATTTAGAAGGGGGAATAGCCTGGTTCCAAATCAATCTAGCCCAAGGAAGATCAAGGAACTGTTGCTGTTTGAATTCATAGGCCTGCTTGAAATCTAAATCTCCTGAATCAGAGTGCTTCCATAAAATATTGTCATGCGATTCATCAAGAGGAATTGTCACTGTGTGAACTATTGAATATAAGTTGCTGAACATTGTACACAGTTGAGGAGGCAGATACCATTGGCCATTTCTAATGAAATCACTAACAGTAGAGGATAGAGAATTACCAATCTGAGGAGGAATGTTGAGTTGGTCAACAAGAGGTCTACCACACCAACTATCAGACCAGAAGTTGATGCTTGTGCCATCACCTATCAGCCAGAAAGAATTTTGTAACACCACCTCATATTCATCTTTGATACTGCTCCAAAGGGAAGAGTAGATGTGATGAAAAATAACTCTATTTTTCCTAACCACTCTAGCTTTGAGAAGCACAGCCCAGGAAGAATCACTATTGAACAAAGACCAACACGGCTTAAGATTAGAAGCCTTGTTAAGAGCAATTAGAGATCTGATATTTAACCCACCTTGAGCCAAAGGTCTACACAACTTCTTCCATGAAGTGGTTACTAGCTTTCTTTTTTCAGTATCACCACTCCAAATAAAATTCCTTATCCATTTCTCCAACTCTTTAAGAACAGAAACAGGCCAAGAATAAATTGAAATGATATAGGTTAGCATGCTCAAAATCACTGATTTCACCAATTGGACTCTTCCAGCAATGGATAACAAAGAAGCTTACCAGGCTGCAAGCTTTGCTTTGATTTTATCAGCTATAGGCTGCAGGTGACAAGCTTTAGGCCTGCCTCTAAAGATAGGGACCCCTAAATAGAGAAAGGGAAAAGAGCCTATGTTGAAATTAAAGATCTGCAGAATAAGATTCCTCCTACCAGGGGTGATGGAGCCAGGAAAGATAGTTGATTTTGCATTGTTTATGATCTGGCCAGATTCCAAGGCATAACACTGAAACAAATCCTTCAGAGACCTCAAACCATTGAGATTAGCTTTACAATAAATCATCAAATCATCTGCATAGAAAGCATGTGAAGGAATCTGAGAATATCTAGTACCCTTGATCAAATTCAGGCTGCCTTGTGACACAAGTCTGGAGATGCTCCTGCTCAAAACTTCTTCAGCTAAGCAAAACAACAGAGGGGAAAGAGGATCACCCTGCCTAACTCCTCTATTACAGTTAAAATAACCATGGGATTTACCATTTACAGAGATTGAAAGAGAAGCATATTTAAGAATTACATGAATCCAATGACAGAACTTTTCATTAAAACCAAAAGAATTAAGCACTTTCAATAGAAAATTCCAATCCAAAGTATCAAAAGCCTTGGTGATATCAATTTTGAGAGCTAGATTATCTCCATAAGACTTGTTGTGAAGTAAGTTGGCTGCCTCTGAAGCTAAACACAAGCAATCTTTTATGTCTCTCCCATGAATGAAACCATGTTGTTCAGCAGAGATAAGGTTAGGAAGAATTGTTGCTAATCTATCAGCTATTACTTTGGAAATAATCTTAAACTTGAAGTTAGCCATGGCAATTGGCCTGTAGTGTTCAATGGCTGTAGCATCTTGAGACTTGGGCAACAAGGCAATGATATTAGAGTTGTAACCTGGCAGGATCCAGTTAGATGTGAAAAATTGCAGCACATCATCCATAACCTCTTTCTTTATAATCTCCCAATAATGTTGATAAAAAAATGCTCCAAATCCATCTGGACCAGGTGCACTATCAGTGTTCATAGCAAAGACTGCAGCTTTGATCTCAGAGTAAGAAGGCAGCCCAGTTAAAAGACTATTGATCTCCTCAAATACCAAATTTGGAATAACTTCTTCAGTTAATGTAGAGTCCTGCAAAACAGTGTTAGAACAAAATAAATTTTGATAATAAGACACAATGTGATCAGCTATGTGTTCTTGACTTGTAATAACATCATCCCCATCTTGCAGGGAGGAAATGTATTTGGAAGAGTTTTTGATTTTGGTGATCCTATGGAAGAATTTGGTGTTTCTATCTCCTTCTAAATGCCAGTTGAGCCTAGCCTTTTCTTGCCAAAAAGCTTCTTGTCTAGAAAGTGCCTCCTCATACAAAATACTAGCTGATCTTTCTTCAGTGAGCAAGGCTTCAGTGTGACCAATGAGCTGGATTTGAGATTGAATCTGATTAAGCTTTACCTCAGCATCAGACACCATCTTGTGAACATTACCAAAACAATCTTTGTTCCAAGTCTTCAACCTGGCCTTAAGAGACTTCAACTTCTGACTTAGAACAAACATGGGACAACCAACAACAGTAGACTGCCAACTATCCTCTATAATACCTTTACAATCAGGGTGCTTAGCCCACATCTTCAAAAATTTGAATTGGGAAATATGTGAACTAGTCATAATTTGAAATTCAAACAACAAAGGAAAGTGATCAGATCTTAGTTTAGTAAGAGATGAAACTGAAGAAACACAACATAAATCAATCTAAGCTTGGTTTGAAATCACTTTATCTAATCTTCTCTCAGTGTGCCTGCTTCCTCCTCTACCATTATTCCAAGTAAATTCCACACCACTAGTGTGCAGATGAGTAAGGTTGGAAGCATCTGTCCAGTTTTGAAACTCAGCCATTGGCAATCTAGCAGGAGAGGAACTACCTCTATGTTCATGAGCTCCCAAAATAACATTAAAGTCACCAATAAAACTCCATGGTAAATCATGCTGAGCCTGTAAAGAGTTGAGAAAGAAACCAAAGAGTCCTTCTATTTCTGTAATTAGTTGAAGCATACACAGCAGAAATTGCCATCACCTTATCATTAACAATCAGGGAGAAAGAAACCTGTTGATCATCAGAGGCTAATACTACAGGATTCAAAGTTGAAGAGCAAAATACCAGAGATTGGGAAGTTGGTTAGGTATAGTATTAGTAGCAAACAGTTTGAGTTGCAGATTAGCAAGCCAACTGTTGGGAAAATCATCAAAACACATCCATGGTTCAGCAATCATCACAAAATCAGGTTTGTTTTGTACAATAAGTTTTTTAAGGGCTAATCTTGTAGGGGGATTAGCAATACCCCTCACATTTCAAAAGAGGCACTTCATCTAAAAGGTTTTGGAGAAACCCCTTTAGACCTGCTTGCATATGATGAATAGTGGTGTTAGGTGAGCGCCACTCCTTCTCTCTCTAGAAACCACATTCTCTCCTCAAATCTATAAAAATTAAAAAAAAAAGACTTAAATATCAACTTTGTTTATAGTAAAAAATGTATTATTATTGTTTTTCTTTGATTTTAATTTTTTACCTCATACTTAAATATAACCCAAAATACCAAAAAAAATAATGTTTGATTGCTTTTGTGTTAATCTTAAATATGTAAAATATGTTGTAATTCTACTTTATTTCATATGTAGGATTGTGGGGAGTTTATGACTTTTACTTATGTAGTTATTATGAATCAAATATTTAGATTAAATCCTTAAAATTAATTACTTTTATTATAATTTTAGTAAATAAATAATATATATTATTAGTTAAAAACGGTCGGATATGGATGAACCCCGATCCAAAAATCTTATACCAATAGATATATGTGCATTTGCGGTTAAAATTATATCCAAACTTAATATTATTCCTAGCTCCGCCACCGGTTGTAAATTGCTCCATGTCTTTCAATGTCTTGGACCAATACCATTCCAAAAATGATATTATTTGCCCTTATTAATCCCTTTCAAATTGTTTATAGCTAGTTCAAAGTTGATTTAACCAGAAATTCTTATTTTGGGCCTTTTGGCCCTCCTTGCCATTGAGGAAAAAACAAACATTCAGTTTTATAATATTATTAAGATAAGATGATTGTTATTCGCTTCTTTTGGATTGCTCATATTAAAAACAATACTTTTGAGTGATATCTTTTGATAACTATTGAAGAAAATCTTTTAACTTTCGATAAAATATGCAGTATCAGAATATATCTCCATGTAGGTGGGATGGGACATAAGAGAAATAATGATCAATTTAGGGGAGGGGGCTGAATAAGAACCATCTAACATATATAACAATTTTGGTCCTTGTTTTATAAGTAAACCAACAGATACATTTGATTGAATTTAAACAATTAATGTGCGCGTGGAGAATTTAAACAAAAATAGGAAATACATTTCATGATCAAATCATTTCAATCTAGTAGACAATAGTACAAGATTTGACTACTTATATTTTTTGTGTAAAAACATACATATTCTAGTGCTTGTACTTGTAGTACATACATTTTTTCTTGTAGGTAGAAATCGAACTTGATACATTAGAGTTTACAATACTCACACACATTACGCATCAATATCGCGTGACCTCAGTGGTGGTAGTAAGGCATATGAGAGATTTTGAAAGATAATGCTACACATTTAAGGGCATTTGGGTCCTCCCCTTTTGGTCTTCCAGTTGTTATAGCAAGGGCAAACTTGCTTGTTGCCATAAAATCCAGGAGGCACACACAAACACTTGGCACAACACTTGTTACAAAAGAATAAGCATGGCTTCTTGTATTGTGTGTTTGAGCATCTATTTGTGCAACGTGGTCCACATTCTGCAATTTTATACACATAATTAAGTCACTAATCAACATGTACCTATATTAATTTCATCATCAAAATTATAACTTTTTTCTTTTGATGTTTTTATAAGAGTCGGGTCATCTTTTTAGATTTATTGAATAAACAGTATATATGGTTTATCTTACCAAATACATAATCTATTACATGAATCTTAAAAAGCAAATTGTCACTTATAAAAACGGACCAGAAAGACAAACTACTAGTATGGTCTGATTAAACATTAATCATGAATTTCTGAAAGTGATTGCTATGAGGAAATAATGGGTCCTTAATTGTTTATTACCTTGTGGTTGAAGACTGCCTTCAGTAGTGCCATGCTGAAATTCAGGGAAACAAGAAAGCAGTTAGCACTAAAAATATATGTTTTTTAGTAAAAAAAAAGTTAAAACAAATTGACACAGTATACATATGCATATATTGTTAATTGCAAAATTGCCCAAATCTAAAACAGAATATATGAAAATTCTCAAGTTGAATCCAAAAAGTAAATAGAAAAAGGAACTCACATTGGGAGATTGACTGGTGCCATTGTTTTTGCTAGGCTGTGGAGCTGGTGCCTCAACAGTGGACACAATAATCTCAGCCTGAAAGTATCATTAGTGACTAAATATTTAGTAATATGTGCATAAGCATTGTGTACATAATCGTCACATTGTGAAGACTAATCTTTCAAATTTTAATTAGACTCGACCAATATTTTTATTTAATGTTATAATTATGTAGCAGAATCAGGAATCAAAATTCAGAAGGACCGATCATAACCAAAGTTTAAAATTCTCATTCCACTATGTTTGCCCATAAAATTCATCTTTCATTAGCCTAGCTAGTAGCTAACATAGTAACATGTATCGACACACATTCACTCTCGGACTAGCTAGGTAGAACTTATTCCTCTAAAAATTGCATAGTAATAAACCAATCATTACGTAATTGACTATGTAACACTCAAATTATGAAACTAAACATGAACATTGTGTCGGTTAGCTAGAACATGAAAAAAATTGTGCCGTGTTCACAAGCTAAACATGAACATTGTGAAGTGCAAGGAGCAATGCATAGCATAAAACAGAGTAAAGACTACTAAAATTGAGCTAGTAAGTTAGAAGAAAATGAGAAATAGAACTATAGCTTACATGGTTTTGTAGAGGAAGAAGCAAAATTTGAACTAGAAAGAGTATAACAATGCACATTTTTCTTGCCATTGCTCAAAATTGAGAGAAGAAGATATCACAAGTGTGGTCTTGAAGAACAATAGGGTATAAGATATTATAGATAGGTGAAACTTTATGGTCTTTTATAGATGAAATGTGGCGCATTGTAGCTATTTTTTTTAAGTGTCATGCTAAACAATGCACCTGGTGCACTTGTTAAGCATGCTAAAAATGGAAATAAAAAACAAAAGTAATGGAGATAAGACAATTTTTTATACTTTCAAAGTATTGAATGCACAATTTCCAAGAAAAAGTTTCCATAAAAATTTGCTTAACTAGTGCACCGGGTGCACTGTTTAGCATTTTCCTTTTTTTAATATTGCAAGGGTCCAATATTTGTGTTCCCAAAAAAACAGTCACAAAGTCTACACAAAAGACATTTGCATTTTACGAGCTTGTTATTTCCTAAGTTTCTACATCATTAACTTAACTATAACAATTATTATATGTTCTTCCCTAATTTTCTTTTCTTAGTCTCATATTTATTTCTTAGTCTCAAATTTAATTAGCCCTTCTAGCTCTCAACAAATATCTCCCAATATTTGGATTTCCTATTGTTAGGATTTGGAAACTTGAAGTCAAACAATTTAGACCGTTTGATTTTGATTTCACAGTGTGTAATATATATACGTGTGTTAATGATTTTGATCTTGAAATACTATGATCTTGATCAAATGGTTTTGATTTTTGTGAGCCGTGACCACAGACAATATATCCAAATTTAGGAAAAATTTTGTATAAACATAAACACAAATTTATATGTGTGTTAATGTAGACTTTGATCATGTAGCTAGGTAAAAAAATCCTACAAAATATTTAAGGGGTCTTAAAACTATGCTTAATATGTGATTGTCAATAGGTAGAAGTAAAAGACATGTGGCCACCCTCACATGTGCATTCACATGTGCCTCTTGAGAGTAACTAACTTAGAGAGTGACATAAGAAAAGGGAAACACCATATACTAACCTATCACCCTACCTCTTCCTTGTCTTTTATACATACCATGCACATGCAGTATAGTATATCATTCCCGTGAACTAATTTATATCTTTATTTATTTTGCCCATTATATTTGAATTATATGAGACTTCAGAGTATGTTTCTCGTTTGAA
The DNA here is from genome assembly GCA_954870985.1 of Trifolium fragiferum. Taxonomy (NCBI): domain Eukaryota; kingdom Viridiplantae; phylum Streptophyta; class Magnoliopsida; order Fabales; family Fabaceae; genus Trifolium; species Trifolium fragiferum. Next base: position 42,250,656 of record OX940793.1, read on the forward strand.
TTGTTCGAATGTTAAATTTTTGTGTTGAGTCAGGTTAAGATGACTTTGTTCTTATTTCAATTGAGCCTCCTACTAGAAGGGACGGTGAAATTGGTTCTCTAGATTAACCGGTTTTTGAACCGCATATACCAAGTTCCCAAAAAAATGAAAATCTTGAAATCGCGCTGTTTATTTCAAAAGTGTACTTCACATTTTCACTATAACTCCTTCTCAACTATGGGATCACATGTTAACTAAATTCTCTGAAAATTTGTTATAGACATAGACAGGAACAGGGTTATGTAAAAGATTTTCAGATGGAGGAAGAATTTATATTTAAATAAGTAGAAAATTAAGTTAGTTTAGTATTTATATAAATTAGTCTGTTTATTTTAATTGTTTTATAATTGAACTTTCTTTGACCTTAGACCCATTTAGTTTTTATCCATTTATATTAGTCTATATATAGTGTCTCTTAAAACACTATACAAAACACAAAAAATAAATTAAAACGTTTATTTTATCTTACTTTATACCTATTTTTCTTTTATGCTTTCTTTATCCTTTTAGCAAATTAGTTTTAGCTCTTTAACATTTTCATTACTATTTCATCAGTAGCAATATCAAAGATTTTTTTTTTATATATATTTTTGCAATTGATTGTGATTGAGGTTGCATTTAATCACAATTTTACATTATATTGCAATGAAGCGGCTCATCAGCTTGTTCAAGTAACTAAAAATAAAACTGTTGGTTTTCGTACCTACCTGCCTAGGTGGGGAATGCCCCAAATCTACATGCCTTGTTCCATTTCTCTACTGCAATTTTTTCTTAATACAAGTGGTCCATTCATAAAAAATCATATAACGAATACGAATTTTACAAAATTTACCGTTGGATTTAAAGTTTATATCATATAGATTATCTATAGAAAATTTTAGAAAAATTAAAAATCATTTGATATGTTATTGAGACTCATCAAGATTAACGGTTTATTAAATACTGTAAATCTTGATAAATACCAATAAAATATCAAATGATTTTCAATTTTTCTAAATTTTTTTATGGATGCTCTATATGATATAAACTTTCAATCTACCAAATTTTTTTGTAAAATTCGCATTCGGTATATCACTTGTCCACGGTGGACCACTTGTGAAGGTGGTCCACCGTAGCATTAGCCGTAATTCACATATCTAAATTTTTGAATAAAGTTACTTATAAGATATTCATTAATTATTTGTAAGATAGAATCAAATTTATTTGTAAGATAAAATTCAAAATTGTTTGATACTTTTTCTGATAACTTCAATTGAACGTACAACAAACTTTTCAAAAAACCGTTGAATTTCAATAGTCTGAATACATAACTACATTTTTTGAATTTTTATAAAAATTTGTAGAGATGATCTACTCAATGAGATCTTTGAATTCAACGGTCGGATCGAAGAAATATAATGCCGATATCGAGTTATTAAACGGAATAAGTTGATGGAAACTTACTCCTGAAATCAACGGATCCCTCCTCATACATATATATATATATATATATATATATAATGGGTTTTGCTAACGTACACCCGGTTATTTTTTAGAAGGAGTGTTTTAGCAAGTTATAACTAAAAAGTTGTTAAATACACCTTGAGGTGCATGTTACTAAAACACTCCTTCTAAAATATAGGTGAGTGTAAGTTAGCAACTCCTATAGGCCTTTGCTATCGTACACCCACTTATTTTTTAGAAGGTGTGCATTAGCAACTGATAATTAAAAAGTAGTTAAATACACCTTAAGGTGTATGTTGCTAATGTACACCTTCATGAAAAATAGTGGGTGTGGATTAGCAAAACCCATATATAATACTCACATTTATCCCATAACAAAGACTTACCCTAAATATTGGTGGTGCGTGTCATCTCATAAATAGTTTAGTGTAAAAAATTTAAATAGTATATTTGAAACTCTCGTCATCCTATTTTATGCAGAGAAAATGAGGGAGAGGAGTTAGCCGTTCATCTCAACCAGTGAAAAAGAATGATGATTAGGTACAATTAAGTTTGTTCTGTTAGATTGCTCCCGTGAAGTACCATTTGTTTGTATTCAGCACGGTTCGTAATATTTTGACTTACACACAAACATGTCACAAGATTTCACTCTCCTCCAAAAGAGATGACATGTGTAATAGTACAAATTTTTAAACTGTTACATTTGTTAATCATTGCTCAAATGATGCAATTAGAAGTTTGCACGTAACTTACATCCAAAACAAGAAATATTACAGCTTGTATCGATTCATTATGTCAGTTATTATGGAATTCCTGCTCCTTCTATGAGTGGGAGGTGCAACCGATTTTGTGTTGGAGCCGATAGTGGTAGGTGAAATGCTGGTTTTGAGTCTCGCTGCCTCTCGGTGGTGATCCCTCCTCATGGTATAACTTTATTTTATTTTTTCAACTGGCTTAGTTGTTAGAATTTCGGTTTTTAAAGTAAGTGTGAGTATTAGAATTCGAACCATTGCCAATTTATTACATTCAATGTTTTTATCAACTAAGTTAGAGGAGGGATCCGTTGACTCCAAGAGTAAGTATTCATTGACTTACTCCGCTTAATAACTCGATATCGGCATTATATTTCTTCAATCCAATCGTTGAATTCAAAGATCCCATTGAGTAGATCAACTCTACAAATTTTTATAAAAATTCAAAACCGTTTGATACTTTTTCTGATAACTTCAATTGAACGCACGACAAATTTTTCAAAAAACCGTTGAATTTCAATAGTCTAAATACATAACTACATATTTTGATTTTTTATAAAAATTTCTGAAGTTGATCTACTCAATGAGATCTTTGAATTCAACGGTTGGATTGAAGAAATATAATGCCGATATCGAGTTATTAAGCGGAGTAAGTCAATGAAAACTTACTCCTGGAGTCAACGGATCCCTATAAACATATATAATTTTCACATCTAAATTTTTTATTCAACTCACTTTCAAGTTAACGTATCCAAACTCCATCTTGGGCATCAGTTTTTTTTAGTTTATCTAATACTAGGTATTAATATCTTTGGAAAAAGTCTCATGTTCGTGGGACTTAGGGCTGGAAATGAGTCGAGTTGAGTCGAACTTGTCTGAGATCGACTCGGCTCGATAAAAATTGGTTCAGCTCGAAACTCGGCTCAAGTTTGACACGAACTCTTTTTTTAGCTCGAGTTCGGCTCGTTTAAAGTTCACAAATAGTTCGGTTCGACATTAAGTCTTCACATAATTTTAAAGTCAATTTTATTTGTCAAAATTTAATGTTTAACCTTTTAAAATATTTTTTTAAAAGAAAAAACAATTATTAAATCAAAATAAAAGTCATCCTAAGTGAATATCGGATAAATCCATACAAAATTCAAATAGGTGTAAATTAATAAAGTTACAAAGCAACAATTAACAAAATTTCACAATTATTCTCAAAATATTCTTAATTGATGTGTACAGTTAAAAAGATTTGGATATATATATATATATATATATATATATATATAATTGAGCTACTTAATGAGGCAAACGAGTCGAATTATATATAGTTTATGTTCAACTCGTTTATTTAACGAACTTAATTTTTAACTCAAGTTCAGCTCATTTGGTTCATGAACCAAGTTCACAAGTCAATCATCGAATCGAGCTTCGAACTATTCACGAGTTGGCTCGGGTCATTGCCAGCCCTACGTGGGACTATAAAAAAAAGTGATGAAAGCAAATTAAGTTTTATTGTTTTTCTTTCAAAAAAAAAATGTTTTATTGTTTTTATTTATCCTGTGATCGAATTCTAAATTATCCTGACTCTTTTTTCCTTAAAATTAGAGGGTTAATGAAAAAACATTTTTTTGTCTTGATTCTAATATAGTCTTAATTTTTAGATAAATAGATTTTTACCCCCTGTAAGTAGTGAGTTTTGTTTTATCCGTAATATTTATTTTTGAGATTACTCCCCTGTAATATTTTTTTTATTTGATTTATCCCTAATGGAGTATGTTGACTTGAAAATCTGTTATTTAACCTCCTATAATGTTAACGAATTTTGGCTTACTCCCTGTAATGTTAGCGAATTTTGTTTTACCCTTCTCATTGACAAAATGGTAATCCAAATAAAAAAATATTACATGGAGTAATAAAAAAAAAAATTACAGAGTGTAAATCAAATTAAAAAAAAATTACAAGAGATAATCTCAAAAAAAATATTACCGGGGATAAAAAAAAAATATTACCCTTTTTTTTATATCTTCGTTTAATGTTAAATGTTGAGTACTTTTGTTTTACATCAATAACATCTCTTAGCATATACTCCCTCCGTTTCATTTTACTTGTCTTTTTAGAATAGTAACACCAAATTAAGGAAGTGTATATTTGCACTTTATCTTCCTATTATACCCTCGTTTTAATCCACCGATAAATTCCTATTTTTTTTCACACACTTTCTCTTTCCAATAAATTTAATATATTATGTTAAAAAAAATAAAATTTAATATGTTATGTTCCAAAAAAAAAAAAAAAAGATTTAGTTTTCCAAATATATAGCATTAATTTGTTTTATTGAAAAAGATAAGAGCAATTGACAACGGGTATAATTAACAAATCATACCGGTAAAATACCGAAAGGACAATTAAATAGAAACGCTAAATCTAGCCCTAAAAGACAAGTAAAAAGGAATGGAGGGAGTATAAATTTCAGAAATTCATTATCAATTGAAAAAATGGTAAACGAAATTAATTACAATAATTTAATAAATCGTTTTCTATCATTAAAGCCTAAATGATATAAGTGTAGTACGATCAATTCGATGTCCTTTTACTTGTCTTTCGTATTGATTTTGTTGGCATTGATCCTGCTAAATAAGATTCCAACAAGAAAGTTATCCGCCGATGAATCGATTTTTTTTAGAACGACCAATTCATAAATATTTTTTGCTTTTTCATGATTCATAGATATTTCGATATATAAGATAAACTTTATTTTAAGTAATAATTAATACTAAATCTTATTAATTTGAAATGTCTTGTTATAAAAATGTGTCTTAAACTTCAAATTGCATAAACATAAAAAATAAAATTTAGAAATTTTTTTAAAAATAAAATCAATTAAATCAAAATCAATTTTTGCGACAGTAACGAAACATTCTAATTGAAAAAGTAAGGATGGTGATAGTACACGTTGTGCCCAATGATGATGTTTCTAATCTATTATTTGGCCATATTCTCATTTGAGGCAAAAAGAAACAGAACAATAGATAGCTGAAGAGATAAATAAAGAGATAGATATGAAGTGATTGGCAATAAACTATCTTTCAAGCATCAATGTGATGTTGTTTACAGATTAGATACCAACAACATTTTCGTCCATGCAACTTGTTAGATGGTCCAAATTATAAGGGTTCCCTCACATGGTTTAAGTTCTTTCTTCAAGAGTTATGTCACCATTTGACACAAACTTGTGAAAAAGATATTGAGATGATTCCGAATTTCATCAATCAACTTGATCCAAACATGCAGTTAATTTTTGGTATTGTAAAATTGAAATGACTAACAAGTTGTTCTTAAAAGTTTTAAGTCAAAATTCAAAGTGACTGTTTGAAAAATTCAAAGTGGATCCTACGAGTACGATGTGGGGTGGTAACTGTTTGAAAAATGTGTCAAAGTGGCCAGACAGATTCATTCATAGAATGTCTGTCTATAGTGAACTCAAGCGTGTTCATGGAGGCCATATAGTTGAAGATAATAACACACGTCCGAAGATAGTTCTTGTTATGGATGCTGATAGCGAAGATAGCCTCGCTCCTGTTAATCTCGGCGAAGATTAGAGTGATCGATATTTCTAACTAATTTTTACTACATTTAGTTTTTTGTAATTTGGTTATATATTTTGTAATTTGATTAGATAATATGTAATTTGGTTGGAATCTAAGATTTGTAATTGACATGTCATATTATTATATATAAAAGTGTGTTTGCGTGTTGTTTCCGAGCTGTTTTGAGACAAAAAATTTATGTATAATTGTAGATCTTCCAAAATCTGAGCTGTTAATTTTTTAGATGTTTCTAGTTTCTTTTCTGGTGTAGTCCGCTATTTAAGCCACAAATATCTCTTTTAGGATTACAGGTCGTCTGTAACTTATGGAACACCCTACCTTTCGTAGGGTGTTCTGTGACTTAAATCATGGATTATATATGTTATCCGATTTATATATGTTCTGTGACTTATATATGTTATGGAACACCCTACCAGTACAAAATGCAGAAAAATGATACCGACGAAGCAAAGGCAGAATAAAAAAATAATGCAAAACACATGACAAAAGTATGCATTAAAATATATTTTTTAGACACAAAAATTACATATGTTATCCGATTTATGGTCTTTATCACTTACTCAAATAAAAATTAGATAAATAATAATAGTAACGACATCTCTAATACAATTCATAACGACCTCTAATAAGTTTAGGATGCCACTTCTGATGTTCATCTCAACCCATCTGGTCTTTTACAACAGCGGTAGCTAACCCCTTCCACTTATAATGTCAGGGACATTTCAATTAGTCATACGGTACCCAAATTTAGACACAAAAGTTCCGTCTTGATTAGTTATAAAGATACCAAAATCCTCACTAAAGGGTATCAAAGTATCGTTATGCCTAACCAACGAGGTACTTTGCGGCTGTTTACACACAAAATAACAAAATCCAAACAACTTAACATTACCAAAAAAAAATGGGAAAAAAAGAAAAGAAGATGGGAGGTGGGAAACCTCAGGAAGCTGAATGCTTCCTTTTATAGGCATTTTGGCCGCTTCCATTGGCCACGTGGCAGACCTTTAACCGAAACAAAGATATTGATCCTTGACATAGGTAGCAGACGGCCAGCCCAAATTACTCAAAAGTTACTCATTTTACAACATTCGTTACTTAAATATTTAGATCAATTCGTAGAATGCACGAGTAATCCATAGAATGACAAAAGTATTTTTTTTAAATTTTTGGCTAAGTTTTTTTTGGATCTTTGTATTATTTCAGCTACAAATTTTATGCATAGCATTTAAGATGAATACGCATATATAGTCATATATAAAATCTAAAATAATATTGGACCGATACTGGCGGTTCCATGGCTGCAAATTAAACTCCATTTCAAATTTTCAATAGACAAATCAGTAAGAATGCTTAAATTTTCATCCCAGCATAATAACATATAAATAGATAGTAAGTCAAACAAAAAAAAAATTATGGATAGTGATACGTGTATATGCTCAAGCATGAGTTAGATAATACATCTACAAAAAATGCTACTTTTTTTCTTCTAAAATCCTAAAAGCAGACACTGAGTTAGATAATACATCTACAAAAAATGCTACTTTTTTCTTATAAAATCCTAAAAGCAGACACCACTCTCAGTGTATGGGGAAAAGCCCCCAAAAAAAGCATGCTACTACTATTATGAAGAATTCTCAATTGTTGAGTCCTTGGTGATTGACTGCATTTTTGGTAAAATAAACTTTGTAGCAGGATGTGTGATAAGATGCCTCAACATCGTATTACGCCTTTTTGGAAGTGTACGCGCGCTGTTCTATTTATGGAATGTTTGTTTCTCTTTCATGAATCTTGCATGGCGCCTTTTTATCAGGCTAATTATGAGGATCATCATTCAATACTTCAGATCCTTGTCAAGAATAGTTTTGTGAAGAATCTCCTTTGTTCTGGTAAAAATAATAGGGGGGTGAGTCAAAGTATATTAATATAGAATAATGATACTAGGATCTTGTATTTACCAAAAAATCGAACCCTTTACAATGAGCTTTCTTCCTCTATTTATAGAGGAAGGATTACAAAAAATATCTACAAACCGCCCCACTCCTCTCCTTGGAGGTCGTGGGTGGTTTCCGTCGTTTCCACCGTGTTACAGGGGTGGTTATGGGCGGTTCTCCCTCTCCTCCGTGTCTTAGTGGTGAAAATGGGTGGTTATCTCCAGTTGGCGACGTGAGCGTGACCTAGGGGCGTCGCCCCAAACCTTCAGATCTCGCCCTCGCCCTATCTTTCCCGCCAAGTTACCTATTTGAATTGTTTGGGTCATTTGTTGGATCATTGAGTTATTGGGCCCCTTGGATTTTGTCCGGTACACATCCCCCCAAGCACGAGGCTCAAAGAGGCGAAGTGCTGATAATGGCCGGACGTGGTGTGGTAACTGCCCACTACTTCTGATCATGTTTTCCATCCTTTGATTATAAATAAGAGTTTTGCCGTATACAAATTACTTCATTCCTCATTCTCTATCTGTTCTTCGTATCATTCGTTTTTGTAGCTATGTCTTCTCCTGCTGTTGTTCCGGAGTCACCTGCTATGCCGGTTTTGTTCCAACTGAGGAATATGCTGTGTTATGATTACTGATGATTTGCTGGACCAGGTGGAAGATTTTTCCTCCATGGTGAAAGAGTTACAGGACTATTCTTGGAGACTGACAGATGGGCAAAAGGAGTTTCTGGCCGTGGTGCAGGAATTGGCCAAGAGGTTCTTAGATGACGGTGCTTTCATCGAGACCACTGAGAATGTGGAGCATTGTCAGAGAGAACTTTCCTAGGCTTTGGAGAGAAGGATTGAAATGACCAAAGAACACATAAAATCTCAGGAAAAGGTGATGGCGCTTTCACTCTCGGCGGAGGAGGCCATAGATAACCGAATCGATGAGTTGGAGAGCCAGTTTAAACCCCTTGTGAAGAGAAAAAGGACTCTGCAGATGGACATCCAATATGATGTCGCCAAACTGATTCGAACTCGTTCACACTTGTGCTGTCTTCAAGAGAAGGATGACACCCTTAATGACGACATGAGGAAAATCGCCCAAGATTCTGACACGACGAAGAAACTGAAAAGCTTGATGGAGGACTGCCACGCCCGCGCCGTTGAGGCTGCTTACAAGGCGTTTAAGTAGTTTTTCTTTGTTTTCCTTTGTTGTATGTTGTTTTTCTTATTCCTTCAAATGGCGTTGAGTGTGCTCCGCCTCCCTTTGTAATCGTTGAATTTTATGACTTGAATGAAATGATGTCTTTTGCTTACTTCGCGAATTTCTGTTCCGCCATGTATTTATGATTAATTCTCATGACTTGCTCGATCTCGCCCATTGGCGATGTCTTTGAATTTTAAACGTTTGGCTTTCTCGCCTTGTCTCGGGATACGTGTCCAGTTTTACACGTCAATGCTGACACGCGTAAGAATGCTTTCTTTTACCCGTTGGGTATTAGGACGTTTCAACATACCCTCCATAGTATCTTTTCCTATAAAACAGGAACCTCAACCTTCTTTTTGTATTCTTCCTTCATTCGTTCTGCCTTAGAAACCCAGATACGTAACCATCATACAATGGCCGATGGTTCTCTTGATTATGATGGTTACTTTAAGTCTTTAATGAATGTTCAACTTAGCTCTAGCGATTCTGAGAGTAGTGATAGTGACTGTGTGATAATCTCGCCTTCGTCTTTCACAGGAAAACGAAGGGATACTACTCTTGCTATCTTCGTCACCCAGACTCCACCCGAGACCATGGATGTGTCTTCAAAGTATCTAGACCAAGAATCCGTGTTGGCATTTAGACGGAAAACCATCTTGTCTGGTTCTCTGGACGAGAACGACATTATTACTGAACCCGTGGGTGAGGATGAGATTGTCACAGATACTAACACCCAAACACCCCACTTCTTTTACATGTACACTTCTATGATTGATTCTTTTAATCTCTGGTTTCCTTTCACCCCCTTTCGAGGTTTCCATGCTTAGGTCCCTGAATGTCGCCCCTTGTCAACTAAGTCCCAACAGTTGGGGCTACATGAAAGCCTTGCAATTGGCTTGTTTGGGCTTGGAGATAGAGAAACCCTCTGTTGCTGTTTTCTTTTCCTCTTTCACCATAAAAAATGTTTCACCTGACTCTCAGGTTTACCTATCGAGTCAACCAAACCAGAAACGCTTCCAACTGTATACTTCTAATTTTAAGAACTACAAAAATACCTTCCTTCGTATCCGCGGCAGGGAGTCCTTCCCTGACGTGATGTTTGATGAAAACAAAGAGCCATTGTTCCCTTTTTACTGGACTCCTAACCCTCGCGTTATCAAAGGGACTCGTTATGAGTGTTTGGATGAATTTGAGAAAGAGTGTGTCGCCTACATTAAGACGTTGTGTGTCTTGAATGTGAGCGACCTTCTTAAAGCTGAGGGTCACATAGAATTGTTGGCGGATTATATGAGTAAGTTTCTTTAATATTGTCTTGTCTCGCCCTTGTTTATTTTTGTCTGATGACTAACTTTTCCTTTCATTTTTACAGATAGGATGAAGTCTGTTTCCCAGGAGAAAAGGATGGAATTTTTGATGAGGTCCAGAGCCAAAAAGGAGAAAGATGCCGCCCTCGCCGCTTCTGGAGAAGCTGTGGCCGTTGTCGATCCCTTGAGCCAGCTGGTTGTGGCGGATAATGACGCCTCCAATGGCAGGAATAAAAGGAAGAATGAAGGACGGATCTCTGTTGCCATTCCGGGAAAGAATCTTGAAGCTGGTGGGAGTTCAAAGGGCAAGCAGCCCATTTCAAAGAAATTAAGGTCGGCGGGCTCTGTGGCTACGCCCAATGTGGATGTTGTACCTCTACCGGAAGAAGATCTTGAGAAGACTTCGTCTCCTCGTGCTGCCGACACCATAGACATCGTCTCGCCGCCTCCTCCTGTTCCTCCAAGTGATGCTGTGCCTTCTCCTTGGGATCCTCTTTTCAACCCTGAGGTTTTTATTGAAAAGGTAATGGATATGTCCGGTGGAGGTACTCATTTTGACTCCACTTCAACTGAGGAATTGGCTAGGCTCTCCATGGGTTATGAGCTGAAAGGAATCTTGCTCAACCATGCTTTGGCGTCTCGCCAAAAACTTGCAGTCTCCGCCGCTGAGGAGAATATGAAGGTGATTCGCCATGAGCTGGACGCCATGGAAGAGAAGGTCAAGGCTGCCCAAGAAAAATTCATTGTTGACATGGAGGTTGCCAAGGCGGAAAACAAGAAGGCCCTGGATGACTTGGAGAAAAACCATGAGGCTGCCCTGAAGAAACTGAAAGATGATCATGCTGCGGAGGTGAAGGCATTGAAGGAGGCGTCTGTTGGTAAGGACGCCCATATCAAGGAGCTGTCCCAAGACCGAGATGTCCTGTTGAAGGAGAAGGCAGGTTGGGCCGAGGAGAAGACAAATTTGGAAGAGACCATCGGAGCTCGGTTTGATGAAGGTTTCAACTTCGCCCTGTAACAAGTAAAGATCTTGTTCCCTGACATTGATGTTGCACGCCTGGGCGAGGCTAGTGCTCTGATGGTTATCAAGGACGGCCAGCTGGTTCCTTATGTTCCTCCCTCAGATTCTACTCCATGACTTCTGTTTCTTTTTAATATCTTGATCTTGTACGCCCTTTGTGGCTTTATGAATGGATTTTGTATGCCCTTTTGTGGCTTTTTGTACGAATGCTTGTACGCCCTGCTGTGGCATAACGACAATGTTTCCTTGCCCTTTGTGGCTATAATCGTAGTACTCCTTTATTTACTTGCTTGTGTTTCTTCTATTGTTTTGTCATATTTTGATGATATTTGCTGGTGTAAGACTTGATAATATTTGCTTGTGTAAGACTTGATAATATTTGCTTGTGTGACAACCTTCTCGCCTGTGCATCCGAGGCGACACGAATACTTGGGCGTGATCAACATTAGGTGACGGTGTCGCCCTTGCACCGTTTCCCAAGGATTTTTCGTAGATACCAACGTGGTCAACATAACTGTTAAAGTCTTGCGCCGTTTTCCATGCAATCAAACTCGGGTAGTTGCAACTTCCTGACCGCATTTATTGCGCACCGTCCAGAAATTCCTTATAAATAGCCTCATCTATCTCCCCTTTTCTTCACTTCCATTCTCACTGATTCCCTTTTTTCTTTGCTTTCGTTTTCTCTGATTCATTTTTTTGTTCACTTTCGTTTTCTCTGATCCCTCCATGGATAACAAAAATAAACCCAAAAAGAAAGGTGTAGCCTCTAGATCAAAATCTCAGAAAAAGAAACATAAGATATGAATCTCTGTCTCTAGACTTAGGCGAGATAAACCTTCTTCTAAAATCAAAATGGAGAACATTGTTGTTTCGTCAGATTCTTCTGGTTCTCCAGATGAAGATTATATTGAATTCTTGAGGACTTATGTTCCCCGAGAGTCTTCCCCTGATGTTGAATCTTCTGGCAAAGAAGAAGGATCCCGGATCACCATGGAAACTAAGGAAAGACCACAGAGGGTATCACGTAAGGCCTCAAGGAAAACTCCTGGGTAATTCTGCTCTGATGAGTTGTTCCTTCCACCTGATTTCTTCCTCTTAGCGAGGGATTGGGACCTCGGGGTAGGTTTTTCTTCTACCATTGAAGAAAATGGATCCTTCCACCCGATTTCTTTCTCTTGCGAGGGATTAGGACCTTGGGGAGTTGAGGAACTATTGAGACTGCCTCCAGTTTTTTCTTCTCTTCCTTGAAGAAGCTGGATCCTTTGTTAGAATTAGGATTTCTTCTCTCTTTTCTTTGAATTTTTATCTTGATTTCATTGTAATTTTCTTTACTTTTGTCTTTGAATTTGTATCTTGATTTCATTGTAATCTCTCTGATCAATGAAAAGTGGATATTTTGTTGACATAAGTCTTTTTCCAATATTGCTTCCTTTTCTGCACTGTTGCGTTATACAATATTGTAAAAAATAATTAAAGAATGACATGCATTATACCTTTGATTTTCTTTGGCGGTTATTGGGCTTCGCCCTTTATATTATTGTTTCTGACGTCGCCTGCGCCTTGCTATGTGCGCCTTTTATTTTACCGTCGTATCCAACTCGTAAGATTTAGGGATAACGCCGTTTCTATTTTTGACATGTCCAACTCGTAAGACTTACAGATCATGCCATGGTATTTCAACGCATTTCCGTCGTATCCGGCTCGTAAGACTTAGGGATATCGCCATTTCTATTTTAGACGTGTCCAACTCGTAAGATTTAGGGATCACGCCTTGGTGTTTCAACGCTTTTCCGTCGTATCCGGCTCGTAAGACTTAGGGATATCGCCGTTTCTATTTTAGACGTGTCCAACTCGTAAGATTTAGGGATCACGCCTTGGTGTTTCAACGCTTTTCCGTCGTATCCGGCTCGTAAGACTTAGGGATATCGCCGTTTCTATTTTAGACGTATCCAACTCGTAAGATTTACAGATAACGCCATGGTGTTTCAACACTCTTTCCTCCTTTGTCGCCTTCAAGAATAAGATTGAGATAATAATAAGCCATCTGCAAACATTGGAACAATGATTCTTTTTTGATTAATGGAAGACTTTTTTTTTTTTGCATTTTGAATGATGAGTCTCGTTAAAAACTCCTGCTTTCCCCGGAGAAAAGAGTTTCTCATCACTTTAAAATTGTTTGAATCAGTAATACGTTCTCATGCATTTTCTTTTTTTTTTTTTAAAAAAATAAAAACAAGAAACGAAAATAAAAACAAGAAATATCTCTTGGGTGGCGAGGCGAGGTTGTTGGTGCTTTTTGGAGTTCGTCTCGCCTTTCAGGCGTTGTTGGCCTAGCTGTAATAAAATCTAAGGTTGGAGATGTTCCACGTCCTATGTAGGACCTCGCCCTCCATGGTTTCCAGCCTTTACGCTCCGCCTTCAAAGACTTCATTGATTCTGAACGGACCTTCCCAATTTGCTGCCAATTTTCCACCTTTATCCTTTCCCATCGGTCTTTTCAGGACTAGGTCGCCTTCTTTGAATCTTCTCGGGATTACTCTTGTATTGTACTTCCTGCCTACTCTTTGCTTTGTGGCGAATTCCCTGAAGTGTGCTTTGTCTCTTACTTCCTGTATCAAGTCAAGGTTGTCCTGCAACGCTTCATTGTTCTCTTGAGCTGTTGTGGTTTCACGTCGCCAACTTGGGGGATTTATTTCTGCTGGGATTATGGCGTCAGCGCCAAAAACCATGCTGAACGGTGCCTCTCCTGTTGATGATTGCGGAGTTGTGTGATATGACCACAATATGGCAGTGAGATGAGTCACCCAAGCTTCTCCTTTGCTTGATAATCTTCTTTTCAGGGCTTTCAATATGACCTTGTTGGCTGATTCGGCCTGCCCGTTGGCTTGAGGGTGCTCAATTGATATGAAGGTGTTTTGAATTCCTTTTTCTTTGCAAAATGAGACTACCTTCTCATTTGCAAACTGTGTGCCGTTATCTGATACGATGTATTTGGGAAGACCAAATCTGCATATGATCCTTCTCCAATAGAACTTCTTCACCTGCTCTGCTGAAATGCTTGACAAAGGTTGTGCCTCTACCCACTTAGTGAAATAATCCACTGCCACTATGATCCATATAGCCTGTTTCCATGAGGTAGGGAAAGGACCCAATATGTCTACCCCCCACATGAAGAAAGGCCAAGGTGAAAGGACTGATTTGAGGGGTTCTCCTGGGGCGTAGTGCAGGTTTGAGAATCTTTGGCATTTATCACATGCCCTTATGTATCTTGCAGCGTCACTATGTAGCTCTGGCCAGAAGAATCCTGCTCTGAGGATCTTACCTGCCAATGATCTTGCTCCTATGTGGCTTCCACATGATCCTTCATGAATTTCCGCTAAGATTCCTTTGGCTTCTTCCTTGCTTACGCATAACAGCAGGGGGCTTGAAAATCCCCTTTTGTATAGCTTATCCCCTAGCATGGAGTACCATGACGCCATTCTTCTAATTCTGTACGCCTCTTCTCTTGGTCTGGGGAGTTCATCCCTCTGTAAGTATTTGATAATGGGAGTTCGCCAATCTTCCTCTTCTATGACCATGTGAGTCTCCTCTTCATTGATGCTTGGGTTTGCAATGGTTTCCTGAATAAAGGTCATGTTGCTTCCAGGTTTCTTGGTGCTGGCGAGCTTGGATAACAAGTCCGCCCTAGCATTCTGCTCCCTAGGTACGTAGATCAATTGGAATGAATTGAAACATTTCGCTAACTTATTTACCTTTTCCAAATATTTAGTTAATTGGGGATCCCTTGTTTGGAATTCTCCTAACACTTGGTTGGTTACCAATTGTGAATCACTTTTTACTCTGAGGTCTGCGACCTCCATTTCCTTCGCCAACTTCATTCCCGCGAGAAGGGCTTCGTATTCAGCCTGGTTGTTGCTTGCTTTGAAGGCGAACCTCAGAGATTGCTCTATAAGTACTCCATCAGGTCCATCTAGGACCACTCCTGCTCCACTTCCCTTTAGGTTAGACGCACCATTTACTGAAAGTGTCCAAGGTTCCTCGCTGTTTTCTTTAGGCGGGGTTGATAACTCCAGAATGAAATCCGCCAGAATTTGCGATTTTATTGCGCCCCTAGGAGAGAAGGTTATATCAAACTCTGACAATTCTACTGCCCATGCCACCATTCTCCCTGCTAGATCGGGCTTCCTTAGGACTTTCTTTATGGGATAGTCCGTCTTGACCACCACCTTGTGACTCTGAAAGTATTGTCTTAACTTCCTCGCCATGATGACAACGACCAAGGATAGCTTTTCTATCTTCTGGTATTTTGCTTCAGCGCTTTTGAATGTTCTGCTCACAAAATATATTGGATTCTCTTCACCCTTGACTTCTTGTACCAACGCTGAACTAAGGGCGTTGTCCGAGACAGCCAGGTATAAGTACAAGGTGTTACCTTTCTGAGGGCGAGTTAATATTTGTGGTGACGCCAAAAAACTCTTGAGCTTTAGAAAGGCTTCCTCACATTGAGGCGTCCATATGAACATTTCGCTCTTTCTTAGAGTGGAGAAAAAATGGAATGCTTTTTCTCCAGAGCAGGATAGAAATCTTGATAAGGCTGCAATCCTCCCTGCTAGTTGTTGGACTTCCTTCACTGTTGTTGGACTCCTCATGTCAATTATGGCTTGACATTTGTCTGGGTTAGCTTCTATCCCTCTGTTTGTGAGCATGAATCCTAAGAATTTTCATGATTGAACTCCAAAAGAACACTTCGCCGGGTTCAATCTCATATTGTACTTTCTCACCGAGGCGAGGATGTCGCCTAAATCCTCGTCATGCTCGCCATCTTCCGTTGTCTTTACTACCATATCGTCTATGTACACTTCCACATTTTTGCCTATCTGCTCCGAAAATGCTCTATCCATTAGCCTTTGATAGGTGGCGCCAGCGTTCTTCAGACCAAACGGCATGACATTGTAAAAGTAATTGCATGTGTTAGTCATGAAGGTTGTGTGAGGCGCGTCAGCAGGATTCATCTTTATCTGGTTGTATCCTGAATACGCATCCATGAAACTTAACATCTTGTACCCTGAAGCTCCGTCAATAAGCATGTCTATGTTAGGCAGAGGATATGGATCTTTTGGACAAGCTTTGTTCAGGTCCGTGAAGTCCACGCACATCCTCCATTTGCCATTTGCCTTTTTTACCATCACTACGTTTGCCAGCCATGACGGATACTTTATTTCTTCAATGAAACCTGCCGCTTTTAATTTTTCCACCTCCTCATTGACTGCTGTCCTTCTTTCTTCTCCTAGCTGTCTCTTTCTTTGAGAAACGGGCTTGACGTTGGGCGCGATGGATAGCTTGTGTGTTATCACGCTCTCGTCAATTCCTGGCATATCGGATGGTTTCCATGCAAAGAGGTCTATGTTCTTCTTTAACATGGCCACGATCTTTCCTTTTTCCTCCGGTTTCAAAGTGGTTCCGACGTTGGTTACTTGGTGTGGCATGTCGCCAATTTGGACTTGTTCTAACTCTTCAATGGGACTCATTCTTCTTTCTGTGAAATCTTCTCTTGGATCAAGGTCTAGGGGCGAGATCATGTTAACTCCGCCTCCTTTTTTGGGTGACGCCATTGATTCTGTCTTTGTACTTTGTTTGTGCCTGATCTTCAGGCTAGACTCGTAGCATCTCCTCGCCAACTTTTGATCCCCTCTAATCGTTCCTACTTTTCCGTTGTCCAAAGGATATTTGATGGACAGATAGAGGGTTGACAATGCCGCCTCAAGTGTGTTGAAGGTCGGCCTCCCAATGATAATATTGTATGAAGTGAATGGGGTTTTGACTACAAAATATCTCACCTTGATAGTCTTGGCGTTCTCCTCCTCTCCAAACGTAGTTAAAAGGGTAGTATATCCCATAACTTCTACTTGTTTGCCGGCGAAGCCTACCAACGTGCCGTTATAGGGTAACAGGTGTTCGTCTGACAGTTGCATCGCCTTGAAAGCTTCCCAGTACATTATATCTGTTGAACTTCCCGAGTCTATCAGCACTCTTTTGACGTCACAGTTCAGTATTTGCACTTGTATCACCAAGGGGTCGTCATCGTGTGGCATGACTTCTCTTTTATCTTCTTTGGTGAATGATAGATCAGGGACGGGCGTCACTTCCGTATGTCCTATAAACTTCTCATTTTGATTCATCCTTCTCACATAACGCTTTCTAGCATTTGAGGATTCTCCGCCTCCTGCAAATCCGCCTGCAATGGTGTTCACGGAGATCCTCTTTCCTTTGCCTGGATCCTCTCCTTCAGAGCGATCCTTTGGGTGATTATGCTGCACCTTTGGGACAACCATCTTTCCTGCGGCGGCATCCTCTATGAACTTCCTCAAGTGACCACTTTTTATCAGTTCTTTAATCAAATCCCTTAGCCTGAAGCACTTTTCAGTGTCGTGGCCCCTGCATCTATGATAGGCGCACTAGGCGTTGGGGTTCAATCCCATGGTGTGCTCTTTGCTTCTCGGTGGAGGTAGTCGCCCCAGTCCCGTTTCCAGGATTTCATTCATGATGTAGACCCGGGCGCGGTTGAGTGGTGTGTATTCCTTTCTGTCTTCCTGAAAATGTCTTGGGGGTTGGTACGGCTTCTTATGACGCTCAATTCTGTGATGGTTGGGTATTGGGCGTCTATGATGATGGTAAAACTCGCTCTGGCCGTTTCCTCTATTAACCGGGCCTCTTTCTCTGGCGTCTCTCATCCTCTTCTCAACATTACTTTATTCCCCCTTTATGTAGCCTTCCGCTCTTCTTGTTACTTCCTGCATAGATGTGGCTGGCTTCTGCGCCAGAGATTCATTGAAATGTCCCGCCTTAAGGCCGTGATGGAAGGCGAAGACGAACATTTCCTGATTTTGGGTTGCTTACTTTGCTTGTGGATTCGCAGAATCTCGCCAAGTATTCCCTCAATGACTCATTGTGGTTTTGTCGTAGGGAAAACAAACTGGTCGTCGTTACCTTTATGTGTTTGGAACCGGCGAACTGTTGTGTGAATTTTTGCTGAAAATCTGCCCAACTCTTGATGGAATTCTTGGGCAGATTCATATACCATCTCAGGGCTGCGTCTTTCAGTGTGCCTGAGAGAAGTTTGCACTTCAGATGATCCGCTGTGCCGATGATGGCGGTCTTAGTACCCACCGCCATCAGGTGTTCTGTCGGATCCGTTTTTCCGTCAAAGTCTGGGAGATGGGGTGTTCTGAAATTGTCTGGTACCCTTGCATCCCAGAGGGTTTATGCAAGTGGCTGGGAGTTGGTGATGTTGTTCTCCTCCGTTTCATCCACTTTGTTTGCTTTTTCTTTGTCAATTTCGTTAACCTTAGCCTGCAGGCGCCGTAGTTCTGCAACTGCATCCGTCAAGGTTAGGTGGTTTTGGTTGTCGTTTGCCGGTTGTCCTCCTGCCATTTTCTTGAGGAGGACTTCGTACTTTGTCTGGTTTTAGTGGTAGGCTGGGAATCGTTTTACCGCAGCCCCACGGTGGGCGCCAAAATGTTCTGGTAAAAATAATAGGGGGGTGAGTCCAAGTATATTAATGTAGAATAATGATACTAGGATCTTGTATTTACCAAAAAATTGAACCATTTACAATGAGCTTTCTTCCTCTATTTATAGAGGAAGGATTACAAAAAATATCTACAAACCGCCCCACTCTTCTCCTTGGAGGTCGTGGGTGGTTTCCGCCGTTTCCACCGTGTTACAGGGGTGGCTATGGGCGGTTCTCCCTCTCCTCCGTGTCTTAGTGGTGAAAATGGGTGGTTATCTCCAGTTGGCGACGTGAGCGTGACCTAGGGGCGTCGCCCCAAACCTTCAGATCTCGCCCTATCTTTCCCGCCAAGTTACCTATTTGAATTGTTTGGGCCATTTGTTGGATCATTGAGTTATTGAGCCCCTTGGATTTTGTCCGGTACATCCTTGAAGAGTCTTTTTGGAAAGAATCTCTTTTAATTCATTTGGTTAATTGCTTGGGTCAAACAAATCAAGCTCATGTTTAATTCTGAATCAAAGACTTTTGCCTGAAGTATTTAAAGATTGTGCTAAACCTAATTTAGTAGTTGTTCACACTGTTATTGTGTTTGAGTCTAGTATTCTAGGTTTTTGCGTGTGTGTTACTTTGTGAGCCTTTCTTGTGTCTCATTGATGCAAGCTTAGGACTTTGTGTTTTGAGTTGTAATCTTTGTGATCCTCTCCTAAGCTTTGAAATACGGAGTTAGGACTTTGTGTGTTTTAACACTAAGCCTTTAGGTACGAGTGTGTAGTTTTTAGGAGTGTGTCTCCAAAACTTTGTTGTTCTTTGTGTTGTTGAAATCCTTGCTGTCTGTAAGGTTGTAAGGGAGTGAGATGGGATCTCAGACTTAGGAGTTCCTAGGTTGAAGAGTCATTGGTAGTTGCTAGGTTATGAGTTGTGAACGTGGCGTTTGCTGAGAACTTGCAACTAGGACTATTATAGTGATATTCCTTCCTGGATTAGTATCCCCCAGATTAGGTAGCGTTGTGCTCCGAACTAGGTTAACAAATATCCCGTGTTATTTATCTACTTTCATTTATTTGCTTACTTTTATATTGTGATAAAAGTGTTAAAGTGCTTAGAACATCGTATCGCACATCGTGCTTAGCGTGCCAGGAATTTCATCAATATTACCCATTGAAAAGTGTAAAAGCCCCAAACACTAGAGAAAAACAAGTTGGATAAAAACTGTGGAATTAAATCCCAGAATTAATGCCTAAGAAAAATCCGAGCTAAAGCCACTATCATCTGAAGCAGGCAATAAGTGAATCGCGACAAAGGCGCCAATACTTTTTGTAGGGTAGGGACATCCATGGCATTGGTGAAGGAAGAAGAGTTCCACGCATATATGGCATTCTGGCAATGGGCAAACAATAGCAAAACTTTTAATAAAAAACAAGGAAACAAAGTAATGAAATGAAAATAAAGCTAAAGAAACAGAGGAACATGAAGGAGCGTCAAATTGCACACAGGAGCAACTTAGCACTAGTAGCCAGGATATGTTACCTTTGGCCTATGAGAATTCCATGAGCTACTTTGGAGATGGATGACCCAGAAACTCCCAAAAATGCATTTCTGTAGTGAGGTGAGATAACTTTTCCTGAACTATAACCCATTGAAGTAAGCCTATAATGTTCTCGCATGCAAGCATGCACCAGCGGCATATAATGCATATTCTTACAGCTCCAATATCACAGCTATCACAGTTGATATTTAAAACAAACCTTCAAATTCATTTGCAATAAATGTTTGATGATATCTTTGTTTCTGATATAGGTGTTCTTTTTACCTCAATATGCAACTTAGAGGAGAGGAACTTTCACAACAAAAAACTAAAAAAAATAAAAAATATCACTGCCTGATTAACCATGACATATATCATCACGAATAATACACAAAAATACTACACATCCAAATTCTTCAAGTAAAAGCCATAGAAATTAATTTACAGTGATAATATCTACGGAATAACCACAAGATGTCATAATAAATTTCATTACTTTTACCAACATATAGACATATCTTGACAATCAAGAAGAAAAAACCAAATAGAAGAATCAATCTGAACCCTTACGTAATAGTTTCAGGCCTCACCTATGCTCATATAGTTGCTGTGGAGAATTGAGACCAGAATACTAGATTTTTCTCTATTGAAATCCTTTAAATGCAATGATTCCTTAGATGAGTTTATTTCATTAGCAAAATCCTGATTTGTAGAAGCAGTATGATTCCTCTGACAGCCAAAAGTTTCAAGCCATATTCCACAAGGGAATCTTCCTGGTCTCGTCAACCAAAGAAATATCTAGATATAAGGTGTAGCATGAATTACCGAAATAGTAACTTCAATAAGTATGCAGATAAGGTTAATGGTTGTGTCAACGATACTAAAGAATATGTAGAAAACGGAAGTAGTTGGTAACAGAAGTAAAAGTGGTGTAAATAAAAGAGATCCAACAATATGTTGCTTCACAGTGTAGCCAAAGCTATCCAACCTCTGGCGAAGAGGATTCCACTTCCGACCCCTGCCAAAACAGTCAGCAATTAATGAAAATAAACGAGAAAACAGAGCAATTATTATGCAAAATGTTTGTGTATCTATAACAATCATTCTTCAAAAGGATACTGAATCACAAATTTCAGCAAATATGAAGGCTTTCAAAGATACAAAAGATATCGTGATCCTCATTCCTATTATAAGCTATCTTCAATTTAACAAATGCTTCAACTTCACAACTGACAATAATTGGTTCTTGCTCCCTTAACTCACTGTCAATGTTTGCAGACATATATTAGTTTAACAAATAAAGGATTACCTAAATACCATAGTAAAAAGGACAAATATGACCAACGAGATCACCATTATTTAGGTGGAGTATAATATGTCTCTGCACCTAGTAATTATTTCAAAACAAATTGTGCCAAACAAAGACCTGGAAGTTAACAACTTATAAAATTTATAAAAACATATAAATATAATATTAGAACGTTCCATTTATGAACCAAATACCAAATGATGATGTTCAATTCTTATTCAAATCAATGCCTTGCTTTCAGACTATCATCTCAAAGAGAACCAATATTTGTTACCTGAAAAGCCGCCACAAAGCTGCTAGTGCCTGTATTTGTGATGAATATACAATTGAAATAAACCAATGAAGAGTAGAAACATGCAAGGTTCCCAATGCAATCATGTCTACGATCAAAGAAGCAGGTACAGTGAATCCACAAAGAATTCCTAATAGAGAAAGGCCTCGAATAATATAATTGAAGATGAAACCCACAAAGATCCAAAGTGTTGACCATACTTGGATTGCATTCAACGAAAGCATACCAAGTACACCTGCCAGCTCGGCATTCAATTTGAAGCCTGCAGGGTTTCCCATTAACCAAACACACCCGGAACGCAAAAAAGTAGCAAACCAATGGATAAAGTTCAAATCCAACAAACAAATTGATTCTTCATGGTATAACAGTGACCAGCCAACCAAGTTTCCCAGAAGAATATCAACAACCAAAGATGACCACATAGAATGCCTATGCATTGCAGCTTTCTCTGCATACTCAACACATGATTGTGACCTAGTACACGAAAGAATAGTTTTAAACATAGAGAAAATATACAATCAATATCAAAAGTTACAGATGGTTAAGAATAGTGAATAATTGAACAACATAAAAAAACTAAACCATTTCATTCTAGAGCATAAATTTAAGTTACATATATTGTGACCATTTCAATCACTGACGTAACCACAGTTATGACCTAACCACAAATTCTCAAGGAGACAGATATGACCTAACCACAAATTCTCAAGGAATTACATGAATAAAACACTGTTTTAGGATTGTTAGTTTCAAACCATAGTTTATTGGTGTTTCTGGTCATAAGAATATCTTGTTATTTCTTAAACACTTAAAAGCCACCATCCATAGAAAGAATAACTTCAAAATAGTAAACATAAATGCAATATTTGAATGTAAATAAGCAACATCATGCAAATACAAACCTATAAATCAAACCTAAAGTAGGCAAACACAACTTAAGTACTCAACAAACAATTAACCAAGTACCTTAAATTTCTAAAAACCTAAAATAACCCAATTTTATAAAAATAAAGATATTTATCAATGAATTCTCAATATATAATTCTATACACTACACCTAACTGTGTAAATATCAATATTCTATATTATGTTATTCCAATCCGATATCACATCACATTAGTATATAAAAATATATTGAGTTCATATGGTTCAATCTAGCCTCACAATTTTTATTTGGTTCAACAGTACAGTAAAGATACTCAACTGAATTGCAGTTGGATTTCATTTAACCATGTTAGTTAGGTTCGTTGTCTTGGAACACCCTTACCAAAACAACTAAATTACATGGACTTCATAAATTAATTAACAAGCTCGATATCTCCAAATTACGAAACCAGCCACAATTCAGACAACTTGAATATTTTAGCCAGAAATCATATTACCTGAGGTCATTCTCCTGAAGAAGAATTGGCCAATATAATATCTGACAACAACGGATTCGGATATTTATCCATGCAGTCTTCTTGAATACATTTACTGATGTAACATACAACCATGATTCTGATTCATGATTAAAATATGTTTGGAAAAACTGAAGAACAATATAGAACACAGTGGAGAATGAAGCCAAAAACTTGCAAAACAGATGCCCTATGACAACAAAAAACCTGAAAAAATCACAACATCGTCAAAGATTGAATAAGAGAGTAAGAGATAATGCATTGATAGTTGCTGTACATTGAAAATAGTGAGAGTTGGCTCAAGGAACTTTTTGGGACCACATGTCTGTCCAAGATTCTTTTAGCAGCAGATGTGCAATTAATTGCCAGAATAACTGTATCCTGGGGTGAAATTGAAAAGGCACATTAGCATCTAGGACAAACTCTGCATATACAAATATGAATAAGGTAAGTTTCATTACCAAATCAATGAATTTCTGCTTTTTATGAAGCTCATCAATCCACTTAGGATTCTTAATAGGAGTTTTCGCTTGCTCATTCGAACCAAAATGACACGATGAGAAATGATGAGCACCATAAGAAGGTGTTTCATAAACTATTACCTACAATTGTTCAAATATCATACATATCTATACATATCTGTTAGAGAAACGGAAAAGGTTTTGACAACAGCTACATGCAGAAAGGCAAGAAGTAAAAGAAGAAACTGTGACTTACATACGTGAACATCATATTCTGACAGAGTTAGTCCATTGCAATGAATGTGGTGCAATTTAGGAAGCCTGTAAATTCCTACATCATTATGTTCGGAAGAATCAAACATCAGCACGACCCAATTACTTTTTCCAATAAAAGATTGGCTACTTTTCCTCAATGATCCATCTAATTGGAGGAAACTGCAACTCCTACAGTTATCCTGTCTGTGTACACTTGTACTTCCCTCTGCCCATGCATTGCCACAATCAAAGAACTCTTTTTTATCAACGTCTGCTTCAGCTGTCAAACTATTGCTAGTAGTTCCAGTGATACACATACCAAGTCCAGAGAACACAGACCTATCCTTAAGAATTGTGGGCATTCCCCCATGTATACCATGAATGATCTCCTGATAGAGAGCAGCAGTTCATGATGTTAGTTATTCTCGATTCCTCGTTACGCCGTACCATTTCAAAAACCATATAGAATAACTTGTATAGAAGAATTATTAGAAGATTTAACAAAGGGATTTTCCCACAACTATCACAAAAGTCATATGGTCAAAGAACCAAGATTTTCATGACTAACAAACAAAATAGTTATACAACATTTCATGTAGGAATTGTGCACAAGAGCCCATCCTAATCAATTTCTTGTCCCATCAAACGTTTCCTATTTTTCCCGAAAATTTTCCAATGAGCTGCTGTCATAAATTACATATGGATCTTATATTTAGGTGAAAACCTATCAAAATTTAAGATACTGACACCCTGCTGAATATCCTAAAAGAGAAAAAGTTAATCTTTGTTTAAACATGACAACTCTTGCAAGATCTTGACTAATATAATAGTATCAATATCGCAAAAAAGGAAACCCAAAATTTCATCAGCAATTAATGGTTGAGAAAAAAAAAGAGAAATAATCATTTCATTGCTGCGATTGTTATTTCATTTTTACTCTAAACTTTATACAAGAGACTGTGAAGTCAGATATATTTAATTTAATAATATTAATATACCTCTATGCCAGGACTAGAACTAGAAAACAAGACTTCGCTACACGTAAAGGCTGCAACAATGTCAAGAGATGACGGTGAGCAGGTGACAAACCACCCCAATAAAAAACTAGAAGATGGTTCTTGGTTTGATGTGAGCTGCCTTGGCCACCAAAGTCTGCAATGTTTTCCCATCTTCATCTTATGATCTTCATGTGAACTAAACTACAGATCATGCAGTCCCTACACTGGACCAAAAAGCATCATTTCACTATTATAAATTCTTAGATAAAACATAGATGCAAAATTTAAATTAACTTGGTAAATATTTATATGGAAAATAAAATGAAAGAATTCCAATCATCCTAGGCAGAGCCACAAATCATCAATAGATAGAATTAAAAACGTAATAAACAACCTTTCCACAGTTTCATACAATTTGCAATCATTATGTACCTACATATTACGCACATATTACGCACTCATACATTTCCTTTTAAAACCAACCTAAGAAGCTTAATTTGCAGATTATGCATGGTAGTTAAAATCCCAATTTTCATCCTAAAATCTTACAATTTTACGATTACGCTTTCCCTCAGCAATTATGTTTGACCTCAGCGATTAAGAGTACACAAATAAATCTTCATGCAATTTAGCAACTATGTGATGGCTAGAGTTCCTAATTGAACATTATCTTAATTATTTTTAAATTATTAACTAACATAGATTATTCTTTAACCATTAAGCTCATTTGAGAATAGGCACAAACAAGGTGTTATTAGTTACTTAAATACACTATGAGAAAAATTAATCAAAGTTTTTCCATGGCTACTCAACAGCATAACCATTCTCCAAATAATCTTATATACAGTACATGTTAACCTACTTTTGCTAAAATTATAACAAATCAAAAAAGAACACACTAATAAAAATTTAACAAACCAATCAATTATTAACTAAATCATAGAATAAACAATTTGGATCATATAACAGCGACGGAGAAGGAAGAGAAAGATGAAATGAGAATACGTACCACCGTGGACGTGGAGTTAGTTTGCGGCGGCGGTGAAATGACGGTTGATAGCAGCGAAGGCGAGAATTTGCGAATAGCGGATAGTGCGAGGCTGAGTGAGAGTGCAGAGGACGACGAACATTCTTTTCTTTTTGATAACGAAAGCTAAACATGTACTGTCAATAGTGTCATTTTTATTCTTATATTTTACTATTTCATTTCAATTTTTCATATTTGTTTTATAGCTTAATAGATCTTTAGGTTTATTAATTTTCGTGATTTTTTTATTTTAGTTCATATGTTTTGTTTTGTTACAAATAAGTTACTAAATGTATAAAAAAAAAAATTAGTCTCTAAAGTCAAAATTCGCAGAAAAATTTGCAGTTTTCGTGGAGATTTTCCTTTAGATTTTCTTACGGATTTTGACTTTATGGACTAAAACAAAAAATATTTATACGTTCAAGGACTTATTTGCAACAAAACAAGATACAGAGACTAAAACAAAAAATTTGCGAACATACAGGGACCAAAAGATCTATTAAGTCTTGTTTTATTTAATTTCAGTCGACTGAAATTATTACTATATTCTTATATGATACTGTAAAAAATAATTACCGTAGTCTAAAAATTCTAACTCAAATGTTACAAAGATCAAAATTGCTAGTATTGAATGTCATGATCGAGTTTGAACCCTAGTCTTTTTACTTTGTGTGTGAGTTTTTAATGATTTGTTATTTCGTTTATCTACAAAAAAATACTATACTATTTGTTAGAAAAATAAAATTAATATTAACTTCTAATTTTCAAAAAAATGGGGCCTCAATAATCCATTTGTCTTAGGGGGAATGAGCTCCGGTGATCCGGAGTAAATAAAATTTGCTCAAAAATTGTCCACAAAAAATTGAATTATGATTTTTTTTTAAAGATTCATTTTAAGAAAGGTCATTAAACTATATTAATTTTTGTAAAAAAAAAATCTATCTATATTATTATTATTATTATTGTAATGTAAGTTTTGATTTGCTGATAAGTCAACCTAATAGAGCTCCTCCCCTTTTTTTCCTTTTTTTTAAAGTAATAGTTGGTACTTATGTGTCATGTTTCATTTTATCTACTCCTACTATATATACTCTCTTCACCTTCAACATCAACCTTCATATTGAAAGCCAACACCACACTAGCACTCAATGTTGCTTCAAATCTATAATATTTGAGAGGAATTGAGAAAGGCATTCAAGACCAAGATGACTCCATGAAGCTATTGAGGCTCACTTGCTTCAAACATTGAGAGCATGAAGAATAGAGGGAAGAAGCTGAAGAAAGGTGGAAAAAAAACTTCGGTGTTGCTGGTTCATTATTAAATCGAATATACCTTCAGGATCCAATGGTTTATTTTTTGACAAAAATATTAAATGGATAAGATTTATAAATTTAATGTCTTTGAGAATCACATACAATGTGTTCACCTTATAGCATAAGCCATCTCACGCTGCAGACTAATTTCGTGTGATTTGCACGAGAGCTCCGTCCTACACAATAGCATTTTTCTTTGGTGAGAACTTGGCTACCCATTTCACAAAATTGGGTCACCAGCCCATCCTAGTTGTTTTAAATACAGTGGTTGAAAAAATATCATTAAAATAATAAATAGTTCTCAATTGTGACAATACAACTTTTAATAATTGTAGATTGACCCATATTGTACATTTCACATTTTCTTCATTCTATTCCATTTTCTTCTATCCTTCAACCTCCTACTCCTGCTTCTTCAACCTCCTTCAAAATCTCTTCTCACTTCTTCTTTTCTAACTGCATCTCCTTCTCACACAAACTCTCCTCTCGCTTAATCAGTAACAAACTCTAAACTAACCATGGTTTAGGTATCAAATCTAAGTATTTCTTCAATAAATCTTGGTAGTTCTTCAACAAATCTGGGTATTTAAACTTGTTCACATTTTGTCAAATTTTGATTTTAGCTTTTGATTTAAGACTTTTTTAATTGAAATTAAAATCAGAAATATATTAAAAATGTATTTGTATGATGTTTCTGGGTTATAACTTGCGACTCTCAATCTACATATTCGGGTTTAAATCCGGGTCAAAATGACCCGCTGGAGGTTGAAGATGACCTCTTTTTTACGTATTGTTTACCGTATGTATATTAAATAACTCAGATAAATCTATAATTTGCACCAACAGCCCAGCGGTAACATTTTTATCATTCAACTTGTATGTCATGAGTTCAAACCATGGTGAAGCCACTTTATTTTTTTACTTTTTTTTAAAACGTTTAGTAATATATAAAACAACTAAATAATAAAATATATGTGAATACCATACCATAGTGTAATGGTAACCTTACTTTTCTTAAAATTATTGATTGTGATTTTAATTCTTGGTTAAATTAATTATTTTTTGAAATTTTACTAATTTCTATTGTAAGACGTTGTTGTTTTTTTTTAATATAAATAGTTAATTTGAACTAACAATCAATTATAAATTTAAATTTTAAATTAATGAGATTGAATATGTACACACTTATAGTTAATTTGAACTAACAATCAATTATAGTTAATTCTTGTGTTTTTTATATTTATTAGGGTTAAATAAGTAAATGGTTCCTAGAATTTTTTAAAATTTTATGCACACACTTTTTATTTCAATAAATTTAATATGTTATATATAAAAAAACAAAATTTAATATGTTATTTACTAAAAAAATAATCTTAAAAAAACTTTAGTTTTCAAATTCATAGAATTAATTAGTTTTATTAAAAAAGATAAGAGTAATTGACAACTCGTACGTTTTTTTATATATATAAACCAAATGGACAGTTAAAAAAGAACGGAGGGAGTAGATTGAATTACTATTTTTTATGCTAATCTTTTATCGTGATCTCTGATCCTATTTTTATGTGTAGATTTCTTTTAAATATCTTCATAGGTAAATTACATTTAAGGATAAAAGATTTCTAACATTATTAATCACTCCGTTCCTTTTTAGCTGTTCATTTGGAAAATTCCTTTTAATATATTCCATTTAATAAAATAATGAAATTAACACAATTTAAGTTACGTAATAAGAACTTTCGTATTGAATTAACACATATATTCCAATTAAGTTACATAGTAAAAACCCTATAATTTGACCTAGACGTACACTCCGGTTTAAATTACAGTAAGTAGTAATAACCTTGTATTTAATTATTATATTTAAGAAGTAAAAACTTTCGTATTCAAACTGGAGTATATGTGTTGGTCCAATACGAAGGTTCTGACTTCTTAATTATAATTATTAAATACAATATTTTTTTAAAAAATAATTTATAAAAAAAATTTTAAATATAAATTTTAATTCTTGAAACAGAGTATACGTGTAAATCAAAATCTATGGATTTTAGTACTTAACTTAAACCAGAGTACATGTGCTGATTCAATACGAATGTTGATTCAATACATTTTTAACATAAAAATTATAATTTCTAAATACAATATTAATTTTCATTATTAAATAAAATTATTGTTCTGGTAAAAATAGTATGGGGGTGGTCCAAGTATATTAATGAACAATAATGATACTTAGGATCTTTATTTACCAAAAAAGTGAACCCTTTACAATGAGTGTTTCTTATCTATTTATAGAGGAAAAAATGATCAATTTTTTTTTAATCACCCCACTCCTCTCTTAAGGAGGTCGTGGGTGGTTTTCCACCGTGTCTCAAGGGTGGTTATGGGTGGTTACTCTCCTCCTCCGCGCTTCCGTGGTGGTAATGGGCAGTTATCAGCCGTTGGGCGATGTAATTTGTATTCTGAGGGCGTCACCCCTAGTCAAATTCTAGAGTTATTGATACTTAACTTAAATTGAAGTGTACGTTTAGGTCAAACTTTAGTGTTCTTACTACGTAACTTAAACCAAAGTACATGTGTTGGTCCAATACCAAAGTTGTTACTCCTTAAATTTAAATTATTAAATACAATTTTTAAATATAAGTTTTAATTTATAAATATAATATTTAATTTAATTATTAAATACAAATACAAATATTAAATATAAATTTTATTTATTTATATTACTAAACCGAAGTATATGTGTAAGCCAAAATCTAGGGTTCTTAGTACTTAACTTAAATTAGAGTGTACGTCTAGATCGGACTCTAAGGTTCTTCATGGGTAACTTAAACCGGAGTAAACGTGTTGCTCCAATACAAATGTTTTTAATCATTAAATTTAAATTATTAAATAAATTTTTTAAATATAAATTTTAATTTTAAATATAATATTAAATATAATTATTAAATACAATTATTAAATATAAATTTTTATTATTTTAATTTTTAAACCAGAGTACACGTGTAAATCAAATTCTAGGGATCTTAGTACTTAACTTAAATCGTAATGTACGTCTAGGTTAAAATATAGGATTCTTGCTACGTAACTTAAACCGAGGTACATGTGTTAGTCCAATACGAAGATTTATACTCCTTAAATTTGATTATTAAATACAATTTTAAAATATTAATTTTAATTTCTAAATTTAATATTAAATGTAATTATTAAATATAATTATTAAATATTAATATTAATATTTTAAATTCTTAAACTGAGTATACTCGTGAGTCAAATTCTAGAGTTCTTGGTATTTAACTTAAATCGAAGTGTACGTCTAAGTCAAAATTTAGAGTTCTTACTACGTAACTTAAACCAAAGTACATGTGTTGGTCAAATACCAAGATTTTTACTCCTTAAATTTATTTATTTTTATTCTAAAAGAGGGTTAATACCCACTCCTTAAATTTATTTATTAAATACAATTTTAATTAATAAATCTAATATTTAATTTAATTATTAAATTCAATTTATAAATATAAATTTTAATACGACGGTTTTTACTTCTTAAATATAATAATAAATACAAGGTTATTACTACCTATTGTAATTTAAACCGGAGTGTACGTCCAGGTCAAATTATAGGGTTCTTACTACGTAACTTAATCGGAGTATATGTGTTAGTCCAATACGAATGTTTTTTATTGTGTAATTTAAATCGGAGTATATGTGAATTCAATTATTGGTTAAAACAACTATTATTTTATTTTATTTTCAATTTAATTAATTTGATATATTACCTAAATGGACTATCAATCGATTAAATATTTGAATTTCGACATTCAAACATTTCAATTTCGTTAATTTAAAATTCAAATTTATAATTAATTGTTAATCCAAATTAGCCATTTTTGTCAAAAAAAAAAAGGAACAAATCTAATTAGTATTTAAAATAGAAATTAATAAAATTGAAAAAATTTGGTTTAACCAAGGATTGAAATCACAACCAATGGTTTAAAAAAATATCAAATTACCACAAAAAAGGACCTTTGCCTAGTCTTGAACCCACAACCTTTGGGTTGGATAAGCAAATTAGTAGCCACTGCACCACAGTGACTGTTACGTTTAATTTCGTTTCTGGATATATATATATACCTTTGCACTTTGCAGAAACAGAAGAAAACCGGTTCATCTTCAACCTCTAGCGGGTCGTTCTGACCCGAATTCGGATCCGCCGCAGATCTAGTACGTTGCAGCTCCGTTTGGCACGATTTTTTGTGGGTTTCGACCATAATACAATTTCTAATCATTTTGACACGAAATTACTAAGTATTAAACTTCAAAACATGAGTTTTAAAGGGAAATTTGTGAAACCCATAAATATTAGTTTTTCTTTGATTTCTTCCTCTACAATTGTCGAAAAAACACGAAATTTATGGCATTGGATTCTTAAAATCATACTCTACCAAAGCCACATACGTTTTCAGTCCAGTTTGTTGAAAATTAAGATTCGAAAAAACTAAATGATCCGGAAATAAGAAAAAGAAGAACACTTTAGTGTAGTTAAAAAAATGAAGAAGTTGATTTGGAAACATGAAGAAGAAGAAGAAGGTCCTCTAGGAACTGAACTTGTGAAACTTGTTCTCAATATGGTTTCTGCAATCTCTTTTTCTTTCAATTGAATGAAAAAAATTAGTGTTAAAATTTAGTGGGTTTTTTTTGCAATTAGACTATTTTAACATACTAATATTGTAAACTATTTATTTTTATAACATAAATAATAGATGAAAAATAAACGGTTAAGATTGATGCCAACTCAAATGGGTCACACTGCCCATTTCCATGCAATGGGTACTTAAGAATTTGCCTTTTTCTTTTTAGAATTATGGTTAGCATGGTTTAAAATGAGCCACTCGATTAATGCAGCTAAAGCAAGATACAAATCAAGCTCAAGCTACGCTTGGAGGATTACGCTTTGGATGGAAACTCTCAAGTTGGGACTATCATATCATTGATCCTCACACAAAGTATTGAAGAGACCTAATCCTGCTTCAACAACCATGAAGCTAAACAGATTCCAAGTATTCCTCTCTCCCAATGGCATCCATATAAGTATGTTTGGCAATGGGAAAAAGATGGTGAATTTTCGGTTAGGTCAGCATACCACCTCCTCTAAGACATCGAAAATAGAGTTGTTATTGGTTCCTCAAATACCAGAAACAGAAACCTCCGAGAAGGAAATTGGGAGCCATCCCAAATAGAGTAAGAAACTTCTGGTGGAGGCTAACAAAGAATATTCTTCCAATTAGAGGAAACTTGTCAAAGAAAGGAATCCAAAACTGCTTTGTATCCTTCCATGGAAAACTTTGGGAGATAGAGGCCAATGTGTTTATGAACAAAGCTGCCAACTCCATTGAAATTAACAGCGCAGGAAGCAATGTCCTTTGTCCAAGACCTAGGTATCTGCAACAAAGTCCTAAAATCTAAAACCCCCCATATCCCCATGATAATGGCTTGAATAAAAATTCTATAGAAAACAACATTTTTGTTGATGTTGGATGGTTTGCAGGTGGTGCACTAGGGCTGGCAATGATCCGAGCCAACTCGTGAATAGTTCGAAGTTCGATTTGATAATTGACTCGTGAACCAAATGAGCTGAATTTGAGTTAAAAATTAAGTTCGTTAAATAAATGAGTCGAACATAAACTATATATAGTTCGACTCGTTTGATTCATAAACTAAATCGATTATATATATATATATATATATATATATATATATATATATATATATATATATTCAAATCTTTTTAACTGTGCACACCAATGATTTTCCAATTTTCTATATACACATCAATGAAAAATATTTTGAGAATAATTGTAAAACTTTGTTGGTTTTTGCTTTGTAACTTCGTTACTTGTATTAATTTATGACTGTTTAAATTTTGTACGTGTTTATCCATTATTCACTTGGGCTGACTTTTATTTTAATTTAATATTTGCTTTTTTCTTTTAAAAAAAAATAGTTTAAAAGGTTATAGATTAAATTTTGAAATTTTGACAAATAAATTGACTTTAAAATCATGTGATTTGAATTAACGAGTTGAACCAAACTATTCATGAACTTAAACGAGCCGAACTCGAGCTGAAAAAAGAGTTCGTGTCGAACTTGAGCCGAGTTTTGAGCTGAACCAATTTCTAACGAGCCGAGTCGAGCTCAAATGAGTTCGACTCAGCTCGACTCATTTCCAGCCCTATGCAGCAGGTTGGGGGCTGAGTTGCTATGACAGTGTCGCAACAGTTAAAGTCTCGGCTTGCTTTTTAAAAAATAATGAAGTAGAACCTTAGATGGCTAAAGCAATGGGGTTAGATGGAGCCTGCAACTAGCTATGAATCACAAATATGCAAAGGGTATCGATATCAATTGATGCGGCTATAGTAGTTGGTAGTCTTAACATTAAATGTTGTATTGCTGTCGTTAAACCTATTATCTTAGATTGTAAGATGGCTAATGAGTCAACTTGAGTATGTTTGTTTTCCTTCTGTTTGTTGAATGAAATCTTTTACCACTAAAATAAAATAGCTCAATACACAACCTGTCTAAAGAACCCGAGAAAACAATAAATCTTTCATTGTCGGTATATTTTTTCTATAAAGGTAAAATCGCATTGTTCTTTCAAGCGCTAGAAATAGCAAGGGCCAAAGAAACGATTCAGAGTATGGTTACCATTGTTTTTCTTGTACATTCTGCTGTTACTGCAACTGCTTCCTTTAAGTTTCTGCACATCCATGGAAGCTTCATGCAGGTAGGCAGAGATAAGTAATGTACACACAATAAAAGCAGCTTCACAGCATTTTCTCGGATGCATCAAGCTACATGCACTGGTGCACGGGCAAAAGAATATTCATTTTGACTGCTGGAAATCTAAATCTAATTTCCTTTTCAAATGTGATCTGTCAGCACTGCAGAAAAAAGAAACAGAAATTAATTAAAAGACAAGAATCATAGAATATAAGAGAATATCTTATACTATCTTTATATCTTAAGATTAGTTTTTAATCTTTAGAATAAGATTATTTTATATATTTCTTGGTTATTGCTATGATTTGTTATTCGGTTTTCCTATTTATTTAGGATATAGAGTCTTGAATTACAAAATAAAGGTTAATGCTTGGTCTTTGTATCAAGCTATTATAAATCATATTCCATCCATAATTAGATTTCAAAAAATATTCATTCCTTTCTCTTTTCCTTCTTTTATCTAAAACCCATAATTGCAATATAGTATCTGAGGGAAGAGGGAACCATCCTCCACAACTTATCGCATCCAGTTCCCTAGAGTATGATCCCCCACAAAAATTTGTTCTACTATTTATTACTACCATTCACCATCTTCTCCAGTGGACGACTTCCAATTTGGATCTAAGTTGCGACATCACCAACATTTTCAGTTCCAAATAGAGGTTTCCAAATTGTAAGGGATAACCCAATAGAACTTTACTTTTGTTCAAGTTGGAACACCAACAACCTATTAGGGCTTCACCTGCTATAAGGGATTGCCCAATACCATTTCAGTTTGATTCAAAATTGCACCTTCAAGTTGGGGTTTTGTTGTACGTTGTTCTTGTCTTAGATTTCATCTGGCCCTAGTCCTTACTTAATTCTAAGATTCATATTATTCAATATTTTTCCTCTTTCAAATGGTTTATTTGTATTACAATATCTTCTATTACGATTCGTTTCCCTATTTCTTAGTTACGGTCGGCTTTGGTTTACCAAATTCCCTCTTTATTTAGAATTTGGAATCTTACAGTAGATAAAGAAGGACTAGTGGTTAGTATTTTGCATCAATTATCACCATAATTATATTTCAAAAAGTGTTAGGAACCCAAGAACTGGATTCAAAAGAAACAACAATTTTATTTAGAAACACGAGAGAATAGGAGAGAATCTCTCCTCAAGGATTTACCCTTCACAATTGAGAATATTCTATTCACAATTACAATATTCAAAGATCCTCTCTAACCTTTGTGAACTCCTATTTATAAACATACTCTCAAACTAATCCAAATAACAAACTAACTAACTTGTCTAACAATTCATAACAACTTTAACTACAAAGTAAAAATTATTAAGCCACTTTGAAATTATTCAATGATAAATATTGTTTACCTGGTAATTGTTGGTCTATTTGGAGGTTTCGATCCAAAGATAGAAAAATTTAGTGACATTGGTGTAGGCTCATTCGTGCCAGTATTATCACCAACTGTCTGTTTGAAATTACCAACATTATCATCAATCTTATTTCTTTCCAACGTATTGCCTTCAAATCCATCACCAATTGGCATCACCACTCTTCCAATCTTTCTACAAGGTGATAATTGAAAAGAATTTAGATCTGAGACACTAGATTCCCTCTTGGGAACAGGTCTTGGAAGCTTTTCGGGATCTGTGGGCAGAGGAGCAGAAGAAAAGTACCTGAAATAGAAGAGGAGAGATCGAAATCGTAGGAAAAGAAAAGACAGGAAATAATACATTATTCTTTTAGCAGAATGTTTAATGCAATACCTGTGTTCTAATGCCTTCTGCACTGAAATTCTACCATTTGGATCATAGGTAAACATCTTTGACAACAGATCTAAAGCATCATCACTTGCCATTGGAAATAAAGAACGCAACGGGGGAGCAGGAATATATTTTTCTCGAACATAATATTTAAGGCACATTATATCAGGCCACTGAGAAGGTGATGGGGTTCCAAATGCTGTGAAAATCTTCCGTGTTTGTTGCGTATCGGTTGAACCCTACCAAATGATAACAAACTCATGAAAGCACTAACAAGATGAAAAACAAATCAATGAATGCAATAAATGACATATATAGTATAGAAGAAGAAAAAAAGCTGCACCAAAACAAACCACAAAATAAAATAAGATGAAAGCCAAATCATAATTCACTAAAAAAGCCTTAAATAGTCGATATAGTGCCAATAAACATCAAAGCAACAGCACCTTGCCTTATCCTATATCACTAAAACAGATTTGAATAGTTTACTCAGACTGCAGCTTTAACTAGATGATAAAATTAAATGGTTGATCTCATCCTAAAAAAAGTTAAGTAGTTAAAAGGAACGGACAATTAAAAACCACTTATGATTTATTACAAAAGCAATTCATATATAAACCTAATCGCCATGAAAATTTTGGTTTACCTCCAAAAAGGGTCTACGAAGAAGAAGTTCAGCAAATACACAAGCTGCAGCCCAAACATCTACCCCTGAACCGTACTTCTTGGCACCAAATAATAGCTCAGGCGCTCTGTACCACCGAGCAAATGCCTATTAATGTATAAGAGTCAATTTTAAATCCATTGTGAGAAGGTGAAAATTCAAACAAGTAATGTTCGATATTATGCAAAAGATATAACAAAAGACAAGGGTTCCAAAAGAAAAAGGTTTATCCCATAGAAGCATGTATGTAAGTTGCTACTAGTTTAATAAATAGATTGTACACAGCTCTTCACAGTCAGTCTAAGACATGGTTATTGTCAAGAATCACAATCCTTGAAAACATACACCATCACCTAGTAAATTTCTTGAATGCAATGCATGGTCTCTAGAAGAATTTTTTCCCCACTCCTTGTTCTTATTAGGTTTGGGGAACAAAAATAAGCAATGGTAGTGCAGGTTTCAAGGTTAACTCCGCTGCTGACACCCTTGGTTTTACCATACAAGTCAAACCTGACTGTAAACAAAACCTTTTTAGCCTTGTGAAATTTAATAATCCAACATCTGTGCAAATTTTGCTGGTTTGATTGCAAAATAATGAGGAAATAGGATGATTAACAGTATGATTTAAGTTTTAATTTCACCGACTACTACGAATGCTGACTTTTATTAAAAGCAATCAGTTAATAATATTCAAAGACGTCCAAGCATGTACTCCCATAATCTATTATCCATAAGAAACAAACCTGATCAACGAACTCATGATCTCGGTCTCCAAATATCTGTGATAAACCAAAATCTGCAAGTTTCAGCTGTCCATTTTGTCCTATCAACAAGTTGTTTGGTTTCACATCCCTAAAAATATATACAAGCAAAATTTTCAGTTCAGAACTACGACAAACTACTTTGTAATAACCAGATCAGTAGCATAACTCACCTATGCAAAACCCATTTTTTGTGACAACAAGCAAGACCTTTTAGTATCATTTGAAGGTAAGATTTAATATCAGCCGGCGAAAGGAAAATATTTCTGTCTCTTATGACAGCTTCAAGATCGGTCTCCATGTATTCAAACACAAGATGCAAATTCTGCTTATACTGGAACACATCAATCAAATCAACAATGTTTGGATGTTTAAGCTCTTTGAGAAGTTTAATTTCTCTAAGAGCTGTAAAATTGACCCCGTCTAATGGCTCATCAATCCTTTTCCGAATCTTTTTAATTGCAACCATTTGTCTTGTCTGTCGATGAAATGAACAAAGCCATTAAACATTAAAAGTATTTACGACTGATGTATATCCTTGATTGTGTTGGACATTGTCGCTATAGTTTTCAAATTTATCAAAATTACAAAAACAACCTCGAATGTATTTCTTGTTAGTCACACATTTACATACGAACATGAGTGACTGTAATATGTCTAACATGTGCGATATCACGACTCAGACACATATGATTACGTTTAATTATTAATTAATTATTCCAAAGTTCAATATAAAAATGCATTTTGATCTTATTACACGTTACTACAGTACTATAACATAGTAATCAAGCATACACTGAAATCAATATATTGATCATAATAATTAGCGTTAAGAATTGGTTAAAAAAAAGGGTAAAAAGGAAACCTGGGTATCAATGGCTTTGAAAACGACACCATAGGTACCTTCTCCGAGAACTTCGCGCTTCAGATACCTGTCTGCTAATTTTTTACGTGGATTCACTTCACCCATTTTCACACAAATGATCACCGACGGAGACCCTTGCAAGAGAAGAATGCGAAGCAGAGAGAAACACAACCTGAGAATGATAGGGTTGGACGACGGCGGCGGCAATTTGAGTTTCAAGGAGAAAGATAGTAAGGTTGAACCTCGGCACACGGTGGTGGCAATTTCATTCGACACCTTCGACTTTTTTTTCCAAATAGAACTTGTTTTCTCAAAATATTCTATTTTTTATTAAATAAATCAAAATATTCTTTGTACCAAAAAAAAAATCAGAATATTCTATTTATTTGTTATTAATTTTAAAAAATAATTATAATCTAAATAATTAATAAACAGTTAAAAATGATACCCCGATAAGATATCTTCACAAATGAGTCTTATTAAAAAAGACAAAAAAAAATATTTAAAAATAGTCTTATATTTATATTTAAGCACAGAGGTAGTATTTAGTTATAAATTTATAAGGCTTAAGAATTTTTTTGACCTCTGTATGTTCGCAAATTTTTTGTTTTAGTCCATGTATTTTGTTCTGTTGCAAAATAAGTCCTTGAATGTATAAATTTTTTTGTTTTAGTCCTTAAAGTTAAAATTCACAGGAAAATTTAAAACCTTCGGATTTTGACTTTAATGACTAAAACTAAAAAAAATTATACATTCAGGGACTTATTTGCAACAAAACAAGATACAGGGACTAAAACAAAAAATTTACGAACATATAAAAACTAAAAGATCTATTAAGCCAACTTATAATCAATCCAACTCAATCCGGTGCACCATAATTGTGGGGGCATCTCTGTATTTATTTTTTATGAAAAATGATAAACAATGTTCCG
Organism: Trifolium fragiferum; assembly: GCA_954870985.1. Lineage (NCBI taxonomy): Eukaryota > Viridiplantae > Streptophyta > Magnoliopsida > Fabales > Fabaceae > Trifolium > Trifolium fragiferum. The sequence goes on from OX940793.1 coordinate 42,289,792, forward strand.
AGTCGTTTTTTAAGTATCTTAAATAATACGTAAGTTTTTGTTAAATTTTCACGGAAGTATGTGAAGTTAGCATATTAAAAATTGAAATGTTTCATTTTTTAATAAATAATTTATTTAAATGAACTGTTTAAAGAGTGTTGGAAGCACTCATTTGCTATGAAGCATGGACTCTGACACGGATACCGCGACACGACACGACACGGATACTCCGACACCGCTAATGTAAAAAATATGCGACACTGACACCGCTACATATTTATAAAAAATATAAGTTTAGAATTAAAAATACATACATATGCATCTAAGTTGAACAAATTTTTCAATAAAAAAAGTTTTAAAAGAATATATGATAATACATTTGACATTTACCCATCCATCTACTATCGATAAACTAAAAAGGGTTAATAGGTCTTTACCCCCTGCAAAGTATGCGAGTTTTGCTTTACCCCCTGTAATTTATTTTTTTTTAGATCACCCCCCCGCAAATTTTTTATTTGATTTACCCCCCTTCAATGCACTTTTTAAATCGGTTATTTTGTTCAACCGATTTAAAAAGTGTTGTTTTTAAATCGGTTATTCTGTTTTTTTTGCCTGCCACGTCAGCAATAGGGGGGTAAGTCAAAAAAATAAATTTTGCAGGGGGTAATCTCAAAAAAAATATATTACGGGGGGGTAACGCAAAACTTGCCTACTTTGCAGGGGGTAAAAGCCTATTAACCCAACTAAAAATAATGTAATCAAAATGTAATATCTTTAATCCCTCATTGATCAATATTATTATTTCGACATATCTTTAATCGTTGTATATATGTCTAAGAAAAGTAGAAGCAAATAAAAAAAAAAATTTAGACACTTACCCCGACACGTTTGTACGAATGTCTTATAGGTGTTGGACACCGATTTAAGGAGTGTTGGAATAAAAAAAAATTGACACATCTTCGACACGTTTGTAGGAGTGTCGTACGGGTGTCATACGAGTGTCGGACATCGACACGTGTCGGACACCGCGACACGTCTAATCATAGAGATGTCGGTGATTCATAGCTCATTTGAGCTCTCGTCCACGGGACGAGAATAGATGCTTTCATTTTTATTTTTTCAATTTTTACATTTCAGTAATTAATCAAGTTTTTTTTATTTTTAAAATTCTAACTTTGTCTTTTTTTTTTCTTTCAATATGAATGGTCTAAATAAAATTTATTTTATATTGAGAGAATCCATTCTTTCACAGGATCCACTTTTAGTTTACATGAGTGTAGTGTGGATGCATTTTTGCAATCCGTGTTCTTTCTTTCGGTTCTGCTGGCTTTTTTATATGACTCCTTTGTTCATTGTCTTTCCCTTTCATTTTCTTTTATGTTTAGTCTTTATCTTTTGTTTCTTTTTATTACTTTGTTTTCATAGTTAAACGAGAAAGCATATACTTATATGATTGATATATCAGTATATTTTATTTGGTAAATAGTCATTTTCGTCCGTGATACTGTGTTTGTTTAAGTAGATTTAGGGAAAGGGTAAATAGACTTATATCCCCTTGCAATGTTGGCGAGTTTTGCGTTACCCCCTATAATTTTATTTTTTTTGACATTACCTCCCTGCAATGTGATTTTATTTTTTTTCGCAGTTCATTTCACCCCCCAGGGGGGTAAAACAAAACAACATTACAGGGGGTGCAATGAACTACAAAAAAAATAAAATCACATTGCAGGGGGGTAATGTAAAAAAAAAAATTATAGAGGGGTAACGCAAAACTCGCCAACATTGCAGGGAGATATAAGCCTATTAACCCTTTAGGAAATAGAGAAATAGTAGAGAAGGAAATTACAGAAATAGATGATTTTCATAGTTTGGGTGAGCATAAAAATGAGGATAAAAAGAAATTTTATGACATGAGACCCATAAAAAAAAGTTCTCTCCTCAGGAGACTCAAGATTTTGGTTTTGAGCTATGAAGCGCTGATACGGGACATGATGCCGATACGATTTTGATACGCTGATATGTAAAAAAATTTAAAATTTCCAATCTGATATTATCGCGATACGTTATTTAAAAATTAAATTTAAAATTAAATATATAAACATGATTAAAATCAACAATATTAATAATTAAAAGCAGAAAATATCTAAAGAGTATTAATAATTTTATAAAATTAATATTTTTGGAATTATAAATATAAAAATAATAGTATTTATAACATTTCATTAGTACTAACGTATTTAAAATAAAACAAACAAGGATAAATTAGTCATTTTCTTTTTTTTTCATTTATTTTTGCAATTATTAAAAATGGAAAATTATTTTTGATATTTCCTTCTTCTGTATTTCTATTCATCAAAACAGCTTGCAATTTCACTCTATTTCTTTGTTATTTCTCTCTTTTATATTTCTCTTGTCATCCAAACATAGTGTGAAAGTGTCAAGCGATGTCAAACAAGTCCCTGAAACTACTAAAATGATTAAAAAGTCCCCCATTGTTAGTTTCGTTAGTCAATTTAATCCAAAACGTTAACTATCTGTTAACTATGATGATGTGGCGGGTTAATTATAATATTTTAATAATTTGCTAATATTTTATGTCCAGTTTACTTTTATTTTTATTTAACCTTAATTTTAAAAAATAATAATAATTAAATATAACAAATTAAAATATATTCATATGAATCATATCCAATCTTTCTCAGACTAAGAGTCCGTTTGGCCTGACTTTTTTAGGTGTTAGAAGCTACTTGAAAACTAAAAGTGAAAATAAGAGTTTTCGAAAAAAAGCTAAAGTTGTTTGATAATTGTTGTTTTTTTTAACTTCAAACTAGATTAAACTAAATTTAATAAAGATAATAACAAACTTAAAAAAAAGACAATAACATCTAATAATACTAAAATTAAAACAAACTTATAAAAAAAAGATAATAACAACGGATAATAATGAAATAAAAATAAACTTTAAAAAATAGGTTTCATATGAATAAAAATAACATCTTAGAAGCTCTTTTTATAAAATTTTGTACATTGAAAAAAAGTTGTTTTTTAAAACTAAGAGCTTTATTAAAAATGTGTTTGGCCCAACTTCTCGGTCCAAGGAGATTAAAAGAGAATTTCTTTTCGCACCCCTGACTTTTCTCAAGCACCCCATTGAAATAACCATTTTGCCTTTGCTCGCTGCTTAGGGTGCGTGCACAGTTCGCTTCCTAAGGGGCGAGCGTGTTAATTTCATGACCGTTTGAAATGGTTCCACCCCCAGGTTTGAATTTTAAAAATACATGTTCGCTTCCTAGGCAGCAGAATCTTACTTACCAGTTCGCAGCCTAAGTAGCGAACGCTCTTCATATAAGCAAAATCTGAATTTCTTCCCACCATTCTAACAGTTGCCAAAAAGGGGGGAAAAAAAGTGAAATCGCGTGAAAACGCCCTAAACCCTTAATCCATCAAAAGCGCACCAAAGTTGGAGCTTGTTGGTCGTTTGACATCGCAATCAACAATCAAGTAACGAGCAATACAAGGTAATCCACCATTTTCATGTTTTTTGCTTGTTTCTGGTGTTTTTTTTTTACGAATTGGAGTTGCTCGCACCTTAGGTAGCGAACACCCTGTGAGATTTCTCACCTTAGGTAGCGAACGACACTTATGCAGAATTGATTCTCCTATTTTGCTGTAACTGTTGGACTAATGAATTGATGGTTTTTTTTTTTTTTTTAGTTTAGATATGGCAGGAGGTGATCAAGATAAAAATAAAGGCAATCTTCATACGAAGATGAAAAATGCCTCTACTAGGAGGGCAAATGTGGAGGTGAACCCTCAGAAGAAGAGGTAACGGAAGAAAGCGATTGAGAGTCAATTTAATGTTGCTGCTCCATCTACTGCGGTACCTGAGGATCAGCCTCATGCACATCATGAGATGGAGGATGTTGCTACTCTACCTACTGCTCTCCCTACTGATCATGTGGAGCATGGCGGTACGGGTGAGCCTGCTGGAGTTGTGGAAGAGATAGAGGTGGAAGAACAGATGATGGAGGAAGGTCGGACTAGTGGTAAGACAGCTAAGAAGAATGCATGGATAGATCCATATGAGGGGTTGCCTTTGCCTGAAGTGTTTTCTGGTGGACCTTCAGACACATCGGTGCTGATCAGTTACCATAAACATGTGGCTCGATATATATATATATATATATATATATATATATATAGTCATGTAATTTTATTCTTTCATATTTTTTATTTTCATATTATTTTGTGATAATGTCTTTTAATTATTCGATGATGTCGATATTATTATTTTTTTATCTTATTAAGGATATTAGTTAATTATTTGACGATTTATGTTATATTTATATGTCTTATATTTTTTTATCTTATTAAGGATATTAGTTAATTGTGTTATATTTTGTTAATTATGCAAGACCGTGAGTTGATTACCCCCATAAGCAACTCAGGCAAATTAGTCTGCTTCCAACATGAGGAGTGAAAGGCAGACTGGTGGGAACCAGCTCTACGGACTATAGGGTTTTGAGGGTTATCACAGACGAGATACACTTTTCTTGATCCCGGTCTGTTGGCGACGTTTGTGGAGAGGTGGCATGGGGACACTAGTTGTTTCCACATGTTGTGCGGGGAGATAACAGTCAAGCTGGACGACGTGCGCTGCCTGCTACATCTTCCCATTGAGGGACGACTTTTGAATCATGGAGCGATCCCCAACAAGGACACTAGTCTTATTTTGATGATTGAGTTGCTTGGCATGACCGATAAAGAAGCTGAGAATGAAGTTAGGAACACTAAAGGTTCACACATCAGATTTGTTTTTATGAAGTATCTGATTACAAGGCACTTGAGAGGAATGAAGAAGACGCGGACGGAGAAGAACCAATAGATTGAGGAGAAGTGCAAGGTGTATGTCATGAGGGCTTATCTGATGTTGTTGGTTGGAACCACTATATTCTCCAACAAGGCCAAGAATTACGTCGTCTTGACGTATTTGGATTATTTCAGAGACCTCGATCGGGTTGCCACATATTCCTGGGGCGCTGCTGCAGTTGCATTCCTATATTGGAAATTGACGAATGCCACAACCCCTAACTGCAAGTATGTGGCTGGGTGACATTGTTGCAGGTAAGCTTGATTTTATTTAATTTCTTTTGATTTAGTTTTATTTCATTTAAACATTAATTATCTTTACTAATTTTTTTGTATGCTTGGATCTATGACCACTTCGAGGGAACCTGTGGCATTTTGTCGGATAAGTACACGAGAGACGTGCCCCGTGCTTGCAAGTATGCACCAACAAAGGGGCAAACAAATGATAAGGCTGCAAGGTTGCTATTTGATCGGATCCACCCCCAGGATATCACATGGACACCATGAAATTCTGATGGCAAGTGTCAGATGTGCAGCACAATGTGTACACCTTAGGAATAGTATGATGTGTAGCCTAATGTGCCAACATTGTGGACATACTGAACTTGATGAACAAGGAAACAATATAAAGTGCAGAAAACAATAAACAACACAGAGTTTGTTAACCCAGTTCGACACTTATAACAAGCCCTATTCTGGAGGATACCAATCCAGGGATGAATCCACTATGGTAGTATCAATTCAAAGCTAAACTCCCCCGTTTACAACTTATCACTTAATCACTACTCGTGTTAATCCTACCTAGGAACTCTTAGATATGAGAACCTCAGCTCACTCCCCCTCAACCTTACCCAGTAAGGATTTAATAACAAACTCAATCGGAGACACACTCCTAGACAACTAAAGCACTCGTACCTAAAGGCTTAGAGTGTTGCACAATCTAACTCCTTGCTTCAAAGCTTTGGAGAAAGAACACTAGAGATTACAACTCTATCAAACTCAGTCCTTACTTGTATCAAAACATGATCCAAGTGAAAGCTCACAAAGAACAACTAAAGAACTAAAACCTAAGACTCAATTTGTAGACTTAGCTTGTTGATTTCAATTGATAATAATGTCTTCAGTCTTTCTTTATATAGAACAAGCTTCATGGGCATTGACGAGTTGGCCTTCAGTAAATTTGCCTTGAGATTTATTTGATCATAATCTTTTATTTGTTTATTTCAAATCTTTTTGATCAAAGTCGACTAATAAAATAAAACAGAACCATGAAAGATTATTTTGTTCCCTAGCGCGCAAGCTGGCATGATTTTATTTGAAAAACAAATCTTTTCAAAAGATCACGCGTAAAACAATGAAAGGCGCATCCAGCTAGGGTGTCTAGATGTGAATCCTGATGTGCCACACATCATGCTCCACATCATGGAATTAAGCTTATTTTACCAAATGAAGCCAACACCCTAAAATCCTCAACAATCTCCCCCTTTGGCAAATTTTGGCTAAAATAATCTTTGAGTCAACCAATAAAACTTGGAGAGATGTGTAGGCACATCAAAGGCATGCAGCAGCGGATATGAGCCTCACAGATTTGGAGAGAAATAAACTCTCACACAATAGGAAAAATAAATTCCTAAAGACGGAGAAAAATAAATTCCGAGACACATACAAGCATGAGATTCCATGCACACATGAGGGAGGGTAGTAAACACGGCTATGCATAGATTCATGCAAACATGTAGTAGTTTACTCCCCTTTGTATTAGAGCACTTTCCAAGTACTCCACCTGAATATCACATCTTCTATAGGCTTCTTCAGAATACATGACCTAGTAGAGAGACGTACAAATGTTTTTAAACCTGGCTTCTTCAGAATGCATGACCAAGTTAAAAACCTCACAGATGTATCAAACATCACACAAAGAGCAATTTCTACAGGCTTCTTAGAATGCATCACCATGTAGAAATCATACAAATGTGTCAAACATTACACAAATTAACATCTTCAAATAGGTTTCTTAAACATACATCACCCAGTTGAAAATGTACAGATTAAGTCTTCAGAAAGACATGCTTTAGAAAACTAATTCTTCAAAAATTTGTTGAGAAAATTTTTGAAGAAAAATAAGCATGTATGCCAGATGTGTAGTCAGATGTGCACACATCATAATTTGCTACAGTTAAGACTTCAAAGAATTGTTCATTCATTGTAATTTTTACTTCCCCTTTTTAGCCAGAATTTTGACAAATAAAGTCAAAACATAGAGAGTAAATGAAAACACCATAGAATGCAGATAGCATAGATATAGAGATGATGGTGCATGAACAGTAAAGGGCACTCAGGCCATTATTAGTGCAGCAAGTACAGAATCAAGCACACATAGGTGCATCAAAAATCTAGGGCACATCCCACAAGATACAAGCAAAACAAAGGAAATACTGATTACAGGAAAATATCAATGAATTACAAAAATTCAAATATCCTTGCTCCCATCAGTTTCCTTAACCTTAGAGTCATTGGGCTCCTCCTCCTCCTCCAATTCCTCATCTTCAGCCATTGTTTGCTCATCCTCAAGCTCCAGTCCAGCAATGACTGCTTCCATCTTGGTCTTCTTCTCATCCAGAGCCTTACAAGTCTCCTTTAAAGCAGCAATCATGTCTTTCCTAGACATTGCACCAGTTGAGCTGGATGTGCCCACATCAGGAGTCACATCAGACTGCTTGAGACTAAAAGAAATAGCAGACTCTCTTCTGCAAGACAAATCATCCTTGCCCAGAACATCAGGTCTTTGGCTCAATATGATTCCACACAATACAGAGGGAAAAGCAATGGGTAACTTAACAGCTAGGGTTTTGGCATGCTTGACAGTCTGGTCAAAAATATAAGTACCAAAATCATAGTGAATTTTGTTACCTACAGTATAGATGAATCTAGCCAAACCTGTAGCCACATCACAGTTGTGTGTGGTTGGTACCCAATTAGCAGCAGCAATCCTGTTAAGGATGTTGTAGATTGGACGCTTGCTTGCTTGTAGGTTCCCTTTCTTAGGCCAAGTCTTGACCTTTCCTCCAGTGATAGCCTTGATGATCTCATTATCAGTAGCTTCCACCTCAGCATAGGGTTCTTCACTTTTACCCAGAAACTTGTTGATGATGGCAGGTGAGAATATGATTTCCTTGCCCCTTATAAACACCTTTTGGTACTCATTACCCAAAGGGTTATCACAATCAGCAGGGATGTTCACCAAGAATTCCTTGACCACCTTCTCATAGCAGTCACTCAGCCCTGTCACAGTCTTCATCAAGCCAGCATGCTTGATCAGCTTCATAACCTCCTTGCATTGCACGGCTTCAACACTGAGCTCTCTCTCCAGAGCTAATCTTCTATGCACAATGTACTTCCACTTAGCAGCATTCTCAAAGTTGTGGAAGGAGATGAGATCAATGGGGACATCAGGAATTCCCTGAGGAATCTTCTTCTTCCCATAGCTCTTCTTCACAGAAGTCTCAATGTGGACCACATCGAGCTCCACATTCTGCTCCTTAGCAGATTCTTCTTCAGACTCACTGATGTGAGCTACATCCTGCTCCACATCGTACTCTGAGTCACTTGTAGGTGCCTCTTTTCTTTCTAGAGTCTTCTTCTTGGCAGGTGGAACCACAGCTTTACTGTAACCCTTCTTGGGTCCATACATGACTTGCCTCTTGACAGGTTTCTTCTTCTCCTTAGCAGCTACAAGAGAACCACTAACAGTAGCAGGACCTTTACCACTTCTAATCCTTCTAGCAATACTATCTTCAGCAACTTTCTTCAAAGGGATGTCAGAATCATAGTCCTCCACATCCACAACAGGAGTGTCTCCATCAGTATCCTTGTCAGAAGGATTGTAGTCTTCCTCATCTTCATCACCCTTGGCTTCTTCACTCTGGTCATACTGAGTGTCATCTTTGGGGTCTTCATCCATATCAGGTTGATCTTCTTCCACCATATCCTGTTCTGGTGAATCAGCAACAACAGGAGTTTCTTCATCAGCAATATGAGCAGCTTCTTCTCCTTGTGACAATGATGTGCCAAGATTTGTCACAACATCAGGCTCTTGCAGGGCCTTGAGCACAAAATCTATGATCTTCTAGGTCATGGGGTGTCTTGAGTCACCAGAAGTCTCTACAACAGCCTTTTCAGAGTCAGGCTTTGAAGATCCTTGAACAATAGATGCTCCAGCAGCAGCATCAACATTCACAGAAGGGAGAGGATCAATATGTAGGCTTGACATGGAATGAGCCCTCTTGGGTGATCTAATCTTGGATTTCTTGCTATTCTTCTTCTTCTTTGATTTCTTAGTAGAAGGAGATGGAATTGCAGCCTCCTCTTCAACAATGGGGGATGATTCCCTCTTTGATCGTTTGGACTTCCGTTTCTTGGACCCTGATGGTTTGATCACTGACACAGGGGTTGCATTAACGATCACAGCACTTTGATCACCTTCTTGATGTGGTATGGGGGAATTAGGTTTAGGTGATGATGGAGAAGGGTTTGATTTTGTGGAAGGAGATGTGTGAGTTGTAGTAGACATGGTGATGAGTGTTTGTGAGATGAAGGTTCAAAGAAAATTGCAAAGAGATGAATGAGGTTTGCAGAGAAATTTTCTAGGTCGTTTGAGCGAAAGAGGCGAATGTGATGAGCAATGTGATGGTATCTTGACAAACGGATTTTGTGGAGATATGATTTGTGAAATAGCCGTTGGAAATATTTGATATGATTGCCTTTGGATTGCGTGCAACTATGAATTGAGGGAAAGGCAGGTAACCGTTGCACGCCGGAATAGCTATAATAGCTATTGATCCTCAAAGAGGAAAATACCAAGTTTTCCCCTTAACACCTCAAACCTATTTGCATCTAAAGCCTTTGTGAAAATATCTGCCAGTTGATTCTCAGTGGCAACATGCTTTAGAGTCACAACATTGTCTTCCACAAGATCTATAATAAAATGGTGACGAATATCAATGTGCTTTGTCTTACTATGTTGGATAGGATTTTTGGAAATATTTATAGCACTCAAATTGTCACAGTATAATGTGAGCACATCTTGCTGCACATTGTACTCACCCAACATCTGCTTCATCCAAAGTAGTTGAGAGCAACTGCTTAGGAATAGTATGATGTGTAGCCTAATGTGCCAACATTGTGGACATACTGAACTTGATGAACAAGGAAACAATATAAAGTGCAGAAAACAATAAATAACACAGAGTTTGTTAAGCCAGTTCGGCACTTATAGCAAGCCCTATTCTGGAGGATGCCAATCCAGGGATGAATCCACTATGGTAGTATCAATTCAAAGCTAAACTCCCCCGTTTACAACTTATCACTTAATCACTACCCGTGCTAATCCTACCTAGGAACTCCTAGATATGAGAACCTCTGCTCACTCCCCCTCAACCTTACCCAGTAAGGATTTAATAACAAACTCAATCGGAGACACACTCCTAGACAACTAAAGCACTCGTACCTAAAGGCTTAGAGTGTTGCACAATCTAACTCCTTGCTTCAAAGCTTTGGAGAAAGAACACTAGGGATTACAACTCTATCAAACTCAGTCCTTACTTGTATCAAAACATGATCCAAGTGAAGGCTCACAAAGAACAACTAAAGAACTAAAACCTAAGACTCAATTTGTAGACTTAGCTTGTTGATTTCAGTTGATAATAATGTCTTCAGTCTTTCTTTATATAGAACAAGCTTCATGGGCATTGACGAGTTGGCCTTCAATAAATTTGCCTTGAGATTTATTTGATCATAATCTTTTATTTGTTTGTTTCAAATCTTTTTGATCAAAGTCGGCCAATAAAATAAAACAGAACCATGAAAGATTATCTTGTTCCTTGGCGCGCAAGCTGCCATGATTTTATTTGAAAAACAAATCTTTTCAAAAGATCACGCGTAAAACAATAAAAGGCGCGTCCAGCTAAGGCGTCCAGATGTGAATCCTGATGTGCCCCACATCATGCTCCACATCATGGAATTAGGCTTATTTTACCAAATAAAGCCAACACCCTAAAATCCTCAACAAACCATATGAGGATTATCGGGATGTTGTGCCATTTGATGAAAAGGCGCTTTACTCTGGTTGGATTATGATTGGGCCTACTAAAGTCAGATATCTGCCCGAGAGGGTTTTGCGTAAGTTTGGGTATGTGCAGAGCAAACCCCGTCATCTAGAGGCAGCTGCAACCATCGTGACTGTCCTTGACCATGTTAATAAGCAGTGGGGCACTTATCAGGATCGTGTGCTGACTGTAGAGAAGCTCGGCTCCCATGTTGTCATTCGGTCAGACACTGTGGCAGGCTACATGGATTGGTATGTTAAGATATCACATCCTCACATCATCCCTCCCCAGAGGGATACTTAGATACTCTATGGATTGGTCCAGCTAGTTTGGGTAAGATTCGAACCATATTACGCGAGTTGATGGATAATGATGAAATTGCAAATGACCCCCGTGTGTACCAACGACTGAAGGATGCAGAGGAGTTGACTGTGAACATTACCTATTCGAGGAGGGGTGGATCGAGGTCTGATAGTTAGATTGGTTTTGTATTTAGGAATTTTGGTATGATAGTGAACATTAATTAGTTGTTGGCTTGATATTTTGGTATGTACGGATGAATATTTTAGATGAATATTTTGGTATGCTCGCTGGCAGAGGAGTGAGCATTTGTTGATCGAGTTAAGCAGAATTGGTATGCAAAATAAAGTTTTGCACATGAGTTTATTATTGTTGTCATTGTTGGATTTGTGTGCAACATGATCAACATTAGCGATGACACCATTATCATATGTCATGTCACTCTCTTCAGCTCCTTGATAAATTCCATTGAAGATGGCCACCCTGTGAAATTTTAGATTTTTTAAAACATCATCGACAACCTCTATCTTTTCTCAAAAAATTCCACAACACCCTTTTGCATGATTGCCCTTAATATATAGAAAATGATCTCCCTCTTGATTCAAGAAATGACCTTACCACATCCTCCTCGAATAAACCCAATGGCGACCTTCGGGTTCTATCATAACATACCCAAACAACCTATCATTATCAATGGAAATACTGAAACTTTAATGGAACCAATTTTTATTAAGATCTATGTTGGTAATGATGTTGTGGAGACTCTCCTTGATTTTTCTCTGTGTCATCAAGTTGGCATCACAATGTTGAGTGCTTCCGGTCATGTGTCTGATGTAACTCTCAAGAATTACATCAGACACATGACCGGAAGCACTCAACATTGTGATGCCAACTTGATGATACATAGCAAAGTTAATGAGATTCTCCACAACATCAATAGGGATCTTAATCTAAATTGGTTTCATTAGGTTTCAGTATTTCCATTGACAATGACAGGTTGTTTGGGTATGTTCTTAGAACTGAAGGTCTACCCTTGGGTTTTTTCGAGGAGGATGTGGTAAGGTCATCCCTTGAATCAAGAGGGGGATTCATATACCTACTAGACAACGATTGTGCTAGTATTGGTGTTGGCATCATCAAATGGTTATCATTGTTGGTGGTGGTGGCGGCGTGAGAGACAATGTACGCTCTCTTGCCTTCCATCATGACAGATAACCTACCTAATAGATTGACTACTCTCATTGATTGGTTTAGTAAGGATACATATAGGGATTTTGGTGAGAGAGATGAGGGTGTTTGTTTGTTATCTGTCATAACTACAAATATCTATTGATGAAGATACAAATAATGTGACATGAAATTTATAATATTTGTCTCGAATGTGAGATACTCGGGTTCTAGAAATTTACTATGTGGAAAAGAAAAGAGATATAATATAAATATGTATTAGTGCTTAATAAATCGCTTTTTTATAATAAAAAATGTCATAGTTGAGAAATCAAAGTCGTTGGTCAAAGATGAAATGAATGATATTTCTTTTTTTGTTTTGACGAAAAATGAATCATATATTGAATATCTATAAATTGGATTTGAAAATTCAAACCATTAAAAAAGTTATTTTTATCAAAAACAATCGGTATTATGTTTATCTAACAAATAAATTTCATAACTATTCCCCATGTGACATGTCCTATAATGAGTGACACATTTGACCATTTTACATAGATTAAGGAAAAGATGTATGAAAGAGAAATATGTTGTTACTAAATTACTCTTATCGAGTAGAATATATTGAATTGTGAGCGATGTAAGTATTATTAATTAGAGGATGCAATTTGACAAACGTAATTAATATTGCATTGAAAATTGATCATGATAAGAGTATAAATTTTGGGATTTTTTTTACAAATGGGTCACTCATTATTGGATAGAGGGAGACCATATATAACATTATGGACCCGTTTGATGCGCAAGATGTGATAGTGAGATGGTAGAATATAAAATATGATGGGAAAAAAGATATGCAATGATTGCTTATGGTAACTTCACACAATTATCCAATTAAATTCTATTATTTAGCCACATTAGCATTTGTTATTAATTTTTATTTTATTTCTTCTCTCCCCTTTTCTCTCTCCGGTTGTTACCACAATCAGTTGTCTTATTCAATTTTCTCCTCTTCCATTGATTTCATTCTTAACCCTCCCACTATTTTTAATATCCCACCCCATGAATGGTGGTTAGTGCTCCTCCCCACCCTAAATTTTCATCTCACCACCATGACATTCACTAGTTAAAGTGCGAATTGGGTTCATAAGTTAAGCAGTGAGGGGGATGTTTTGAAAAATTTCACGAAGAATAGAAGAATGACTCAGTTGGAAACATGCCTTATTTTTGCAAGTTGATTACTGCAGGATTAAGGGCCACATTTAAATTGATTTATTTTTGAACTTATATAAAATATAGCTTATGTAAATAAATAAATTTTTATGTTAATTCATAAATTTTCACCAACGAGTGTTGTATCTTTATAAGTTGTTTTTTCATAAACTAGTATTCGTACCCGTGCCAAACACGGACAAAACGCATATTTCGAATTATTTAAGTATTAATTTTATATTTTGGTTTAAAAGTAGTTTTAATTCTCGTATTTTATAAAATGTGCAATTTTGGTCAAATAATTTTTTGTCCAATTTTTACCACCTATTATAAACAATTTAGACATTTAATCCTCCTCTTTATTTAACCTTTAATTTTGATATTTTGACATATTTATTAAAGAGTTTAAAGGACATGCATTATCAGTGTAAACTAATTTTGCTCCGACAACAATTAAGAATGCTTTCACTTTCTCATGTCATATAAAGAAATGTGAGGTTAAGTGAAGTTACATGACGGAAAACATAGTTGTAATTTGTTGACAGTGTAAAATTATTTTACGCTGTCTGTGCATATATTTTTTTCTCTTTTTTAAATGAGACGACACATAATATGTGTTTATGGCCACTTCATATTTAAAATTTAATTTATTATTTTTAAAATAATTAACATGATTTTGTCAAAAAAAAAACTAAAAATGTTATTATTACCAACAAAAATTAGATCTTTTAAGAAATATATCATATTCTAAGGTCTCGTTACAATTATTATCATTAAGGTTAAATATATTTTTGGTCCTTTTAAATACTCAATTTTTTAGGTTTATTCCTTATAAAATCTTTTTTTAAATTTTGGTCTTTTAAATAACTATATCAATTTCTAATTTTAGTCGGCGTTTTTTTTTAATATAAAAGATCATGTTTCATTTTCGAAATGAAATTTTTAATAACATCTCATTAGTTTAATAATTAACCATTTTAATATCTAATCTTCATAAATCTATCTATAACTTTAAATTAAAAAATTAATCATTTAAACTGAAGATTAAATAATCAAGTTATTGAGTTTAAAATATAAGTTTGTATTTTTAAAAGAATTAAAAGTATAGAGAACAATTTAAAAGGACTGAAAATGAATATTTTAGTTTTTTTTATTGCAAAATAAATATTATATGGGTTAGTTTTTACCCATAAAAATGTAAATATATTTTTTTTTGTTGAATAAAATATAAATATTTTAAAATAAGATGTGCAGTTTTTTGTTTTTGATAAAAATGTGATGTATAGTTATATACTATGTTACATGGATATATGATATGAAAGTCCGTATTAGTTTTTAATATTAAATGTCTATCCCCGTATATAATTAAGATATATATCAAATATTTATTTCTTTATTTGTAAAATGTTCATCCCCGTGTATTATTTATGTTAAAAATTCATTTCTCTAGCTACTTATAATGTTCATCCCCGTGTATAAGATTTTATTTTTTGAAAATGGTATAAGATTGTATGTTAATATTTACCTCTACTAAAATATTAATTCACAATAATTAAAATACTACATTCGTCGAAAAATATTTAAGTATTTTGATAGAGTCAAGTCATTTATAACATACTCCTCCGGTGCTTTTTATAAGAAACAATCAATATTTTAGGTTCATTGAAAACTAATATATATTTTGATAACTTTTTAGTTTTTCAAGATCAGTTGTAATTATACCTTGTCTCGACACCATCTACAGCCGGCCCTAATATTTAGTTTTGAGCTTTCATCTTCTTCTACCGGTAATGGATGATTTTACGTCATTTTTGGCCTGAAGTCACCCCTCTGCTCTTTTTTTTTCTTCTTGTTTTTAATCTAAATAAGTTATTATCACATATATTAGATCTTTCTTTTGTGTTTTTTGTGTGTGATTTCGTCGTCTCAGTGCGGCATTGTTTGATATCATGTCTTGTTTGCGGTGTTTGTTTGTTGTCCCGTCTTGTTGCGGTGTTTGTTTGTTGTCTCGTCTTGTTGTGGTGTTCGTTTGATTGAATCGGCATATCAACTTCGGTCAACTATTGATTCACACATTGATTAAGTTAGTCAAAGATGCAAATTCAGAGGCATAGATATTCCGGTTACTTTGATTTTATCACATTATTTGTAGGCATGAGTATGCCATTTTATGCTATTAACTTGGATGCTGCGAGCTTGTTCGCAGATTCATCATTTTTGTTTTTAGCGGTATTGAATTTGTACTTGAATCTAATGTACTCCATTGATTTGAATGAATGAATATATTTTATTTTAGTAAAAAAAAAAAACTAATATATTTGGTCTATATAATAAATCAAATACATTAATTATTGAATGAACTTAAAAAGTCAAAGTTTCTTATAAAAAATATCGGAGGGAGTAACAAATTCAACTTTGAATTTTGAGGTGAATTAATTTTTCAAATGTTTTTTTTTTAGCCTCCGTTCCAAAGTTCGAGCGTAGATAAGTAAAGTCTAGCCAAGGATTGTTTCCAACAGAAATTCACTTGATTCTAATGTCTTGGTTATTTTTTCAAATGTTTTTTTAATATAATACTTAAATAATAATGATATTTTTTTACATAAATTAAAATTATGTTAATATATCATTTTTATTAAACATTCATTATTACATGTAAAATCTTCATCATCGGGGTCCCATATTATAACTTAATTGGTAAAAATGACATTATAAGGGGGACCAGACTTTTTCGAATTAAAATTTATTATTTATCCACATTTAAAAGTTTGTCCGTCTAGCCACTAATATAACTTTTTTTAGCGATGTCAATCTTCTGTCAATGAACATGTTAATGATCGAACTTATTTGTTTTACATTTTAATATAATTTATTTGTTTTAATTTTCAAGTATTGTATTTAAATTTATTTTTTATAATACCACGATGAAGTTTAAAATAATTTTTATTTTATATATTTCTTAGCTTGTATTTAGGAGGAAAAAATTAAATGAAATTTCTATTAAATTTTTGCAAAAGAAACTGTTAAATAATTTTATTATATTTATTTAGTTGCTTATTATTTGTTATCAAATAATTGAGAAAATATTATAAAAATGTAAATTTCTTTATTCTTTCATATTTTTTGTTACGATCCAACAATCTAATTAACAAAACTCATGCCATATAATTTTGGACTTCACATCTTAATATTTTCTCTTCCTATTTTATTTGTTTTTTTTAAAAGCAATCTCGTATAAAATGTGTATATTATTCTCTCTTCCACTTTTTAATATGATTATAAAATCATTTATAATTTTACAATTATAAAAATATAATTTTACTAAGAAAAATAATAATATACATATGAAAGTTAGTAATGAAAAAGTAAATCATAATAAAACAATAACATAATCTTCAACTTAAGCAACACTGTTGCTTAAAGTGTGAAATATGATTTATAATATACATTACACTTATTACCGAAAACAATACAATACATCTTCTAAATTAATTTACATTCATATGTGTGAGGAAGAATAACAATCCCTTAAAACTCATATTGTAATCAAATGTCTTTGGTCCAATTTCTTCGGAGTTGATAAATCATTTATATTTTCTTTTGAGATCCATATCTACAAAAATTGAAAAGAATGATGAATATAAAATAAGATGAATATAGATAAAATGAAAATAATTTGAAGAAATACAAACAAAATAGCTAAAGAGAAAAAGTTGGAAAATATGTAATTTGAAGTGTTCAACCAAAAACCATTTATATAGGAAAAAACAATATGGGTATATAAGTATCTTTATTCATAATACCCAATTAAATCAATTAATAACAATATATATTGATTCATTTTTTTGTGAATGTCATGTTATGACTTTTTTTTATACTATCATTTTTGTAGAAAACCAATAGTTAACACAAACTTTTAAAAGAAGCTAAGAATCTCATTAAAATTAAATGCTTATAATTTAATACTAAGATAAAGTCTTGGAATTTTATTTTATTTTTGGTACAAAACTCTTGAAATTATTACTACAATACAAAAAATTAGAATTTATAAAATAATATAGATTTATATTAAACTTATTGTTCATAAATTCTAAATGTTGAACATAACAAAAAATATTACCTTTAATGTATAAAATAATATAGATTTATATTAGAATTATTGTTTAATAATATTGATAGTCATTAATGTCAATCATTAATGTTAATGGTAAAAGTATCCTTAAAAAATTTCAAAAGGGGTTCCTAAATATAAAATAGGGTCTTGTCAAACGGTACCCCCGGGAAAATCTTTAAGAATTTCATTTAAGGAAATAATTTATTCAAAATGTTGAACATTTCAATTCTCGATGCGTTGACTTCACACATTTTCATATTTTTTTTTATAAAATATAACCATTTAAAATCTTAAAGAATGCCACAGGAACACTATTTAGCATTTGTCTATAAAATAATATAGATATAGACATCAAATTATTTATTTTATTAATTATAACCTTTTATTTAATAGTTTGTGGAAGTATTTCACTTGTCATTTGTAACACCCCGATTTTCGAAGCCCAAAAGTAGGCACTTTTTTTTTTTTTAAAAAAAACAACAACTCTGAAATAACACATTCACGATCGTCCTTAAATTAAACCAGAGTAAACCATTTTCAAAATAACGATCGGAATGCGATGCCTCTTTTATAAATTGTTTTCACGAATAAAAGTTTAAGATTAGAACCAAACGATATGTCTAAACAAACATAGCGACATCATTTATTCCAAATAAATATCGTAATACAATTTCAATATAATTACAGCGGACAATAAATAAGAGCAAACAAGACTCTTAAACTACTACCCCTAAGCTGATCTTTAAACTCTAACTGAAGATGACTGGGTGACGAAGACCCATAGACAGCTTCAAACCTTGCCGCTTCTCCACGCGGTACAAATAAATCCCTAAAAATGCTCGTAGAGGGTCACGATCTAAAAATAACATATAACCAAAAATACGCAGCGCAAGATATACAATACATGGTAGCATATACAAGTTTATCATATGAATCACACATCACAGAATTTAAGTATACGAATAGTCTATCAATCACACACAACAATATTCAAATGCACAATTAGCCTATCAATGCAGACTCTACATGATCGTGACACCAATCACTGGCTGTCACATGCATGAATTCCGGAATTTAACCTCTCGGTAGAGAGTCGTAGGTCCATCCCCTACTAAACCCCGCAAGGCATGTGAGGTCTCCATCTGACAATCACCGACTCAATAAAATCCCGCAGGATTAGGTGGTCCCATCTGACACACCCCGTGTAGTCCCATCTGACATACACGACTATGAATGCATGAGCATAATATATTCTATTTCAACATATACAAGGTGGTCTCCATCTGACATACCCCAGGCAGTCCCATCTGACATACCCCGTGCAGTCCCATCTGACATACACGTTCATATATGTTCATGCAACTAATTACATATCATACAAGCATATGTAATCACAACCACAACAACATACATAGATTCTCAATTATATGTATTCAATCACAACAACAATACATATATTCTCAATCATATGTATCCAATCACAACAACATACATATATTCTCAATCATATGTATTCAATCACAACAACATACATATATTCTCAATCATATGTATTCAATCACAACAGCATACATATATTCTCAATCATATAAAATTCACAACAACCACTCAAACATGTGTAGAATATAGCATGTTCTCAAACAAGTTCTCGTCACGAGAATACATCACAAAACAACCATGCTCATAATTCATATTGCATCACATCAAGCAAATACACATATTCAAGCAAACAGTTACACATGCATAAAAAGCACTCGATATTTCGAGGTATATGAAATCGTTAGAAAGTGCCCTTACCTCGGCAAGCTTCCAACACATCAACTTACGCTACGCAAGCAATATCCGTCTCTCTCGACGAAGTCCCATAATCGGCTAATCCTCTTAACCTTTTAAAACATATAACTTCTTTAAGTTAATACCACATTCTAATTGGTCACTTAAATAAGTCCTAGCTCGGCTACTAATGGATCAAGGCCTATGGTCGTTCTCTTACAGCTAACTAGGTTCACAAACATCAGCCTTTTAAAATATAAATCATCGACAAAACAGTTTCAAACTAAAATGGCCATAACTCATTCAATCTTTGTCCGATCGAGACGAGCCATACGCCAAATTCATCGTCTCGAAAAGGCGGATCAAATTGTTAACTTTCTAGACACAAAAACAATTTTAAAATGACCTAAAGGCCCTTATAGATTTCGGCCAGAACCTAAAAATAGCTCCAAGCAACTCTTTTCAAAAATCTAACTTGTTAAAACAAGTATAAAAATACCAATTTCACATAAATCAACTCAATTGAATAAATATTCCAAAAACTAAAGAAATTCCAAAACCCTAACTTCACAAATCATAAAATTTGGGGCTTTTCATTCCTTATATTTTCTTTTCAAAATTAAACTCATAAAACAACTAGTGCTAGTTTCAATTTCATGGAAATCATATCATAAATTGATTTCAAGCATTTATCAAAAATCACCCAATTTCTAAAATGCTCACAATCAAAATTTCTTTTTAGATCTATAATCACAAAAGCTCATCCAACAATATTAACAAAAGAAAAACAAAACTTAACACAAATCTTTTTTTAACATAAAATTAAACAATTCCAAACACAATTTTTCTCTTGGATATATCACTAACTAACATGGATTTATAACATTAACAAAGGTAAAATTAAAAGCTCACACTATCCTATCAAAAGGGCTACACGGCCAAGGAGAGAAAATGAGGGAGGAGAATTTTTCTTACCTCAAACTATAGCTCATAATCACCATCATGATGAGAGGATCAACTTTGGTTCCAAGCTTTCTTCCTAATTCTTTCTAGATTTCTCTTAAGGTGGAGATTTGTGTTCTATCTAACACTTAGAAAAATAAAATCAAAGAGATGGAGGAGGGAGCTCACGTGAGAGGAAGAGAAAAGGAATGGAAAAATCTCGTGACTTTGCTTTCTTAAAGATCTCTTAATTAATTCCTAACCATTAGATCAAATAGTGCTAACTTGTTATGATTTAATCCTAGCCATCCACCCTTTGCACTCACAAGGATAAACATGTAATATCCTAGGAAAATATCTAGATATTTTTGTGATCATGCCAACTCATCTCGCTCAGTTCCCGCGCTCGCGCTTAAACGACTCGTATCTCGCATACCGATAAACTTTACGGAAACAGAAAATTCTACCGTAAATCACTTAATTAAAACAATTCACAAACTTTCGAATAAATTTTATTCCGAATAAATTTTCGCTCTTAAGCTCGGAAAAATACAATGAGATCAAATTCTCATCATAGTCGATATATAAAGTCTCCATTAAAATTTTGACGGAAATCAGAAACCGTAAAATTTTCAAACAGCGGGTATATCTTGTCCGTTTTCTCAAAAACCACTAGAAAATTATTTTCAACATTTCGACGAGACAAAAATGTTTCTAAACTCATTTAAAGCTTATAAAATCATTGTGTCCATTTTTCAAACGTTAAACTACGCGCAAGCACAATCTCAGCAAAAATTCTGTCAAAACAGACAATCAAGTAGAGAATCAATAAAAACAAATAGCATAAGCTAATTACTATATTAAGAATCATATTTCTGCTACAGTAATTCTACGGGTCTTACATCATTGAAATATTAAATTTTAATGTTTTTTCTTTACATAAATGAATTAATTGTCGAATGTATGCAAAAAAGAATGCATGAGAGATCACCATTTTAGAGGAAAGAGAAAGGTAAAGACACCAAATTTTAGTGCTTGATATAAAGACTCTGTATGATGGACCAATATTTTTTTATCAATGGATACTTATTTCCTTTCATATGAATTTATATAAAAGACAATAATATATGTAAATTAACACATATACTCATAAAGAATAATATTTGGATTTTTTTTCTTCTCTACAACCTATCATCAAAAACTTAGATTGACAATATGAATTCTTTTTATTTTTTCTTTCGAGTTTGAAGTCTGAAATTTATAAATACAATTAACATAGAATATTAGTATATAATAAAATTACAAAGATCGATAGAACCAACATCTAATAAGGATTTCTTGTAAACCATATCCCTTAAAGTTTGTCTTCGAAGTTGCAGATCAATGTTCTTCGCACTAAAACTCTAATTCGATCTTCCTACATAACAAAGAATAAATCATCATAATCTAAACTTTTTTTTAAAAAGAAGTTTTTTTTTTTTTTTTTTGCAATATTAAATCTCCCAAACATGCACAACTCTTAAAATCAATAATTGTTTCTTAGTGATATGTCCATAATAAAATTGTGCATAAGAGACATTGCTTTCACTCAAAAATGAGAGAAACAACACAATACAAATTTTGAAATATGGATGAAAATGAAATGATTTTATGGATTTTGTTGTGGTAAAATAATTTATATTTATAGTGAGTTATAGAAACACAAAGATAGTTTGTATCGTAAACAGAGGCAAATGCTTGATCAAGACTTTCAATCAATATATATATATATATATATATATATATATATATATATATATCAGAATGAACTTTTTTCGAGTTGCGAAGTTTAACCTTCACGTGGAACTTAAACTTTAATTTATACTCGTGCTTAGTAGTACGGTATGATCCACCGTTTGCAACAATTCCAAAATTTGTAATAGAGTAAATGTTACCTTCCTTAAAATCTTTTTCACACTTATAAATTAGAGCGTTGTACCATGTATTTTATTTTCCTGAACAATAAAACAATATTTAATACAATACATTAAAAAAATCAAGAAATAGTGTAATTGAAAATTTAACTTATAGAAAAGTTCTTACGGTTAAATCATTTAGTATCATATCCAAATAAAATTGTCCATTGTTGCTTGACACATCACAAACCAATCACATCTGAATTACACGAACAACAATATTCAAACTTTCATTGGCTTGGTTGATTACTAATCTTAGGTTAATTTTTTGAGACATTTTTTGGTAACTTACAAAATTAATTTGTGAGTTGGTTGTGGCTAAAACTACAATTTTATGACAAAATTTCGATTACAACTTTTGTTATGTAACTTTCAAATAAATATAAAAAAAAATATTTATTATAATAATTATAAATTATACGTAACGGAAATATATTTATGATCATTAAAAAATATATAAAAACGGTTAATATATTAATTCTATTTTGTATTAGTAATTTTCATTATTAATAAAAAAAATGTAACGTCGTCAATTATTAAATAAAATTAAATGTAATAAATAATTATGTAAATTTTTTAAAATTTAGTATTTAATTAAAAATATAACGTTATAAAATATTAAATAAAAATTAATGTAATAAATAATCAAATTAAAAATGACATGTGTCGTGTTCTTATGAATAGGGTTGCATTAGGATCATGGATCAAACAAATTATCAGGGGACGGAGAATCATTTTTTTCCAGCATCCTATAATCCATATTAATAAATCACAATGTTAAAATTGAAAAAAAATACAAAAAGTTCACATAAATTGTAAAATACAACGTATAAATAAAGAAGCAAAATATACACAACAAATTTTATGCATAGCTTTTCTTCAAATCAATGACACTTATGAACTTGGAATTAAACAACAACTTAGTTGATTTAAAAGAATTTTGAATTGTTGTAGTTCTTAGAAAAGAAACACATTTGTAAGAGTTTATAAGTTTATATTTGCAATGAAGAAAAAAAATAATATAGATAACTTGATTTTTATTGTAATCAACAACATAAATATCTTGCCACATATTGGTTTTAGCCATTAACACAACGACTATTATGTTTTCAGTTTTGCTAACAGCAACAAATGTATTCAACTCAGCAACATATGAACTAATGAATATAAACTAGTTAGGGTATTCCTACTGTAACAACAGGTGGTAGTTTCTAGTAACTCTAGTCCTATAAATAAGGACCTCATGTACGTATTAGAGTAATAATGAATCATTCTATTCTTTTTCCTCTAAGACATATTATGGTATCAGATTTACTCTTTTCTCTCGATCCAAGGCCGTTGCTAACGGAAGCCCCTTTCAGTTAGGGTTTGTTACGATTTGTAACCGTCTTCATCTTCAACCTTGATTTTCACCATTGTTGAAGCTTGCAATTTCTCTGCAACTTCTTCAATCTCTCATTGATTCGCTCACTTCTACTCTCGATTTGTTTGTCTTCTTTACTCGATTCGTTACTTCGTCAATTTTTCTCCTCGATTTTGTATCTTCTCCTTTTTCGATTACTCAACGATGCCACCGCGTGTAGCACCTGTGATTCCTCCACAAGATACTGACTCTGTTCTCTATATTCATCCGAGCGAAGGTCCTCATTCCATCAACATTATTCCCAAACTTACTGGTCCGAATTATCTCGCATGGAGTCGTTCGATGAAACGTGCATTAGGTGCTAAGAATAAGCTTTCGATCATTGACGGTTCCCTCGCTATTCCTGCTGCAAACGATTTGAATCGCAATCAATGGGAACGATGCAATTATCTGGTTTTTTCTTGGATCCTAAACTCTGTATCTGAATCCATTGCTTCAACAATTGCTTTTCATGATAATGCTATTGAGGTTTGGCTTGATCTTCATGAACGTTTCTCAAAGGCTGATCGTATTCGAATTGCTTCTATTCGCAATTCCATTAATAACTTGAAACAAGGTTCTAAGTCTGTTTTGGATTATTTCACTGAAATGAAAGCATTGTGGGAAGAATTGAATTCTCACCGTCCAATTCCTCATTGCACATGCGTTCATCCTTGTCGTTGCCCTGCTATGCAAGTTGTGCGCAATTACAGGCTTGAAGTTCAGGTGATTCAGTTTCTCACTGGTCTTGGTGACCAATTTTCTGTGGTCAAGACTCAGGTACTGCTTATGGATCCCCTTCCTACCTTAAACAAGGTGTATTCTCTTGTAATTCAAGAGGAACAATCTATTCCTCTACCTACTGTTGGTGACGATTCTACTTCCTTGCTCAATGCTGCTCAAAGGTATCCCAATCGTGGTAAAAATGTGCCTGCTGCAAGTAACAAATCCAATTCCAAATACTGCACATTTTGTCACCGTACCAATCATGTAGTGGAATTTTGCTATGAGAAGCATGGCCATCCAAATCAAGCCAGGAATGGTGGCTCTGTTAATGCTTCAAACACTGAGGAAGAGGTTCCTTCCAATGGTTTCACTGAAGCTGGTTCTTCTTCAACTGCTAATAACAACATTACTCAAGATCAATTTCATCAGCTCATGGCTTTACTTCAGCAAGTGAATTTACCTGCTTCAGCTACCCCTTCTTCCTCCACTCCATCTTCCAATGTGAATCAAGTTTCTCTGGCTCATGGTCTTTCACCACCTGAGCCCTCAACAGGTATGATCTCTTCACTCCTTTGTTCTGTCAAAGCCAATTCATCTGCTTGGATATTAGACTCTGGTGCATCTGATCATATTTGTTCTTCTCTACATTGGTTTACTTCCTTTTATAAAATTTCACCTATTCATGTCAAATTACCAATGGTAGTTCAGTGACTGTTCATTATGCTGTTAACATCACCTTTTCACCCACACTATCCATTACTCATGTTCTTTATTCACCAATATTTAACCTCAATCTCATTTCTGTCTACAAATTATGCACATCTCTTGGCTGTGAACTTTTGTTTAATGATCACCATTGTGCATTACAGGATTTGAAATCCAAGAAGATGATTGGTTTGGGTGATGTTGTGGATGGATTATATCATCTTCAAATTCCTCAGTCATTTCTTGCTTCACAAGCCATCTTGAATTCTATTTCTGTTTCTGCAAATAATGTAGATGCTTGCCATCACAGTATTCCTAGTTCTGCCATTTGGCATTTTAGACTAGGCCATGTTTCCAATAAGTGTATCACAAAAATGACATATTTGTACCCTTCTATTTCCATTGATAATAAAGATGCTGTTTGTGATGTTTGTCAATTTTCAAAACAGAAGAGATTACCTTTCCCCTTGAGTAATTCCATTGCTACTTCTAAATTTGAACTGTTACATTGTGATATTTGGGGCCCTTTGGCTGTCCCATCTGTGCATGGTCATAAATATTTCCTCACTACAGTTGATGATTATACACGTTTTGTTTGGATTTTGCTTCTTAAAACCAAAGTTGAGGTCTCTGTCAAACTCCAAAACTTTATTACCATGATTGACAACCAATTTCACCTTACTCCTAAGTTCATACGGTCAGATAATCGACCTGAATTTATGCTACATTCCTTTTACACTTCCAAAGGTATTATTCACCAAAAATCATGTGTCGAAACCCCACAACAAAATGCACGTGTGGAACGCAAGCATCAACATATACTCAATGTCGGCAGAGCCTTACTTTACCAATCCAAACTCCCTAAATCATATTGGTCATATGCAATGCTTCATGCTACATTCATCATCAACCGTATCCCCACCCCAGTTCTCAAATATTCCACTCCTTACCAGCGGCTTTTTGACACACTTCCTGACATTACATCCTTCAAAGTGTTTGGTTCTTTATGATATGCTTCTACCCTAACTCCTCATAGAACCAAACTTGACCCCAAAGCCCGAAAATCTCTCTTTTTGGGTTACACCAATGGTTATAAGGGTTACACTTTACTTGATCTTCACACCAGAGAAATATTTGTCTCTAGACATGTTGTGTTTCATGAACATATCCTTCCCTATCCATTATCTACATCTTCACCTACCCCCTCTTGTGACTATTTTCATCCTTTCACCAACTTTAATCATCCACTCCCTCTGCCTTGCAACTCACACCATTCTTTTTCTCCTTCTGTGTTGCCTCCTCAGTTACCTTATACTACCAGCCCTTCTATCTCCTCCAAACTCATATCAAACACATCTTCTCCCTCTCCCCCTACTCCCAGAATTTCTCATAGAACCAAACATTCCCCTACCTATTTACAGGATTATGTTTGCAATTCTGTCATGCCTACTTCACATACTAACACTGCTGGTAGCTTATATCCTATTTCTGAGTTTGTTTCTTATGCTAATCTGTCTTCTTCTTATTGTGCTTATGCATGTTCGTTATCCACTCAAATTGAGCCTAAAACATATGCTGAAGCTTGTAAATTTGATTGTTGGATTCAAGCTATGAACACTGAGTTGTTGGCTCTTGAAAATACTGGGAGTTGGCAAGTTGTGGATTTACCTTCTGATGTGAAACCAATTGGGTGTAAATGGGTGTATAAGATTAAGAGGTTTGCTGATGGTTCTATAGAGAGGTATAAGGCTCGATTAGTGGCCAAGGGTTATAATCAAGTTGAGGGCCTTGACTATTTTGATACTTACTCACCTGTTGCTAAGATGACTACAATAAGAACCGTGATTGCTTTGGCCTCTATTAATCATTGGTTTATTCATCAATTGGATGTGAATAACGCCTTTCTTCATGGTGACTTAAAGGAAGATGTGTATATGACATTGCCTCAAGGCCTCGCTTCTTCTCATCCAAATAAGGTTTGCAAATTGGTCAAATCATTATATGGCCTTAAGCAGGCCAGCCGCCAATGGAATGAGAAGCTCACTTCATTTTTATTGAGCTTAAATTTTACTCAAGCATCTTCAGATCACTCTTTATTCACCAGAAAGACTTCTACCTCCTTCATTGTCCTCTTGGTTTATGTAGATGATGTGATCATTGCTGGAACTTCATTGGATGATATTCACTCTATCAAAACTGCTTTGCATCACAGTTTCAAGATCAAGGATTTGGGTCAATTGAAGTTTTTTCTAGGCCTTGAGGTTGCACATTCCAAAGCTGGTATTTTTCTTTGCCAACACAAGTATTGTACTGATTTACTTGCTGATTATGGCTTGCTTGGTGCCAAACCTGCTTCTACTCCTTGTGACCCTTCCATCAAGTTGTATCATGATGATAGTCCTCCTTATTCTGATATTTCAGCTTATAGACGACTTGTAGGTCGTTTGTTATATTTGAATGCTACTCGTCCGGACATCACTTTCATTACTCAGCAGCTTAGTCAATTCCTTTCGGCTCCCACCACTACTCATTACACTGCTGCTACAAGAGTTTTACATTACTTGAAATCGTCTCCTGGTCGTGGTATTTTCTTTCCCAGAAATTCCTCTTTACATCTTATTGCATTTTCAGATGCTGACTGGGCCGGTTGCAAGGACACTAGACGTTCTATTTCAGGTCAATGTTTCTTTCTTGGTAAATCCTTGATTTCTTGGCGTACCAAGAAACAGCTTACTGTGTCGCGCTCTTCGTCTGAGGCCGAGTATCGTGCATTAGCTGCAGCTACTTGTGAGCTTCAATGGTTGCTTTATTTGTTCAGAGACTTACACCTTGTTTGCATCAAGTCACCTGTTCTTTACTGTGACAATCGTAGCGCTATTCACATTGCTGCTAACCCGGTTTTTCACGAACGCACGAAGCATTTAGAGATTGACTGCCACCTTGTGCGCGAAAAACTTCATTCTGGGCTTATGAAGCTTCTTCCCGTGCCTTCGAAGCACCAACTGGCTGATTTTTTCACCAAGGCTCTTCTACCTCAGCCATTCACTCTTCTTTTATCCAAGTTGGGTCTTTTGAACATTTATGGGTCTCCAACTTGTAGGGGGATAATGAATATAAACTAGTTAGGGTATTCCTACTGTAACAACAGGTGGTAGTTTCTAGTAACTCTAGTCCTATAAATAAGGACCTCATGTACGTATTAGAGTAATAATGAATCATTCTATTCTTTTTCCTCTAAGACATATTATGAACCAAAAAGGGTAACATTAAACTTGAGTCTGTGTAAATAATATGATTCAAGAATTTAATAAAGCATTGTAATATTTTGTCATAGATTGAGTAAGATAAAAAATATGTGATACTAACTCATCATAGTTCAACTGAATTGCAACCATTTTGTTCTTCATACATTGCGTTCATAATCCTTTTGAGCTCTAATGTCGCTTAACATTCTCATAATGTCTACAAAATATGATTATACACACAATTATTGATACCACATGTCTACAATGTTATAACGACAAAAACAACAAAAATACCTAACATACTAATATTTCTTACCATAAAGATAATTGGTATCATAGTCATGAGCAATTGCTGGAACAAAACTTTAAATCAAATATATATTGAATGAAACTTTTTTCAAGTTGCAAAGTTTAACCTTCGTGTGGAATTGAAATGTTAATTTATACTCGTGCCTAGTAGTACGGTATGATCCACCTTTTGAAACAACTCCAAAATTCGTAATCAAGTAAACAACACCTTCCTTAAGATCTTTCTCAAACTTATAAATCAGAGTGCGACGCAATGTACCCTATATTTTGTTTCCCTAAACAAAAATACAATAGAATAATATTATACAACGAAAAATATATTAAAACTCAGTGTAAATGAAATTTAAACATACAAAAGAGTTCTTACAGTTGAATCCATTAGTATCATATTCATATCCAAAGAAAATGGTGCATTTTTGCCGGACATATCGTGCACCAACCACATTCGAATTACACGAACTACAATATTCAAACTCTCATTAGTCTGGTTGATTTCGGATATCAGGTTAATTTTATTTGCCATTGTTTAGTAACTTAACAAATGAATTTGTGAGTTGGTTGTGGAAAATAGCAAATGAGTTTGTGAGAAAATTTTGGAGAAAAAGAAGACATATTTATAGTTAGGTTTAGAAATATAAAAATTAAGAGCAAATTTATGAGATAATATCGGTTACAATGTTGAATATGTAACGTTCAAATAATAATAAAAAATATTTATTATAATAATAATTAAAAATTATACGTAACGGAAATATATTTATGATAATTAAAATATATATAAAAATGGTTAATTATAATAATTGAAAATATATATAAAACGGTTAATTATAAAAATTAAAAATATACGTAACGGAAATATATTTATGATAATTAAAAAATATATAGAAACGGTTAATGTATTAATTATATTTTGTATTAATATAAATGTTTTTAATTTTCATTATTATTAAAAATTGTAACGTCTTCAATTATTAATTAAAATTGAATTTATTAAATGATAATATAAATTTTTTGCATTTTCGTATTTAATTAAAAATGTAACGTTATAAAATATTAAATAAAATTAAAATTAATGTCCTAGTATATTTTCATTAAAAGTGACACGTGTCACTTTTTCGTCAATAAGGTTTACTTTGTTTATAATATAGATATAGATTACCTTAACATGTTTATCGTAATACATAAAATCTTTTTTATTTGCATAAACTATCTTGAAACTCAAAATAAGTTAATTCCAACATATCCTATATTTTAAAAAAAAAAAAAAAAACTCAAGATTTAAGTTTTGATATTCACTTAAAACTTAGGTTTTGTTTTTTTAAGAGCAATATTGTAAGAATATAATTCTTTATTTCTTATTGATGTGATTTGTGAATAATATACAACTATTGTCAAGTCTTATTTTAAAAACTAATAATTACAAATAAATAGAACTTCTTTTATAGTATGTTATGTAAACGTAGCTTAATTGATAGTTATTACAAATATTATTATATTTTATAGCATTCTTAATTTTATTTTATTTTTGTGTATAAATAGTTGTTCTTAATTATTTAAAAAAGACTACATCATTTCTCTCCTTTAAAACTCAACTTGCCAACAAAACTTAAGGCGGCGTTTTAATTTGATCATGCATTTTTTGTTATAATACAACTTATTTTTAACTCAATGATCATAATATAGCTTATCATCTATATCTATATATATCCAAAATCGTCATCAAGACATTTTATTCATCCCCTTTTCATACCAACCTTGCTCACAAGTCACACAACCCATGTTCTTTTTTTTTCATCCCCTTTTCATACCAACCTTGCTCACAAGTCACACAACCCATGTTCTTTTTTTTTTTTTTTTTAAATTCACACAACCCATGTTCAATATAACTTATAACATGAAACTTGGAACATGCATCACGTTGTGGGATCCAAAATGGACATAAATGCATGAATGCATGTGTATTTTCTAATTGGAGCACTCATGATCTCAAATTGGAGAACTCATGATCTAAAATTGTTTTTCCCTAAATAATTGATTTTTGTGTAATTTAATTTTTCAATTTTCCCTATAATTAATTTCTCATTAGAAATTAATTATAGTTTGGAAATTTCTCATTTCCATTGGAAATACTGCAAGTTGTAGTGATGCTACAGTTTGTGGCTTTGAGAAATACTCCCTCCGTAACACTTTATAAACAAAGTTGACTTTTTAAGTTCATTGTAGATTTAATGTATCCGGTCAATATTATAGACCAAATACATTAAATTTACAATGAATCTAAACAGACAATTTTGTTTATAAAGTATTACGGATGAAGTAAGAGCAAACGTTACATTAGTATGCAAGAATTTTGAGAAAAGTGCAAACTATCTCAAAACCTCTTAGGAAGGCTAAAGAGTTAGGGTGCAGTTGTGAAGGTGCAACCCTGAGGAAATGAAAGACTGCAACCTTGAAGTCAGTAAAGGCTAGCCGGTACCTAAAATGCTCGAACGCATTTTGGTACATAGAGAAATGGGCAAATCCGAATTCGTGGAAAATCCAACGACGCTTGGCGGGGAGAAGCAATTCCCATGTGTTTTTTTTGCTAAATCTTGAATAGTTTTAAAGAGGCCTGGAGGACCCACATCCACTAGATACCCTGAAAATCGCGAGCGCGTCAGCCTTGGCTCGTCCGGGACCCAAAGAAGGGGATCTTGATACTTAGCAGAACCCAAAGGTTCTTCATCTTCGAGGATCTGAGGATTTTGTTCGGGGACTGGCTCCCTTTCCTAGACTTGAGGAATTTGCTCGGGAATTGGCTCCCTCTCATCGTTGTTCTTTGCGTTCGACGACGAGGGTATATCCACCATTATAACCTGAAAGACGAGGAAGAAAAAGTGAATTTGACATCCTCGAAACATCAAATCCACCCTTCCACCGCCATTCAAGTGAAAAGGCGTGGATACATGCACGAAGGTCTTAACGTTGCTCGCACAACGAAGACAAAAAGAAAGAACTTAAACGTCTCCTCGAGAATAATCTAAGAGGCCAACCAAACGTTCATCGAAAAAGAAACAACAAGGATGAATCACAGAACTTAGTGCGTTTTCACTAAAAGCTAGGGTTCCACAAGCATCTTTAACACTATGGATGCTCGAACCTAAAACTATGAATGGTCGCTATATTCCTTCAAAGAAACAATACAAAAAATGGCAAAACAGAGTTGTAAAGGCGATAAGCGCCAACAACCACCGTGCCGGAAATACGAAAAAGCTACAAGTTTTAGTTTTCCCTACTAAAACTACCATTTTCAAGGACGTAAAGGGTGTTAACCACCACTTACAAACCCCCAAACCACCGCATCAAATTTATACCAAAAAAAGAACATCATTACAACACTGTAAACAGAAACGAAGTAAAAATGCTTACTTGAGTGTATATTTGAGTTGGGAAACGAGTGTTGATGATGAATGTGAACGATCTTGATTTTCCAGAAACGGAGTAGAAGAAGTTGAAGAGATAAAAACTTTGATATCACATAAACTCATAAAGGGGTAAATGAAGTGAACTTCAAATATCCCTCATTTTCTCTATATATAGAGAAATCACGTGCAGTCGCACCTACACGAGCCTAAGCGACGCCACCTAAATCTGATTCGTTGCTTCGATCCAAAGGTCACGATTCAAAAGGATCCACCGCTTCAGATCGAATCATCAAATAATCAGAAAGGTGCGAAAATCCAACGGCTCACATTCGTCCTCGTGAACAAGGACTACCCCACCAGACATTCAAGCGTTTTTGAGTAGCCTTTACACGTGTCAACAGAAGACGAATTGGCTTGTCCTTTCAAAGTCCCGTTCTCTGAGCACGTAAATTTCGCGGAACTTTAGGAAATCCACGCGAAAATTTCGTCGAAATTAATGACAAAATCATCTGAAAAAAATCTCAACGGATAAAGGGAAATTTTATCCTCGCAACTAACAGCAAGATCTTCAGTAAAAAGCCCTAAGTACCCGTTGAAATTTTATGCTCGTACAACTCCATCATCGAGGAATTAAAATATACACACAGTATTTTCCTCGAGAAGAGAAACACAAACAACTTCCTCGAACACGGTTTCTCGTGAACAACATTTTACGAGGATTAAGCCCCTAAATCAACAAGTAAACAAATTCTAATTCCACGACATTTGTGCTCGACAATAACAAAGATTCTATGGCCAAAGTTTCAAGTCATTATGCTCGAGATTGAGCATAACGACTTGGGGGACTTCTGTTCTGGACTGGGCCTATAAAGCCCAATCTCCTCAATAGCCGAGCACGGCCCAAGTAAGCGAAGCAACCCAGATCATCGCGACAGTGCAAAGAGCACCGACAAAGAAAGCGTAACGCACGACACCGGAATGATGAGCATTTACTGCTCATCATGCCTCTTCAACCGTTTTCCGGCAGCCACTTGATTTACTGCCCATCAAGGGCCTTGGCCCAGCGCTGGGGTTATATAAACTCTTCATTCTATAGGAGTCAGGTACATTCTACTTATCTCTGAAAACCAAAACTTTACACAAATACTGACTTGAGCGTCAGAATGTATATAGGTACACAACCCCCTCCGCCTCACTAGGGGCACTCGTGACACCAAAAACACCGGCGAGGTCGACTCTAATCAAGTAAGATCATGTATGTAAAATAAAAGTTAATTATAAATTAATTGTAAGTATCATTTATAAATCTAGTTATGTGAGTTATTCTTAATACTTTAAATTATTTAAAGTCAAAATTATATTATAGGCCTTTTATCTTCTTTTTTTGTAACATTTTGGTCTTTTATCTTTTATTTGTAATAATTTGGTCCTTTATCTATTTTTTTGTAACATTTTGATCCTTTAAAAAAAACATGAAATAATTGATGAAGATGATCAACATAATGATCAAAATTATGAGTTAAATGACCAAAATGTTATAAATAAATAAATTAAATGACCAAAGTGTTACAAATAAAAGATAAAATATCAAAATGTTATAAAAAAATAAGATAAAGGATCAAGAGTGTAATTTTGACTTATTTAAAAGTAGAGTAGAAGTCAGTGAAGTCATACATCTTGCTGCATGAAGCCATGAACATGAGAAAAGACAAAAAAATTCGATCATCCATCAGCTTAAAATAAAAATACCAATTAAAAGTTCACAAGAGCACTTAAATTATAATTAACTAATAAAAACATATAATAATTAAACTAGTAGTATTAAAATAAGGTTGTTATCCTAATAATCATATACTCTTTCACTAATTATTTGATGTCTCAACCATTGACAACTCGAGTTGTGAATAATCACTCCTACAATATACGACAACAACCCCTCATGTTTAATTTAGCTAATGTTTATAGAACATACATTTTACTCTCACAATTATCCAGTTTAGTAAATAACATGCTAAATTTTTGGAAGGCAAACCTTAGATAACTGTGGCACAAAATCTATAACTTATCTGAGAAACAAATTAAGAACCGTAGAACAAGAAACACAAACGAGAAAAATGATGAAAAGGTGAGAGAATTAAACAACATTAAACATTTTATTATTATTATTATTATCTATTATAAAAAGTGTTCAAGAAAAGTCAACAAAAAAAAAAAATAACGCGCACAGCTGAAATTGACCAAAGCCACCACCACGTTGCGTCCGAACCAAGACGCACACTGGACGGTGCTTTCACCAAACCTACAACAGTGGGCCCCATTTCATTCCCGAACCAGATTAGGTTCGGATATTCTTTTCTCCCTTCTATAAATTCACGTTCGCGATTCGCTTCAACGCGTGTCTCTCGATTCTCTCAAACGATATTTCTCTGGTAATTCCTTTTTCTTCGTTCTTTGTATTTTTGTACTTTCATTTTCTCTTTCGGTACTTTAATTAGTTGCACGAAAATTCAATTACTACTAATTTCTTGAATTTTCAATTGTTATTTGCTTGATCGATTATCTGAAACTAGTATTGAATTTCAAGTTTGATTTTCAATTTTTTGTGATTTTTTTTATTACATGAATTTAACCGATCTTGACTCAAAAGAGAGTTGATTTTGAATTTTTATCTCAGATCTGGCTTCTTTTTTTGTTGATTTTTTTATTTTATTTTTTATGTGTGATCTAATTTTGTTCTTCCACTTGAAAAAATCATCACAAATTTTCATGTGATTTATTTTATGATTTTTGTGAAATTATAGGAATTGAAATTGAAATGATAATATCTCTTGATAAAAAATGTTCAGATATCTGGTGATGATTATCACTTCATCTACAAATAAAAAATTAATATTAAGAAATTTTAGAATTAAAGGTTTATGTAGTAGTTAGTTCATGTTTAATGATTATGATTGAAATTTTGCGATGTTTATGATTTGTTTGGATTATTGATCTTTAATAACATCGTTGATTGTTGATTTATGATGCAGATTAAGGAACAAGTGATATAAGGGTGAAGGTGATCAAAATGGCATTAGTATCTGGAGGAAGATCAACACTAAACCCTAATGCGCCTCTTTACATTCCGGCTGCTTTTCGCCATGTGGAGGATTTTTCTCCGGAATGGTGGCAGCTGGTGACAACACTGACATGGTATCATGATTACTGGGTTAGCCAGCAAAATGATGATGAAGGCTTTTATGATGATGAAGATGAATTTGTTGGCAATGATGTGATTGATTTGTTGCCTGATGCATTTGATCTTGATGTTGATGATGATCTTTCCATTGAAGCTCAGCTTGAAGAGTTTATCAGGTCTTCCGAAGCACAAGGTATATAATTGTGTAACACAATTTGGTCTTTGAAATTTTAAGCATGAATGGTTTTCAAGGATTAATCAATGTTGTTGAATAGAGTCACTATTATAAGGATTAAACCGATATTATTTGTGATCTGTGATTGACAACACTGGGATTAATTTTTATTTTTTTATAAATCGTTGAGTTTGGTTTCCGATTTGCTAATGAGGGGTTTTGATCTTTCAGAGCAAACTTTTGTGGAGGCAAAGAAATTTACTGGATGAGCCGAAGACGGAGCTTCCAACACATCTACCAAAGAGGCCGAATGCGATGATCTTACCTTACCTTAGCATTTGGTCATTTAGCTATAATGTATCGTGTCAGATTTAACTTTCCGTAACTTTTGTATAGGCAAAGTTTCAAGTTTCAATCATTCCTTCTTACCAAAATCTATGGTAAATAGAGAGAAGGAAAAGAAAAAAATGTAAAAAATATTTCAAGTACTTGTAAGAGCTGCTATAAGTAATATGGCAAAATGAGAATAGAAAAATGTAAAAAAGAAGTCAGATTTGTTTACTCATAAATATTTACCTATCTTCAATATGGATGCATTCTACTTCACTCAGGCTGTAAATTTTGTTTGACAACACAATACCATAGCTACTGCATATCCAGAAGCAATCAATTGACCAATAATAAACGTATTCAAACACAAATATTTAATTTAATTCTCGAACCAAATATACCCAAGACCCAAAAAATCATGAATATATCTACTATATAGAGAAAATGTTTATATTTACTTACTTTGAGTAAATAACAATTTTGGTCTCTAAATGTGAATTTTTGTGGTTATTCTGCCGTGGAAACAAACACTCGCTTACAAGGCTTATAGCTTAAAGGTTTCTCACTCAAATGCAAAAAGACATGTTTCAAACTTTGTTTTAGATCTCATTCTCTGGTGATATAAGGAAAAAATATGGTACAAAGAGATTTGAACTGAGTCCATTTCAAAGAGATGATTTTGAACTTAGAAGTCAGTTTTTTTCTAGTTGTGCTTAGAACCTTTGCTTTGTTGACAAATTGTGCTTAGAATCTTATTAGTCATATTTATAAAAAAAAAATAATAATAATTTAAATTAGAACTTGAGAAGAGGGTTCAAATATAAAAAGTAAAGGTGCAAAATTTTGAATAATTTAATATTAGTGAAAGTTTTTCTATGTGAAAGAGTGCAGGTACATACATAATGGAACTTCAAAACTTGTTCTTAAAAATCCGACAACAGAAATGTATGAGAGAATATATCTGTACATGAAAGACACAACAATTCTTACAACTCATCTGAAAACTACATACAGTCACCAACTTTGATATCTATCTAAACAGCAGGCAGGTAGTGTAGTATTAATCTATATTCTCTTTCTAAGGTTGGTGGTTGAAATCACATTCACACCAACATGGTAGAGAAAAATGAACGCAAAAGCTTCAAATTGCACACCCATTATTGCCTCTAAAACAAGTCAGTTCAGTTACAGGCTTACAGCTTCTACTATCATTCTCAATGAAAGCCACAGGAAAACTAATTCAAAATTCTTTTCATGCAGATATCTCTGACCCTGCTCCTACCAATTCTATATCTTCATCTTCAAGTTTTTTCCTTCTTTGAGCTTCAAGTTTAGTTTGGTTGCCGATAGCTTCAGATATAGCTTTTGGTAACCAAAAACCTGGTTTCTCGGGAGATGGGGCCCGGTCAAGTACCAATGGTTCTCTCAAAGTTATTTCAACTCCGTCATAGGTATGTAATTTCATGGTTGCTTCACCTTGAAGACCTAAAGAGAACCAACCGAAACCAGCTATTGATATGTCCATGCAGTTGACGTCCCAACTTGATCCGGATACTTTTACTTCCCTTTCTTTCCATGTACCTAGTTCAGCTCCGCGGTCATTACCGATTGGAGGCTGGAATAAGAACAAAAATGAAAATTTTAATTAGAGAAAACATAGTGTCAGAACAGCAAATCTGTCTCCAAAGTAAGTAGATACATCAACACACACAAGACACAAATAGTTGGTCACAGAATTCAATTGTGCTTACGTCTTTGACAATAGAGTGTTTGTCCACTTATCAATGAATATAAACTATAAACCATACTTAAAATATAGAGAAATAATTTGTTTTATTCAATGCAAGCTGCACAAATTTGCCAAGCAATACGTATATACCTGAAAACCAAGTCTGCCTACACCCCCCATACTTACTTTCTGCCACATTGAATACTTCAGAAACAATTTGAAGACTTCAGAAACAATTTATGTTCATCGATAATTTATATTACTAGCAACTAATAAGACAGTGTATAACTTATTTTTTTGTGGACTGTAATTGAAAGAAAAATTATTTAGGACATATCTTATTCGTTTATTCAATTACTCCATTATGCAGAACAGTTGCCATGAACAGGATTTTATAGTTGTGTTTTCATCAGATCTTAAACTAGCGAAGCTACAATGAAAAACAATAAAACATCTACGGCATTAATAAAAAATCTGAATTTAATATTAATATGCAACTAAAGAGAAGCTATTACATATTTACACATGCCTATACACTTATTTATACCTACAAGTTTATGCTTCTAAAATAATCGCAACCCAACTTACATGCAACTAATGTACGTAACAAACAAAATCTAAAAAACACAACATATGGGACCTAAAATTCGTATTTTTTTTAAAAAAAATTATTCTAAAGTTTATTTACATGATAAAAATTCCTTTTTTCCTAAGCTTGGGATTGAAATTGAAAGCGCTTTTTTTAAAAATTCTAAAGTTTACACAATCTATGTAGTATAGCTTATTTTCATACAGCTACCAACATATGGGGCTTGATAAAAAAATAATTAACACCAATAACTAATATTATATATTCACTGTGTGTACAATCAGCAACAAAGAAGCAAATAAGCTGTCGTTTTCAGAGTGCTACTTCTAAATGAGACTCAAAGTTTATTTACTGATTAGAAAGTCCTTTTTTTCTTCTAAATAGTATGTCTGTTATATTTCAGGACTTAAGTAGCACTTTGTTTGCTTCATAAAGTCCCGAAACGAATTTGTGAAGTTTGAATAGCAAATCAAAGATCTTTCCAACATATTGCCATCCCTACATTGCCTAGAAACAATTGTAAGATGTGCTCAAAAGATAAAAGTCAAAACTCAAATATATAAAAGCACATTCCCCCTACCCTCGACACCCTTTAGAAAATCAAAAGATACATTTCTCGTTAGATTCTTCAAATACAAAATCTTCCGTTCAATCATATGTTAAGTGAGATATGCAAGAGCATGAAGGGATCAGGAAAAATATGAAATGGGTAAAGATTTAATAATCTTTATACTTGTTTCATGTAGAAAATCTGTTCTTCCCTAGAAACTTAATTTAAAATCTGTTCTTCCCTATAGCTCTTCAAGATGGAATTCAGTATGAGCATATCAATCAAATGAATTAAAATATCCAGAGAACCAACCACACAACAATAAATTCTAAGTTAGGGAAAAAGATAAGAAACAATAAACGAAGAATCAAAAACCCAGATAATAATCACCGTAATGGTTGGGATTTCAGGAAGAACCAAAGCATCTTCATCTTCTCTTATCATCTATAGAAACAAAACAACAACAGTATTGGTTAAAATTAACAAAAAACAGAGAAAAGAAAGAAAAAAAATTAAACATTTTCAATGAATTTCTTGAATCTACGTTAACTTTCTTCCTCGGCAGATTCAGCAACATGCCCAAAGGTAACATTAAGTTCTTTAAGTTTAGTAACAACTTTTCCAATAAACGATGGATTCAACAATGCCTCTTTGGTAGATTCAGAAACCATTTCAACAATGGTTGATATAAGTTTGCTCCATTTTCTTCTTCTCTCAGCGTGGGTAGTTATGATGCAGCGAAGCAAATGGTGTTTGTGTTTAAAAAGGAAGGTGAACGTGTAAGATAACTTACAGTGAGGTGCTATCATCACATGTTTTGCCACTGCCACGTGTCTTTCTTTTAGTGTCACGCATCATCACATCATATTGGTGGAGGTGTATGCTACCAATGATCTAATTTTGTGGAAGATTTTGTACGAGGACGGGCGCCAATTTTGTACGAGGATGGTCGCCTTGTCACTCCACTCACATCACGTTAGAGACAAATTTAGGATCTTAGGACTATTATCTTATCCATACTATTAATTCACAAGATGGTAGTGAAATTCATACTACTATAATTAACTGTTACTAATATATGCTTTGTTTGTAAGTCACTAATCACCTATGTACGTAGTACGGATACAAACACGGATACCGGAAACGATACGGATGCTAACACACCTAAACCAATAATAATTTGAGAAAATAATACAATTCAATGTAATTATAAGTGTCTGACACCGATTCGTATCTAACATACATGAGACACGCCTAATCCGAAGAATATCCGTGCTTTATACCTAATCACCCATTTATATTAATTTTAATGTCAATTTTATGACTCGTTTATCTACGAAATCTCCCACAAAATTAGATCATTGGTAGCATACACCTCCACCAATATGATGCGATGATGTGTGACACTGACACTAAAAGAAAGACACGTGGCAGTGGCAAAACATGTGATAATGATAGCATCTCACTGTAAGTTATCTTACACACTCACCTTCCCTTTTTAAACACACACACCATTTGCTTTGATGCATCATCACTACCCACGCTGAGAGAAGAAGAAAATGGAACAAATTAACAAACTTGTATCAACCATTGTTGAAATGGTTTATGAAGCTATCAAAGAGGTATTGTTAAATCCATCGTTTATTGAAAAAATTGTTACTAAACTTGAAGAACTTGATGTTACCTTTGGTAATGTTGCTGAAACAGCTGAGGAAGAGGGTAAACGTAGATTCAAGAATTTCATTTAAAAGTTTTAATTTTTTTCTTTCTTTTCTCTGTTTTTTCTTTTTGTTAATTTTAACCAATATTGTTGTTGTTCTTGTTTGTTTCTATAGATGATAAGAGAAGATGAAGTTGCTTTGGTTCTTCCTGAAATCCCAACCATTACGGTGATTATTATCCGAGTTTTTGGTTCTCCTTCTTCGTTTATTGTTTCTTATCTTTTTCCTTTTTTTTCCCTAACTTAGAATCTGTTGTTGTTGTTGTTGTTGTGTGATTTTTGTTCTTCCCTTAGAATCTGTTTTGGTTGGTTCTTTATATTTGTTTCATGTAGAAAATCTGCTCTTCCCTAGAGTTCTTCAAGATGGAATTCAGTATGAGAAAATCAATCAAATGGATTAAACAAAAGATGGTCAAGATACGGAAAAATGCAGTCTTATACCTCCTCAGTAAAAGAAAGTATAACCGCATAAACACTATTGATATTGATGGAAAATATTTAGTTTTGTAGGAAAATAAGAAAATATTTACCTGCAGCCTGACACCAACATGATTATTCCAGATCTCATTAGCGTTTTCAATTTTTCCCATGTGTAGAGAAACATTTGGTGATGCCCAAACTGTGACATATATTGTTTCAACAGAGGCTTCAATAAGGTCAAGTCTCACCAAGCCGCCAACATGTATAGCTTGTCCTGCCTGCAAAATAAAATCAGCATGTATATTCAAATAGTATCTCCTTTTTGAAAGATACATCAGTGCTGTCAGTTGCAGATTGCGAAAAAAATAGTGGTTTATTCAAATTCCGCCATGCTGCAATGCTATAGCGCCACTATTTGACAACACTTTGCACTAAATACTAATAGTACTATCACATGACAATAGCAATTTGTTCAAATTCCGCTGCCCTATAGATGCAATCTAATAACACTAATATAAATACTTTCACACAAAAACCTTATAATCTCAATAATAATCTCCATAAACCGGATAATTGCACGGATTGTAAACATTCTATGACAACAAAACACTTACATATGAACTATTCTCATTTCTGTTAGTTATTGACTAGTGGACATGCAAAAAGCACACATCTAAACATATAATCTATGCAAGAAAGTAAGAGAATGACAGGTACAATAAGTAACTTGCCTTAATTCTATATGACCGAGGTCGAAGTTCCTTCCGTATCTCAATCATCTTTTGTTCCTCCCGGTTCAATCTCATCGACATTAAATACAGATGCAAGAGCCCTGGAGTATCAAACATCTTAGCTTTAGCCGACAAAATTCCACCAATCCTCAATATCCCAAGTGTCGTCCCAGGAACTTGAGCTTCTGTGAGTTTTGTAACTTTGGCTCCTTCTTTCTTTGCAAATGCATTGATTAGAGTCGACTTCCCAGCATTTTGAGCACCAATCACCCACACATTCCCACGAGGACCAGCCAAAGTCTTTACGAACGACAACAGATTCTTCACTCCCAAATCCTTTCGAGAACTGACCAAATAAACCGCACTTAACTTAGGCGCTCCTCCAGCACTTGCACGGTGTCGAACCCATCTATCTAACCTCGTAGGAGAAACCTGAGACGGAATGAGATCAACCTTAGTAGCCACAAGAACAAGCTTTGGCAGTCTCTTACCCTTCTTTGAATTCTCCTGAATACCTTCCAACGCCTTAAACAACGATTTCACAGCCGTTCTCGGGAAAGAACCATCAAAATCAACACAATCAACAACCATAACAACAACAGTAGAACTACCACTACCAGCAGGGTTCATCAACCTAGTCGAAATCAACCTATCAAAATCAAAATCAGGTATCAAATTCTCAGCTGTGTTATTCTTCACCTGCCCATAATTTCTCAAGGAATGACACCTAGCACAAACAGTAACCTCTTCTTTCACCTTTTCAGCTTCTCTAGCCATTCTCTTCTTCTCAGCTTTCGACACTTTCTTTCTCCTTGCTCTCTCCAAAACCTCCTCAGTAACATTA
Source organism: Trifolium fragiferum (assembly GCA_954870985.1). NCBI lineage: Eukaryota > Viridiplantae > Streptophyta > Magnoliopsida > Fabales > Fabaceae > Trifolium > Trifolium fragiferum. The sequence goes on from OX940793.1 coordinate 42,332,264, forward strand.
CCATACCCAACTCCAGCATGTTTAAACCCATCTAAATCAAGCTCATTATCATCCTCTTCACCAAGTAACATAGCTTCTAACTCATCAAATTCATCAATTGATGACCCCTTAACTTCTTCACCCTCTTCATCATAATCATCATTGTCGTCATCTTCTTCATCTTCATCAAACACATAATCATCATCCTCTTTTGTAAAATTTTCAAGTTTGACCTCTCTTTGTTGGTAAAACCCAGGAAGGTTTTGATCTTTATCTTGCATGAAAATTCCACAACCAGGGCAAATGGGTCCAAGAGCTTCATCTTCATCTCTACCTTCACTCAAAACCGGGTTTCTAGTATCTCTTCTGGGTGTGGTTTTTCTTGTGGTGGGGTTACCGTTCAGCGCAAAAGCAATAAAAGACGAAGCTTTATGAAAGCGTTTAGTAGTATCTAGAATTGAATAATGTAAAATAGAAATGGGTGTGAGAAAAATGAAAAGGGGGGTGCTAAAAAATGAAAGAGAAAGAAGAAGAATAGTGAAAGGAGTTAGTTACCTGTGAAAAGGCGAAGAGATGGAAATGCGTGTTGTGGGTGGTTGTTGTTGTTGAAGATGGGTAGTTTTGAAGTGAGGTTAGTGGAAGGAAGTAGAATTGTAGAGAACAAAATGGACATGGCTTCAAATTGTGGAGATAATGAGATAAATTGGGTAGTTCAGGACAGTGGCAGGCAGGCACTAACAGAGTAGCGGTAATCTACGCTACGGGGAACAGTCTTGTTAAGTTAATCCACGATTCATAGTTGGTAGAAAGAAAAAAACACTTCAAGTTGGAAAATGCTATTGAAGAACTTTATAGGATAACATTCAACGCTTACAAGTTATAACCAATATTTGAGTTTGATTTTTTTCCCTTCCCACCCTTAAAAAACTAAAAAAATCCCACAATACCCCCCTTTCAAAAAAATTCCCGTAATACCCCTTATTCAGACAAAACCTGCACATTGCAGATGGAGCCAGTTAAAATGGCTACACCTGCTGGTCAATGTAGCCAATCAAAATGGCTACACCTGCCAGTCAAATTTTATTTTTATTCAACTATCATTCATTCTATAAATATCACACTCTATACTTTCATTTTTCACTCACAAATTTCGTAATTTTCATCACTCATAAATTTTCATTCTCTATTTATTTTATCATAAATGGCAATAAATAAATACAACTCATGAATAAAAGCTTATTTAAATGATAATTTTTTATTATTATTATAAAAAAGTAAATAATATATATTAATAAAATATTTATTACAATAAATGCATATATTAACAAGGCTTAATTGGATATTTGGTCCTTTAACTAATTTATTGGTTTCATTTTGGTCCTTTAACTAATTGTTGTTACAAATTGGTCCTTTAACTAATGTATTAGTTTCATTTTGGTCATTTAACTAATTGTTGTTACATGTTGGTCCATTAAGTATATTATTAGTTTCATTTTGATCATTTAACTAATTGTTGTTACCAATTGGTCCCTTAATCTGATTTAAGTTAGCCATTTTGGTTCGTTTCGATTAACTTTTTTCAAAAGTCATTAAATATTTGTTCTTAGTTTTAACATTTTTTAAGACACATCACAGACCATCTTTTGAGACACATCAGCCACGTGTACATATTTAACGGTTTTTTTTAAAAAAAGGTTAACGGAAAGGATCAAAATGGCTAACGAAAATTAAGCTCAGGGACCAATTGGTAACAACAGTTAGTTAAGGGACCAAAATGAAACCAATAAATTATTTAAGGGACCAATTTGTAACAACAATTAGTTAGAGGATCAAAATGAAACTAATGAATTAGTTAAGGGGCCAATTTATAACAACAATTAGTTAAAGTACCAAATAGAAACTAATAAATTAATTAAGGGACCAAATTTCCAATTAAGCCTATTAACAAATATCTAATTTGTTATTTTTGACTCATTGACAGTTTATTTGGACTCCTTACAATCTTGACCGGTGTCTTTATCCGGCGGACCGTACCTGTTGGTCAGCAGGCACGTATCTCATAAATTTTTATATTTGTGAGTGAGTACCACCAAGCCAACAGAGTCCCACTTCAGTATGGACTTTCTCTGCCGCCATCAGAGGACGCACAAATCATGGGCAATTATCATAAAATTTCTTTGTGGTCGGGTACTACTGATTGGTCCACACGATTCCTGCCTGAATGCCAACATTGGAATAATCGCCATCTCTATGTTCTACGAGGAGAACAAGTTGCCGATGTACCTCCTGTGATCCCAGCCGAGTATCTTGATCCATATCAAAGAAATTACATGCCATATCTGTTTGGGAATTATTTCTTAAACGACCCACGTCCACAACCATGTAGCCAACCACATGATACCACCGCACAATCGTCTTCCCAACAACAACAACAACCCTCCCCACAACAATATAATCTTTTCTCAGACCTATCATTATACACTCCCCACTCATATAATACCAACATACCAGATCCTCCACCATCTTATACCCAAGAACAACAACATACCTTTATCCCACAACCACCACCATATTCTAAATCATATAATGATTTAGATTTTACGACCCCAATGCCACAAACACGTAATCTATTCGACCACATGGAATCTTGGTTTTCACCGGGAACTCAACGTTTTAACGAAGATTACGCACATCTTTATGGCACAACCTCCAACCAACCCACACAACCCCCACCAACCCAAGGAATCTCCCAAGATTTATCATGGATGCAAGATACGAACGAAATTGTAAATTCATCGTGGGCGACTCTTATTGGTCAAACTTCGGCGCCAGATCATGGTGGTCAAGGTTCCACATCGGCTGCGGAACAAAATGCTCCAATGACAGGAATCCATGATTTTCTTGGATTGAGTCGCGATGCGGAGGGTGAACAATTATATGGACGAGGATGTCGGCAAGGTCAACCTCCGCCGTGTGGCACCGGTGGACACAGAGATGGTCATTAGTATCAGAATTATTGTAATAAATATTTTATTAATATATATTATTTACCTTTTTATAATAATAAATACTTATTTTTTACTATTAATAATAAATATCATTAGTAAAAATTAATAAATTTTTTATCTCCCTTCAAGAACATTAATGAGACTCGAACTTAATCTTAAATAATATTAGGATCGGCTCACACCGATGCCCCTGGTCTGTGATGACATCAGACTTCGAAATTTTGAAGAATCATAATAATAATTATATTTTTTTAATGCTCCTTAAATATTAAATGTGCATCAATAAATTAACTATAGGCTATGCTTTTTTATGTGCAAGTTCTTGGTTCAAATTCTTAAGCGTATGAAATATATTATATTAATTTATTTAGTTTCCTTACAAATATTATTTTCTTTTTATCTATAAAATATGTTAATGGAGCATCTAAAATATATCAAATTTTAGTCATTCCTTAGCATCATAGCCTTTGAAACTAAAGTAGTTGGGTTCAAATTGCTATTGAGATTAGAACAAATTGTTTAAATTAATTCAAGTTCAGTTTTTTTAGAACACCTTTTAACTAGATTTTATTTAGGTTGCAGTTAAATTTGAAATTACTAAAACTACTTTCATCTAAAAAAGAACTAAATAATTAATATAACAACAAGTGTTAAATTTCATATATTTCATTTAATTTTTACACTTTTATAAATTTCAAATTTTAAAAAGTTAAAATAAATCAATGCTTATGAAATTAAATTCAGTCAAAATCCACAAGTCAATTCAATCAACAATCTAAAATATTGTTAAGTTTAATGTCTTTATTTGAATTTGAATTTGAAATTTTGATGTGAGAGTTTCACTGATATCTACTACTTTGTCTCGTGACAAACAAAATTATTCATGAAATGAATATTAAACTTCTAATATTTTGTATCAAATTATTATTGTTGTTCTTTTTTTTACAGAATTATATATTAATTTCTTTTATGGAATATTAAAGTATTAAACTCTTCACTAAAATTTGAAAGAAAAAAAAAAGTGAGTTTAGGAAGAGCTAAAAAATAGCCATTGATCTCTCCCGCTTCTATAAAGTCGAAAAAGCAAACCCAAAACTGAACACCAAAACAAAAAAAAAACATGGCGCCAAAAACAAAACACTCTTCAATCTTCATCGGTGATTGATTCTTCAAACCCTAACATCACTCCCTTTTCGATTCCGATAACTTCATTTCTAATCTCATTCTTCTCATTTCTCAGGTAACTGCCAAATTACCGTCGAAGCCACCACTTTCACCTGCAATTCCACTTCCAACGACCTCTTAATCACTCTCCCTCGAAGCGGAAAGATCAAAATATCTGGTATTTTTATTTTTTCTTCAATAAAAATGTTTCTATTTCCATTCATTTCGTTCGATTTACGATTAACAGTTTTTACTATGTTTCTTTGATACAAGATGTTTCTGCTAACCATAAAAACGCTTCTGAGAAATCAACGTGTGAAGAAAGAGGTAAAAAAGTTATCTTTACTCACAATTTGTTGTATTATTCATTTGTGTGATTATAATGATTGTTGTTCTGTTAATATTTTCGTAGAACGCGAGTTTGTGCTGCTTAATCCTAAAGATGGGGATGATGTTAGCAAATCATACATTCAGGTAACACCCATTCATGGCTTATTTGTTTTATAGTATATGAAGCACAGACTCATTGATCAAAATGTAACATGTCTTTAAGTTTAATCCCTCATTGATCAACATTGTTGTCTGGATACATCTTTAACCCATGTAGATATGTCTAATGTGTGTATAAAGAGTAAAGAAAAAATTAATAATTTGTGTCTTACAAGTGTGGGACTCCAATCCAAGGAGTGTCACAGTAAAGGAAAAAAAAAAAATTTTGGACACCAGCCTGAGCTGTCCGACACGAGTCGTATGAGCGTCAGACATTGCGAGACACCTAATCATAAAGGTGTCCATGCTTCATGGAATATAGTTATAACTAAATCTAGAAATTTTTTAAAAATTAATGCTTTGAATGTAAATTGGTGGGTTTGCAGGAAGTATTGCAGATGTATATGAAAGAGCTGCCTGGAATGAATTATGCTGCGAATACTGGAAAGCAATCGAAGTTTCTTGAGAGATGTGTGACTAATGGGTATTAGATACTTTTCACTGTTTTTGCTTCTCCGCTGTGATGATAATGTGCGCTAGATAGTTCACTAACTATGGTGATTTTAATAGATTATTTCTAGAGTATTAATTGTGTGTTCCTGCAGGAAATATCGAACACTACTTCTGAAGTCCAATTCGACCGGAGATTTAGGAAAGGTATTTGCTTGATGACTATACTTCTGTGACAAAATGGAAGGCTCGTTTTGTATTGGTGTTTTATGTTTGTGAGTCCATATTTTGGTCTTGTATTGTGCTTCCATAAATAATCTATGCTGCACTATCCAATAATTCAGTTACGAGGACAATGCTTTGGTCCTAGTACATTTCCAAATTAAGTAGAGTCTGTGTTTATTTCTTAAACAGAAAGCCTAATACATCTTTTTTATTACCAACCCTCTGTTTCCCAGGGGAAAAGGCCCCCGGTAATCTAGAATTTGACCGTGAGGTAAGTAAAGCCGGGTTGACATTGTCTCAATAATACCACTGATTGATCTTTGCTGATCCTCTCCTTTTTCATCTAGGACAACCCAGTTTAGAAATAAAAGAATACAATACTGTTGCTCCTTCATCTAATTTGAGCTAGAAAACAATGCATAGCAGCGGACATTAGAGAAATAAAATTAAGTATCTATTTTAATTGATAACATCTTAAGTTACGACTTACTTTCATCATTTTACAGGTTATTGCTGCAATTACTTATCAAATCATCCCTGCAGATACAGAATATGCTGAGATCCCACTTGCAGCTGTCAATGCAACCTATCAACGGAAGGTCATCTACTGATCTTATATTTTATTTTATTTAAAATGTCATGTCTTGAGTCAGTTTCAAGAAATAAACTTGGTTTTGCTTACAAAGTTTTATATAAAGCTTCTGATTTAGTTCCATTGTAATTTCCTTGTTTTCCCTGGGTATAATGCAGTTAATTAGATACCTTCATGATAAGTATTCTCAGTAACCAGGGTTCGTGCAAGCAATATTTAGTGAAAACTTACACGGTCATCTTGTTTCCAAGGGCACCAATGTTTAGGAACTTACCTGGATTTTTCTTGTCAACTCCAAGATTATGCATGTTAAAGAAGTCTTATGCCATGCAGTATTTAGATGTTCTTTTCATTTATTTGCATCTCAATCATTTTGAGCTGTAGCTACTTTCATGAAATGTTAAGCCTTTTCCAAATTCTTCTACTCATGTCATCTGCAGCCTTTTTATATATGTTGATAGTTGTTCACAATAAATAACTATAATGTACGGCTTCATATAAGGTTTCTTAGTTAGTTACTAGTTAATATCTTGCAGGGTATTGGTCATCTGTTGTTTCTAGAGCTACGGAAGAGACTTCAAAATGTTGGCATTCGCTCCATTTTCTGTTGGGGAGACAAAGAATCTGAAGGATTTTGGCTTAAACAGGTAACGTCTAAACAAAAATTCTCTGGAGTCTTGGGTAGATTATAGTATTGAAGTATAAAAACTGAGAGAGAATTCCTAGAGTGTAGATTTTTTTATTTATTTTTTTTTAATGGCCCTAGAGTGTAGATCTGAATTCTGAAATCTTTGATATATTGACTTAATGAAAGGAGCATTGCTTACATCAGAATATATAGTTATAACAAGCTGTAACTAACTCTAACAACAGACTTTAGAAGTCTCTTGAATATACTGTGGACTTGGTTTAGGATAGCTTGTCCAGTTCCACATTACAGAAGCTATACTACCGACAATACAATATATCATGAGTGAAGAAATATTCATTTTTGCAAGAATGATTGGCATTCATTTTTTAGTCTAGAGTTTTTCTAGAGACAGCTGTTTATTATATGAATGATCTTTCATTTTCAGTCTAGAATTTTCTGTAGATTTGTGATCATCCTTGCAAGAATTCCATTGTTTGTTTTCTAGTTTTATCCTCTTCTAGAAAAACTTTACATTTATGCAAAGAGGCCAATAAATATAGTAAGATAAAGATTTAATGATATCAATACAGTTTGCCGAATTTAGAAGCATGCATTTTATTCAGTAAAAGATGATTCTTTAGTTTGGGATTACAACTTTTTTTGACAAAAATTGCAGGGTTTTTCATCAATAGCACAGGTGGATACAAAAGGTAGAGCCCGCAGGTTACCTGTAAAAGCTGATATTCGCAAAGCATTATGCTTTCCTGGTGGTTCGACTCTCATGATTTTCCACCTGAAGAAGGAATTGTTCAATGACAATGCTAACTCGGGGAAGTGTATCCCCTCACAGCCTCATCAGAATTCCTTTACACCTGCAAGTGTTGAAAATGAGGGGCCTGAATCCTCAGAGGAACTACTCATTAATTTGAAAACTTCCCGTAGAACAGGCACAAATCAAAGTAAACCTAAGGCTTTGGTAAAAGTTGGATCTTTAGGAGGACATGGAAAACTTGGTGGTAATTCATCAACCTATCTCTCCCCCATACTCCCACTTCAGATTATTTTCTACATTTTAATATTTTTGGCTGGTATTTGAAAAAGTAAATAAATATTTTATTAGGACTATTAGGTATTTTTATGTTATATTTTTATAAGTTGTGAATTCTTGGACAACGTACAGGATTTAACAGTCAGAATCCTAAGAACTGCTGCAATGACATTGTTGCTTCTGCCAGAGCAAATGATGATAGCCAAGCAAATGGTGCAGATTGTTCCCAGGATGGGAATTATGCTAATGTAGCTAATTGTTCTCAATCTACAAAAGTTGCAAAGAGGGCCTGGGAAGCCTCTTCATCCTCGTTGAAATCAAAGAGAGTGAGAGGAAGCCAGATAGCCGACTGTCATTCAGATTCTAGCTGGGGTTTTGTCTCAGAAGCTGATAGGACCAATCCTTGCAATACTGCAATTACAAAGAACTCAACAAAATGTATTGGAGACCATATGCATGTAGAAGCTCCCATCAGCCTAAAACTGCCATCAACTAAACAATGCTTTAGAATCATGTTGATGAATATCACTGACGATGCTAAGAAAACACAACTTGCAAAGGTTTGTGATGAGTAACATTTGTTTTTTCTTTCTTAAACTGTAGTTTTTATTTAGAGACCCGGTCTCTACCTTGAGTGTAACACTCTTTCTTTTTAAAGTTTGGTTTACTGCAGATAGTAGGAAAATAATAGGGGGTCGGATCCTGGCAATTAATTTAAATACTGGGGTCTAGATTTCATGGTCATTTGTTTTACATATAGGTGATTGAAGACCTTGGAGGTACTATTGCCTCTGATGGAAGCACAACCACACATGTTGTCACAGGACAAGTGAGAAAAACTCTGAATTTCTGCACCGCCCTCTGTTCTGGGTAGGTTCAAAACTTCCAAAAAAAATTATTTGTAGTTGAAATCAAGTTTTAATTGTCTACAACTCTGCAGATAATTAAAATCTTGGCATCTCTAGTGTTATGAATTTTGCTTATGTTTCTATACTATTTCTGCCAGATGTGCTCATCTACTTTCATGTTCTCTTTATCGATTTTGAATTTATAAAGAATATTATTTTTGCACCATTTGAAGCTAACTTACAATCTTTGCCAGAGTCATTAGTTATTGCAAACCTTCATATTTTTTAATTGTCAGTTTTCCCCAAAATTTCAGTTGTATGAAGTCATTCAAACTCTAGATGTTTGAGTAGATTAATTTCGGTATGGCCATTTCAGAATTCATTTGAGTTTGAGAAATATTATACCAGTTTTTTAATTTCAAATTTACCATTGAAATGTGCTGAAAGGTAGCGGTCCATTACTTAGAATAGATATTCTTTAATGTTATTTGTTCCATGGAACATAATTAGTGGAAGTACAGTACTAGATTTATCATGTAATTTCATAGGATCGATGCCATCTACCAATTTATTGCTTTTGGTGTCCATTACTCCTTTTAATCAAGGAATAAGTAAAAAAAAACTAGTATCAATATTGGAAGTTGCAGTGTTGGACATTGGATGAAGACTGTGCGCTAGTTGCAGTCATTTTGGAGTGTCCGGCGAGTGATGGTGCAGTTCAGTTGTTAACAGATGGAATAAACTGAATAAGTAAAGGCTATGTATCGTAAGATGGATACTTACAGCAAGCTTAACTTTTCTTTTTCTGATGATTAATGGATGCTTTCAAATGAATCCTTTTCTTGGGGGGTGGTATTATTAGTAATTCATTTTCCACTAACCATGACATTATTTCATATTGAATACCATATCCAACTCAGTTAAATGCAAAACAGCATCCTTTGGATGATTAATTGATCCTAAAAAGATAAACAAAACATCAACTAAACAATTCTTATTAATTATTATTCACTAATATATGCCCTACCACATTCTTACATGCATTCATTGTGTTGATCATTTATAATTTATAACACGGAGATATTGTTAACAGTGCTTGGGTGGTCTCATCAAGTTGGTTAAAAGAAAGTTTTCGCGAAGGCAGATTTGTTGGTAAGATGGACCAAACTATGTTGTCTATATTGAGTTATTATTCAGGTTTCTAACACAATCTTAAAAATGACTATGCAGATGAATCACCTCACATTCTGAATGATAAGGATTATTTGTTGAAGTATAATTCGGATTTAAGAAGTGCAGTTGTCCGAGCAAAAGCTTGTCCCTGTGCTTTGTTTAAGGGGTATGATATATGTATTGCAGCTAATGTTCGAAGTTCTGCAAAAACTCTGTCTGCTATTGTTAGGTCTGCTGGTGGTAATGTAAGTTCTATTATTTTTCTGGAATTTAAATGTTAACACCCCTTCATCGATGGTTGATGTATTACTATTAAAAAAATGAATGACAGCAGTAAAAAACGCCAATTCGAAGAATGGAGGGTATGTACACTATGTTTGGGTATTAAGTAAAGATATTTTAGTCAATTTACTTTTCCTTTATGCCAAACATGTATGTACTTCTTAGTTTTAGTTTGTGCTTCAAGCTATTTTCAATTAGAGAAATAATCATATCAAGAGTCATTTATGTTGCATCTTGGATGCATTTTCTTCTGAAGTGACTAGCATGTGCATGTCCATACATTATGTTAATTTATTGATACATCTTATTCATATCACTGCAACACATATATGCACATTCTGTTTTCGTTTTTTATTTTGGAAACCCCGAAGCTCGCTGGTTAACAAATTTCATTAATTCTTGTATTAGGTTATTAGTGGACTCCAAAAAATAAATGAAGCATCAACAACAATCTTTGTGACTTGTGAAGAAGATATTGAAGAAGCAATTATGGCTTCAAAGAAAGGTATAAGGACTTACAGCAGTGAGTGGTTTATGAACTGTGTCATGAGACAAGAGCTTGACTTGGAAGCCCCACAATGTGTAGAGTCCTTATGAGGATATTAGCATGCATTATGATATGTATAGAAGAATAACTATATATTTAAGAATATTTATGTTTCATTTAACATAAATGACTAGTTTTTTTAGTACAATAAGAGCTTGTTAGCAAACTTGTTCTTCTCATGGAAGATGACTGGTTTAAATCTCAAACGAGGTTTCAAAAGATACTGTAATTAGGCATACATTAGCAATTGCAATGATTTTTTCCGGTCGAAGTTGGTAATTACTTGCAAAAGTATCCATTTTATGCTAACATTAGCCATTTCTATGTCAAGTTTCTTTTCCATCTTATTTTGGATTTGATTTGCTCCTTTCTTTTGTTATTTCCCACTTACTACAAAAGGTTTGTTTGCAATTTAGGACATTGGTGTTGGGAATAATTTGAGAGGGTTGTGAAAATATGAGTGAAGATGAATTTAGGGAGAAAAGTAAAATTGTATTATTGACAAAATGAAAATGATTACAAGTGGTTTATATACACAACCAACTAATACATTTTTACAGACCCCTTGAAAAATGATGAGTATTGGTTTACCTTGAAGAACTGAGTTGAGAGAGGAGAACATGGTAGAAGTTGAAATGTGGTTTGTTCTTGAAATCCCCCTTAATCATGCATCGAAGGTTCTCTTTCCTTGAGCTTCATCATGTAGTAGTGCAAATTGGGAGTGAGAAAACCAAGCGTTTAGAAACTAAGAAAGAGCTTTATTTTGGATCAAGATCATGAAATATACTAATGGAAGAAAGTAAAATAATTGAAAATAGAGATAATCTCATATCAGTTGCCATATAACAACAAAGTTCAAGCAACATAGGATAATGAACTTTAAAATTGTGACACTTTTCGGTTTGCAGTATAAGGTGGTAACCGAGACATTGAACTTAAATGGTTAATAAGTTCTTTTTATGATAAATTGTTCGGGAGATCCTGAATTTAATTTTTTATGGAAATAGTTCTTTACCAGACTTTATTTAAAAAGTAGAAAGAAAAAATAGTTAAATAATATATTTTTATGTTAGTATGATCAAATTTTATGACCAAACAATTCAAGTATTTTTCTTGGTCCACTTACACAATGGACATAGAGATAAATCCGTACACTTCCTTTTTTTAGGATTTGTTGGGTGAGAAAGATTTCGATCGTGACAAGAATTTAGTCACTCTATTTAATCTACATATACATATTTGATAAAAGATAAGATAATTAAATAATGTGTATTTTTAAAATAGTTAAATTATATATATTTTTATGTGAATGTGATCAAATTGAGTGACAAAAACAAATGTGAAATGTTAAATACCCCTCTACAATTTTAAAGATTTTCAAATACCATCCTGCAATGGCATACCTCCTGAAATTGTAAAATTTCAATCAAATACCCCCCATCATTAGTTTGTTCCATTAAGATTTAAGAGTGACGTGACAACTACCACCTAGACTTCATGTTACTAAGAGTGATTTAAGTGAGTTGCCACGTCATAGGGGGGCATTTGACCAAAAAGTAGTCCTTGAAATTTATGACGTTGTCAAATATCTCCCTGAAATTTACTACTAACATGCAAAATCCCCCATGAAATTTGAAGAATAAGGCAATCCCCTACTGAAGCATATAATTCTCACATGTAATGGAATGACAACATAAGTCTTAGTAATCAAAAATACAAGTGATATTCAACATAAGTCATAGTAATATAAGTGATAATGATGGTCAATTTCAAATTACATCCAAATTAAGTCAAATTCAAATTATCAAAATACATCTTAAATACTTCCAAGTTCAAATGACATTCAAAATAAGTTCAAATTACATAAGTCAAGTTCAAATTACATCCAAAATAAGTCAATTTCAAATTATCAAAATATACCTTAAATACTTCCAATTGTAGTCACCTAAGTCTTCATGCAACAATGTTAGAAACCATTTCCAATTGTCTTTGTTTTCAACATCCACAATTGCATATGCTATAACAAATATATGATTATTTACATCTTGTCCCAGAACAGCTACTAGTTGACCACCATAATAACCTTTCAAAAAACACTCATCCAATCCAATGAAAAGTCTGTAACCTACCTTGAACCCTTTTTTGCATGCATGCAAACAAGCATAGAATCTCTTAAATTTGGGTGGAGAGTTAGACATTGGAATAGTGTTTAATTACCTTTACAGTAGAACCAACATTACTCTTCCTAAGCTCATTAGCATAATCTCATATCAAACTGTATTGTTCCTTTTCACTACCTTCTATCAATTCCCTTGCTTCCCTCACTGCTATATTGATTTTAGAGTCATCAAGAATCAGATTGAACTCACGTTTGAAATAATCATAAATCTCTATATGCGTAATAGTAGGCTGAATTCTAATCCTATTCTCGAACATCTTCACTACCCATTTCCTATTTGCTTGTTTTTTTGTGAATGTCAATGCACAAGTGTGTAGGTTAGTAAATGACTTTACCTGAAAACTTTGGAGCCTTTCTGTAATTCCGGCACGCAGGGATGAAAAGTTTTATGCAATGTTCCAACACTATAAATGTTGTATGCGATGTTGGAACATTAACAAATACGCAGATAACGTAACAAATAAAACACACAACAATAAATAGATGGCACATGTTATTTGTTAACCCAGTTCATAGCACAACAGCTACCTACTCTGGGGGATACCAATCCAGGAATGAAATCCACTATGATAGCCCTAGTCTTAAGCTCTCAGCAAACCTCCAATTTATACTTATGACCTAGCAACTACCCGTGCTAACTTCAACCTAGGAACTCTTAAGCCTGAGATCCCATCTCACCTCCTACCTAATCACACAACCAGTGATTACAACTTTAACAAAGTATCAAGGATTGAGAACACTCTCAAAAACAAACTAGCTCCGTACTTCAAAGCTTAGGAGTAATTCACAAGAATACAACACAACCTATGTCCTAGTCTTGCATCAAAGTAACACAAGGTAGGCTCACACAAGTACTAACACGAAACCCTAATGCAAACACTTACTGCAATACAATTAACACACACACGTAACATAATTAGGGTTTACACTGAAGCTTAAATAATAAAGTCTTCATGGGCTTCTTCATATCTTGGGTTTCAAGGCTTCTAGAACATTTCCAGCTTACACAAACACATAAAATAATGTTTCCACAAACTAGAACAGATACGTTTAGAAAATATACACTTGGGAATATTCTGACCATGCATGCGTAATTAGAGCCTGGAATAAAGGCGTGGATTCCATAAATAGATGACGGCGCAATAATGAGACGCGCTTACACCAAAACCTAGATGCTTATCCAGATGTTGAAACTTTGCATCCAACATTGTCACACAATATTGTTTTACCAAAATAAGCCAATCAACAAAACACTAACACTTTCATTTCCGCTACAAAATATTTCCCATGGACAATCTTCAACTGTACACTTAGCTCTTGCTTTGTAAGATTCATTTTTAACCCAATATATCTCCATCGAAATGTAAATGTTACAGTATCTAACAACTTTAAAGATTTCCAAAGTAGAAAATTTTGTTGAAACAAAGTTGGTTCTAATATAACCCAAGTAGTTTTGATGATAACAATAGTATTAATATACAATAGGGAATACTGATAATTTACTCTAGTGTGCAGATATACAAGTTAAAATTTATATTCACTAGAAAGTGAAGTTTTGGTTGCTATGCTAAAGTATCCCCAGAAGTTGGGAAAATGCAAGTTCTGAAGACAACACCAGAAGTTGAAGTCATCAGAAGTTGCAAGTCAAAGTCAACCAGAAGTTGAACTCATCAGAAGCAAATTTAATATCTGTAGATTCTGATGACGATGAAACAGCAGAGGACGCCAGAAGAACATTCTATTCTCATTAACGACTATCATCTATTTGGCAAAGATCTGAAGGAGCAGAAGAACTTCTTTCAGACCGTTATCCTCATGATAATGACGTTTGTACTGTTGTACTAACTTTGTTTTCCTGATTTGGGCGAATATTCGAAATCAAGGCTCAGATTTTGATCTTTACTTGATTTGGATAAGCACATTTCAAATGAAAACAATAGTACAGTACTACGTAGCTGAATTCATCATTGTCTGCTCAAATTCAAGACGCTCCAATTTCATCTATAAAAGGAGGAAGAATTTGAAGACGAGACAACACACTTGCGAAGAACAAAAGAGCTGTTATTCTGCTAAAATTCAAAGAGCATTTTTAACTTAGATACAACTTGAGATTATATCAAAATTCAAGACAAACAGTTTTCAACTTGACTTATCAGTTGTTGAACCTTAGTTTTCTTTTCAAGAATTCTAAGAATAGTCTTGTTATTTAAGTTGTATTTCTTTGTTCTCAGAACTCTGATATTATTTATCAGTTGTTCAAACATTGTATTTTCTTTTTGTGTTAGAAGTCTCTTGCTGGTAAGCTTGAGCATTTGGAAGTCTCTTGTAAGATGTTACTTGAGCAAATGAAGTCTCTTGCTGTTGGCTTGAGCATTTGTAATCTTGTGTGATTATAGTGAAATCCCTTGGAAGTGCAAGGGGACTGGACTACTCTCGGTTTGTGAGAGGAACCAGTATAAATCTCTTGTGTTCTCTCTTTTCTCTGTTTTACTCTTTCCTGCTCTGTTTTCGCTTTCACCATCCCAGAAGTTGTTTGTGTTTAAACTTGGCCCGCTGCGAAATCTGATAAGTTGCAAAACTTTGAAGAAGTTTTTAAAACTACCCAAAACACAATTCAACCCCCCTTCTTGTGTTTTTTCACACCTTCAAATTTCATTCCATCCTCCAAATGAACTTCTCCAAACCTATCATTTTCATTGAACTAAGGAAATACAACTCTTCCACTTCCATCATCCTCATCAAGGGGTGTAATTGGACCGGTTTGGATCGGTTTTGAGTGAATCCGATGTCCGAACCAATGAATCCTCGATTGGTTCGGTTTGGTTCGGTTTTTAGCGTTTTTCAAAAATGAATCCGAGCCAAACGCATCGGTTTGGTTCGGGTACTTTAATCGGTTTTTTTCCATGTATTCCATGTTATTATTTTTTTTCCGATATATTTTTTTCCCGTAAACTCATCAAATACAAAATAAACTTCTTTTCCCATAAGTTCATCAAATACATATACATAATTCAACCATATTGAAAACAAATGAAAAATACAATTCTTTTCGCTTAAGTTTATCAAATAAGTTCATCAAATACCATATTGAAATTAAGTTTATAAGTTTATCAAATACAAAATATAACCATTTTGAAATTAAGTTCATATGTTCTTCAAATGGTAAAGTGATATAAAAATAAAACTTCAAGTCTATTTCCACTTAAATAAAAAATAATAATAATAATCAAAACAACGCTTGAGAAGTTACCGTTCTGAGAGTAGCAGCGTGACGTGAGAGTGTTGTTTGCGCAGTGTCAAGAGCAGCTTGAGGATGAGAGTGAGGTGAGAGCAATGTTTCTGAGTTTGCGTTTGCGGCTATGATTATTTCTAAGTCTGCGTTTTAAAATTTGAGTTTCTAAGTGTGACAAATTTTATTTTATTTTTAAAAAGTAGTTGGGCCAGTTGTAGTTTTTGATAGATATGAGCTGACTAAAAAAAAAAATTAACATATATACTATATATTGGTTTGGTTCGGTTTGTCCATTGGATCTGAAAACTGGATCCGAGAATCGAACCAAACCACTTCGGTTTTTAATTGGTTCGGTTCGGTTTTTGATCCGAACCATAAAAGTCGGTTTTTTTTCGGTTTGGATTGGTTTGAATCATCGGTTTAATTGGATTTTTCTGATCCGCTTACACCCCTCCTCGTCATCGGTACTTATGGACTCTTCAATTGCTGTGAGTGATATAAATCATCATCGTCAATAACATCTGAATACATGTCTTACATAGAATTTTCAACTATTAAAGGTTGAAAATATATCTCTACCTCATTTCCATTACTGCTTGCACCCTCAATCATCAGAATTATGTCATTGTCATTTTCCAAAGGTCTCAACCCAAAATCTAGATCATTTTTATTATCAACTTTCATCCATTGAACTTTTTCAACATTGTGATACTTGCCAAAATATTTTACCATGTTAATGAGATCAAAATAACATATGGGTCCATCTCCCAAACATCCATTTGACCAAATGCACACTCCAATTTATAAGATTTATTTCTAACAAAACCACCTCCATGCCACAAAACCAATGTAACAATCATCCATCCTGATCATTAAAAAAGTAAATTTTAAAAACATTTTCAACTACTGCAACAATGAGGAATAAAATATATCACATACTAAGATAAAAGTGCAACAATAAATCCTTAAAATAGGGATGATACAGCAAACTAATAGATAAAATTTCAAAACAAAGTATTTCCAAACGAAAAAAACATTTTCAGCAGAGTATTTTCACAAACCCTAAAACATGAAACTATTTCCAATACGAAATTTCAACAGAGAAATGAACATATTCGAAGAATCAGAAGTGAAAGAAGTGTGATTTTACATTTTTTAACAGAATATAAACAAAATAGGGATTTTTTTACCATGTGTACCTGTCAGAGGATAATCACCGCAATGATGAAGATGGTCGAAGATGATGAAGAAAGAACGATCACGGTGATGATGAAGATGATCAGCTATGGTGATGATGATGCATGATCGGCGATGGTGATGATGTTCTTTTGCGTTTCTTTCCGTAACAGGAAGTGAAAGGTTTGATAAAGAAAAAAGAGGTAATAATATTTTTTTTAATTTCAGTCAAATTGTCATGTCACTCTTAACGGAACAAACTAACGGAGAGAGTATTTGAAAAATGTTTTATAATTTCAAGAGGGTATTTGCCTATTTCAAAATTGTATAGGATATTTTGACGAATTTTGAAATTACAGAGGGTATTTGGCATTTCACTCCAAAAAAAAATTAGGGATAAATATGTTTCAGGTCCCTGTAAATATTCAAAGTTTTGTTTTTAGTCCCCCGAAAATATTTCTTCGAATATTAGTCCCCTTAAAATTTTCAATTAACATTTTTAGTCCCTACTTTTAAATCAACTCATGTGTAGACTTCATATTCTTTAATGAATTTTTTTATGAAAGTTTAGAATATTATAACAATCTCTCTCAAAAAAATTTAGAATTTTTTGAAAAAACATAAATAAATATGAATTTTCGTAATTTTAGAGTTTAAAAATTTATATTTAATTCAGTAAAAAAGTTTAATATTTTTTTTTGGAGTGATTGTTGAAATATTCTACACTTTTTTGGAAAATTTCATTAAAAAATATGAAGTCTATACATGAGTTGATTTAAAGATAGTGACTAAAAATGTTAATTGAAAATTTTTGGGAGACTAATATTCGAAGAAAATTTTTCGAGGGACTACAAACAAATCTTTGAATATTTACAGAGACCAGAAACATATTTATCCCAAAAAAATAATCAAGCAAATATTGTATAGTAAAAAACATTGTTGGTGGTTAATGTATCATATTCGGTTTCAATCAAGTGTTTGATGAAGAAAAAAAAATGTTAAGTTAGTCATGTCTATATGTAACTGTTTAGAAGAATAATTTGTCATTTCAAAATATGACATATATCTTATCATTCATGTTTAAAATAAAAAATGTGATATATTTACCCTTAAAAAATAGTGGGGAAACACTCATTTTCGTCGTTAAATATGCAACTCGTTATCATTTTGGTCCTTTATTGAGGAAAAACTATTAAATAGTTTTTGAATGTGCATTTCGTTAGTGATTTTAGTCCTTGCTGTTAAATTTGGCCGTTTAGTAAGCAAAAAAGTCGACTTGGCATTTTTTTTTGGACATGTTAGCTTGCTGAATTGGGAGGAGGAATGAAAAAACAATCATTTTGGTCCTTAAATGTGCAACTCATTGTCATTATGGTCTCTAACTTTAAAAAAATATAAAATAATTCTTGACTCAGCAATATGTACGTTAGTCATTTTAATGTCTGGCGTTAAAAATAATTGTTAACTTAATAAAATAATTGATGTGGCATTTTTAGGACACGTGACACAGATAGTTAACGTACCTGTGGCACAACTGGATAAATGATGTGGCCAAGGACTAAAATAACAATACTTTTTTTACTCTTCATTTCTTTATATCCTTCATATATTCAATAACCGAATAACAACCCCTTTCTCTTCTTCTTTTCGAATTTTGTATGCCATGTGGCAAACAACAAAATGAATGGTTTAGATTTTAAATTAAAAAAGAAATTAAAAAAAACACATTTGTTCTTTTTTCTTGTGTACAACCAACAATGTTCATCCTCTCATCGCTGCAGTCACGTGTTTCTCTTTCATTTTTTTTTTCTTTTTGTATCAAACAACAAGAAGATGAAGAAGTATGGGGATGAAGAAGATGAAGAAATGAAGGGGAAACACATGTTAACTCTATATGCCAAGTGTCTTTAAAAAATGCCACATAAGCATTTTTATAAAATTGACGAAAATTTTTAACACCGGGGATCAAAATGACTAACAGATTACAGTGTCAATGACTATTTTGTATTTAATTTTTTTTAGTTTGGGACCATAATAACAGCGAGTTGCACATTTCGGGACTAAAATGGTTGTTTCCTCATCCCTATTGCAAACTTAGCAAGTTGACGTGTGTCCAAAAAAATGTCAAGTCAATTATTTTGTTAACTTAACTGCCAAATTTAACAAAAGGGACTAAAATGACAAACAGAATGCAGATTCAAGAACTATTTAATAACTTTTTCTCAGTGGGGACCAAAATAGCGAGTTACACATTGATGAACCAAAATGGCCATTTCCCCAAAAGTAGTGAAAAATCTTATCTTTCATACAACATTTCCTATTCAATATTTACATATTGGTTCCTTAATTAGAGTTCTAAGAGCGTTTGTTAGCATTTATCTTTATTGTAGTGTGAGTCACCTTGGTAATATCGCCAACATTTTTTTATTGACTTTTTATTTCGTATTATTTGTTTTATTTGTTCTGAAATAAAAAATCTAGGAGAAAATTTAATATCAAAATCATGCTCATAAATAGTTTTTAATGTTGATTTTTTTTGGATTACTATGATATTAGTACAAGGTTTCCACCACCGTTAGTGATGACTAATCTCTACCGGAAAACTTGTGGGGTATATAAGGTGGCTTCTCTCCTCTCAACCAATTTTTCTCGATATACATGAGCCAATAATCGAATCCCTAACCACATATTTAATGGAACTGAAATCCTTACCACTTGGACCAATTCATTGTTAATTTTAATATCAATTTCTAATATAAATAAAAGAAATGTTCGATTTATTATATCCTAAATCACGGGTCAATGCTTACTTCATAGTAAACCCATTCTTATGTAAAAAATAGTTTAGTCAACATACGAATAAATAAAATAATAAATGCACGTATTAAAAAAATTCAAATAGTCAAACATAGATCGAAGAATTACACTAGTTTTCTTTTGCTTATATATAGTTGGGATTTGAGGGTGTATAGTCACAACTTAGTAAAGTAAAGAAGAAATCAATACTAAAGAGGCTCCTCAAATGGCATATGAAGTTAATAACAAGCAAATGATTCCGAACAACGGTGACTTGCCAGAAATTTTCATAAGGGAAATGCTTGTATATGTTCCTATAAAATCTCTATTCAAATTCAAAAGTGTCTCCAAGCAATGGCATTATTTGATCTCTGACCCTTATTTTGCCCGTTGCTATAGTGGTCGGTGTGATCACCCTCACAGGGAAACCTTATGGGCCAAGCACTACAGAGGTAGTAGTTGAAATCTCATCAAATTGCACTCTTTCTATGGTTTTGGATGGCACAACCTATAACAAACTAAATTATTATTTTATTAGCAATTGTTCCAGCTTAAGTAGCGTATTTACTATATAATTTTTGATGTGTCGGCTCAATCATAAGAGTTTGACTATATAACTTTAAGTGACATAGTTCACATTCCATATAAAACAGTTGCAAAATGGTCATTAATGTCTTTGTTTTTTATTATAATAATTTTCTCTTCGCCATTTTTAATTGCTTTTTTAGAATCTTGACATTTTAGTGAAGAACATGCGTTCATCTAATTATGAATACACTTATATATCCTTTAGGCACCATACACCTTTTTCTCACCCTCGATCAACCGGATCCTCTCCAGTGAAAGGAGGGATTCAGTGAGATCCTAACCATCCATTAAAATTTTTAAACTTTAAAAAAATAAAAAAAAGATATTTCAATGGTTTGATGCTGCACTGCTCTTCCTGCAGTGAAAATAATAATTGAGAGGATGTGCTCTCAAAATTTTCCTTCTCCAATGTAGCTTAAGTTTTGGTGGTGTGTTAAGTCATCACGGCTGGCTGCACCATCATTCAACCAATCGTATCTCACAGTTCTACTTTTAACATAAAAGGGTATGGTTTCCACTGGCATCGAGGTTGTAGTACTTATAAATAGTTGATGCGATATTCTTCTTTAATATATTCTTTAATATGGCTAATGCTACGGTGGACCACCTTCACAAGTGGTCCACCGTGGACAAGTGATATATCGAATATGAATTTTACAAAATTTCTTTTTGGATTGAAAGTTTATATCATATAGATCATCCATAAATTTTTTAAATTTTTTAAAAAATCATTTGATATGTTATTGAGACCCATCAAGATTTATGTTATTTAACAACCGTTAATCTTGATGTGTCTCAATAACATATCAAATGATTTTTAATTTTTCTAAATTTTTCTATAAATGATCTATATGATATAAACTTTCAATCCAACGGTGAATTTTATAAAATTCGTACTCGTTATAATATTATTTGTGATTGGTCCACCATGGACCACTTTGAAGGTTGAAAAACACACAAGAAGGGGGGGGGGGGGGGTTGAATTGTGTGAGACTTTTTCTAAGTTAAAACAAATTGCAGCGGATAAGGTATAACACACACAATATATGAGGATAGGGTTAGAGAGAGATGCTCAGAATTTTTATACTGGTTCCTCCCACTAACAGGAGTAGTCCAGTCCTCTTGTCCTTCACAAGAGATTTCACTATAATCACTCAGATTACAAATGCTCAAGCACTAAGCAAGAGACTTCAAACTGCTCAAGCACAAAGCAAGAGACTTCTAACTGCTCAAGCACAAAGCAAGAGACTTCCAATGCTCAAGCACAAAGCAAGAGACTTCCAATGCTCAAGCACAAAGCAAGAGACTTCCAATGCTCAAGCACAAAGCAAGAGACTTCAAATGCTCAAGCACAAAGCAAGAGACTTCAAACTGCTCAAGCACAAAGCAAGAGACTTCCAATGCTCAAGCACAAAGCAAAAGACTTCCAATGCTCAAACACAAAGCAAGAGACTTCTAACTGGTTTTAATGTTAATAAAGATAAGAGATTAACACTTGATATACAATCAGAGGTGTTTACAAAATACAACTCAGTTACAAGACTAACTTAGAAAATTATCACAAAGTTTCTAAGTGTTTGATAGCTTCAGAATTTGACAGAGTTTCAGCACGTTCAGAAGCTTAAGTCTTGATTCCATTTCTTCACAAATCTTCTTCCTTTTATAGATGATAAAATGAACGTTGAAGATTATATCCGTTTGAAGAATTGAGACGCTCCTTTGTATAGATCAGTGAGCTTATTAGCTGTTCTGATTTGCAGTAGCTTAGGAGCTTAACGTTTACTACAAAATGAGAGATTCCTTTTGGCTTTTGATATTTGAACCTTGGTGAAAGCCAAATAAGGAAATAATCGTTTCTGAAGCCTGACTTGAAAAGGACCTTTCCATGGTCAAACCTTTTCATTCTTGGTTTCTGCGTTTGGACTTAGTCAGGCACAGTCTTCAATAAAATTGTACTCTCAAATGTAGCTTAACACTTATATCTGACGAGCCTTCAGATTTTGATAGGCTCAGAATTACTTGTTTCAGATCTGGTGAGCTCAGATGTTCTTCAGATTTTGATAGGCTCAGAATTACTTGTTTCAGATCTGGTGAGCTCAGATGTTCTTCAGATTTTGATAGGCTCAGAATTACTTGTTTCAGATCTGGTGAGCTCAGAAGTAATTCCTTCAGAAATTCTAAGGTTCAGATAATAACTTCAGAGTTTCACAGGCTCAGAATTACTTGCTTCAGATCTGGTGAGCTCAGAAGTAATTCCTTCAGAAATTCTAAGGTTCAGATAATAACTTCAGAGTTTCATAGGCTCAGAATTACTTGCTTCAGATCCGGTGAGCTCAGAAGTAATTCCTTCAGAAATTCTAAGGTTCAGATAATAACTTCAGAGTTTCACAGGCTCAGAATTACTTGCTTCAGATCTGGTGAGCTCAGAAGTAATTCCTTCAGAAATTCTAAGGTTCAGATAATAACTTCAGAGTTTCACTTGCTTCAGATCTGGTGAGCTTAGAAGTAATTCCTTCAGAAATTCTAAGGTTCTTTAGTACGCAAATTTTAACTTTTAATCCTGCACACTGAATTAAATTATTAGTATTCCAATTTAACCTTAAATACATTGTTATCATCAAAATCAATTAAGGAGATACAAAATCATAATTTTGTTCCAACAATCTCCCCCTTTTTGATGATGACAACTATATGTATTTAAAATCAATTGTTGTTGTTTTTATTTAACATCTTGACTTCAGGTTCTGAGGTTTGCAAGCTCCCCCTGAGTCTGATAAGCTTCAAAAGTTTATCAATGATAAATATAAAACAGTCTAAGAGTAATATTTAATGTCAAATATAATTTCATATATTCTACCTTCAGAATTAGAGGTTTGCAAGCTCTATTTCTTCAGATTGACAAATATAAGATATGGTTTGCAAGCGTATCTTATATTATATGAATTTATGTTGGACAAAATTTATTACTCCCCCTCATTAAAAGTTTAAAAGACTTTAATATAACTTAACAAGAGTAGAGTTCAGAAAATGTGATCTTTAGAGCTTCAGAAATAATTTCACTGCCATAGGAAATGAAATAATATTTTCTCCCCCTTTGTCATTATCAAAAACGGGTCAGTCAAAGCACAAGTTACAGGGTAGTAAATGCACACAGCAAACAACCACCAGCAGTAAATGCATTCAACGGTAAAAGGGAATTGTTAAGTACCATGGTGAAACAGGGAATTGTTTCAGAATGAAGACGAGTTTCTTCAAGATCTGAATCAGTTCCAGGAAAAGGTGGAGTGGTTTGAATGGATGAGGGGTTTGGTTCAGAAGTGGTTGGCTTAGGAGATGAAGTCTGAAGGGGTTCAGTTTGGGATTCAGCAGGGACTTCAGAATTTTGAACATTTGAGGGTTCAGATTGGTCTACGTCCATTGCTATTGGGGTAGACTCAGAATCTTTAATAGGAGATTTCTGAGGGGATTTAGGAGTGTCAGAAATGGTTATAGTGGAAGTTTCAAAATATTGAAAACGTGAGAAGTGATAGTGACTAGTGTGTAGTTAAGTGATTATAGTGGAAGTTTCAAAATATTGGGGAAACAAGATAGTGACGTAATGGGGGCTTGGCAGTTACTTTTAATAAAATCATCATTAGCTCTCCTTCATTACCCAGCGGTTACTAGACATGATGGGAAGTTACACAGATAAGTAGTGTTTTCAGAAGCCAGCTGTCAGTTAGAGAAACTGAGTGGTCAACTAACACTTAGAGTAGGTATCTGAGTCACAAGAAATCATATTTAATAATAAATAATTCTGATTGCTTCAGATGAGAGAGTGCTTCAGAACCTATATAATAGTTTCTGAGCCGTCCAAACTTCTGAGGCCCTTCAGAACCAGTTTATTCATTCAGAGTTAACAGCATTCAGAGATATCATTCAGAAATAAAAACCATGTTCAGATTTTTCTTGATAAAATCGAAACGATCAATAGCAAGAGGTTTGGTAAAGATATCAGCCCATTGATGCTCAGTATCAATGAATTGAATCTTAATTACTCCCTTCTGAACATAGTCTCTAATGAAGTGATGTTTGATCTCAATGTGTTTAGCTCTTGAATGCAAAATAGGATTCTTAGACAAACAGATAGCAGCAGTATTATCACAGAGAAGTGGTATACTACTTATCCTTATCTGATAGTCCTCCAACTGATGTTTCATCCAGAGCAATTGCGTGCAACACTTAGCAGCTGAGATGTACTCTGCTTCTGCTGTAGATAGAGCAATAGTTGCTTGTCTCTTACTAGCCCATGATATAAGGTTTTCACCTAGAAATTGACAGTTTCCACTAGTGGACTTCCTTTCAATTTTATCACCAGCATAGTCAGCATCACAGAATCCAATAAGCTGATAATCTAAGGATTTCTTATAAAGTAATCCAAGATTAGTGGTTCCTTTCAGATATCTAAAGATTCTCTTAACAGCAGTTAGATGAGACTCTCTAGGATCTGATTGAAATCTAGCACACAAGCATACACTGAACAAGATATCTGGTCTAGATGCAGTGAGATAAAGGAGGGAACCAATCATACCTCTGTATAATTTCTGATCTACTTTGCCTTCAGATTCTTCCTTCAGAAGACAGCTAGAGGGATGCATAGGAGTTGACATTGGTTTACAATCTTCAAGACCAAATTTCTTCAGTAAATCCTTTGTGTATTTGGTTTGATGCACATATACTCCTTCTTTTCTTTGATTGATTTGAATTCCCAAGAAGAATGTTAGTTCTCCCATCATACTCATTTCAAATTCATCCTGCATAAGCTTAGAGAAATTCTTGCAAAGAGAAGCATTAGTTGAACCAAAGATAATATCATCAACATAAATCTGAACAATCAAAATATCAGTTTTTAAGGTTTTTCTAAAGAGAGTGTTATCAACATGTCCTTTTTCAAAACCATTTTCTAGAAGAAATATACTTAACCTTTCATACCAAGCTCTTGGAGCTTGTTTCAAACCATACAGAGATTTCTTCAATTTGTAAACATGATCAGGACACTTTATATCTTCAAAGCCAGGAGGTTGTTTAACATAGACTTCTTCATAAATTACTCCATTCAGAAATGCACTCTTAACATCCATTTGAAATAGAGTGATGTCATGATTAACTGCATAGGACAAGAGAAGTCTAATTGCCTCAAGTCTTGCTACTGGTGCAAAGGTTTCAGTGAAATCTATGCCTTCTTGCTGACTATAACCTTGTGCAACCAGTCTAGCTTTATTTCTGACAACTTCTCCCTTTTCATTTGACTTGTTTCTGAATACCCATTTTGTTCCAATAATGTTCTTGTGTTTGGGTTTTGGTACCAGATCCCAAACATCATTTCTTTCAAATTGATTGAGTTCTTCTTGCATTGCAACAATCCACCCATCATCTGAGAGTGCTTCTTCTATGTTTGTGGGTTCAATTAATGAAATTAACCCAACTAGGGATTCATCCTCTTTGAAAGCAGATCTGGTCTTTCTTGGGCTATCCTTGTTACCAACAATTAGCTCTTCAGGATGAGATGATCTATACTTGAATTTACTCTTAGGTGGAGCAGGTGTCTGAGAGGGTTCAGTTTCTGAAGGGTCTTCAGTTTCAAGGCCTTCAGAGATATCTTCATTTTGAGTCTCAGATGGATATACAGCAATGGAGAGATCTTCACACTCAGAATTTGAGGAAACTTGAAATTCTGCAAAAGTCTCAGCTTGCTCTGACATTTTATCGTCAGGCTCTTTATCATCAAATCTAACATGTATAGATTCTTCAACTGTGTGAGTTTCAGAATTATACAATCTGTATGCTTTTGAGCGTTCAGAGTAGCCTATAAAGATACCCTTATAAGCTCTAGCATCAAATTTCTTTCGATAGACCTTGTTGTCTAGAATATAACAAGTACATCCAAACTGATGAAAATAAGAAATATTTGGTTTTCTTCCTTTGAACAGTTCATAAGCAGTTTTGTTCAGAATAGGTCTGATGTAGATTCTATTCTGAACATAGCAAGCAGTACTCACGGCTTCTGCCCACAAGAACTTAGCTAGGTTAGACTCAAGCATCATGGTACGAGCCATTTCTTGCAAAGATCTATTCTTTCTTTCTACAACACCATTCTGCTGTGGTGTTCTAGGAGAAGAGAATTCATGGATTACTCCATGCTCTGAGCAGAAAGATTCGAAAGAGTCATTTTCGAACTCTCCCCCATGGTCGCTTCTAACCTTCAGAATCCGAAGATCCTTTTCACTTTGTATTTGTGTGCAGAAGTCACTGAACACCACAAGTGCTTCACTCTTAGAACGTAGGAATTTCACCCAAGTCCATCTACTGAAATCATCAACCATGACCAATCCATATTTTTTACCATTGATAGAGGCTGTCGAAACAGGACCAAACAGATCAATGTGAAGCAATTCTAAGGGTCTGGAAGTAGAGACAATGTTTTTAGACTTGAATGAAGTCTTAGCAAATTTTCCTTTTTGACATGAGCCACAAAGTGCATCTGAGTGATAATCAATGTCAGGCAAACCACTAACAAGCTTTTGTTTGCTAAGCTTAGAGATCAACCTCCAGTTAGCATGACCAAGACGCTTGTGCCATAGCCATTTCTCATCACTCAGAGACAAAAGACATATAATCTTTTGGTCAACCAAATCAGAAAAGTTTACTTTATAAACATTGCCAACTCTCATTCCCTTGAATACTACAGATTTGTCAGAGTCTTTTGATACAGTACATGATTCCTTATTAAATGTAACAACACACCCATTGTCACAAAATTGACTAATGCTCAATAGATTGTGTTTAAGTCCATCAACTAACCAAACATCTTTAATGGAAAGAGAAGAATTACCAACTGTACCTGTACCAATGATCTTCCCTTTTTGTTTTCCTCCAAATCCCACAGAGCCTCCCTCTTTCAGAGTTAGGGTTTGGAACATATGCTTTTCTCCCGTCATATGTCGTGAGCAACCACTGTCCAGGTACCAGGGCTGCTGTTTTACCTTTCCTTGCATGAGCATCTGAAGCAAACATTATTTCAGATTTTGGTACCCATATTCTGATGGGTCCTTTAGAGTTAGTCTTCTGAATAGTATTCCTTCTTTGTTTTCTATGATCAACACAAGATCTAGAATTAATTAAGCTTTGACAAGAATGTTTAGGCTTAATTTGATTCTTGGATTTTGATCTGGAGTATATCACAGTTCCAAAGGTCAAGCAAGGATCTGAAGTAACTTTACCTTGATTTCTCAGAGGTTCAGATGACTTCTGAGCCTTAACTTGAGAACTTTTGGACTCAGAAATTTTAGGTTCAGAAGAACTTGGAACTTCTGAGTCTTTGGGTTCAGGTTCAGAACCTCCTTCAGAGTTGGATGCCTTCAGATCAAGTGTACCACTTTTAACAAAGGTAGAGAATAATTCAGGTGGAGTATCATCCTCACTATATGATTTCAGAGGTTTATCCCAGTTCTTAAACCGAGAATAACCAATGCCTTCACCATAGTTACGAGTCATATGATAAATCATGGAAGCCATTTTACTCCTATTGAAGGTACAACGAATAAATTCGTGAAGAGCATCTTCATGATCATCATTGAGCTTGTCTGCCAAGACATAGTTAGATTCAACATGACAAATACGAATGTTTAACGATTCATTTTCATCATAAAGAATCTTGGCATCCTTTTTCAATGATTCATGAACATTCTTCAGAATTTTGTGTTGACTTACTATACGAGAGTAATGTTTCACGGCAATCTTAAGAGAATCAATTAATTCAGATTTAGTCATGTTAGAGTATACCTCATTTTCATCATCTGAGTCATCTTCAGAATCTCTATCAGAGTTGTTACCTTCAGAAGTTCTTGCCATTAAAGCCAGATTGCCTTCTTCATCATCTTCTCCTTCAGAGTCATTCTCAATGGTCTCCCAAGTGGCTAACAAACTCTTCCTTACCTTTTCTTTGTACTTTTCTTTCCCAAAGCTCTTATTCTTTCCTTTGTCCTTGGATGACATTTCTGGACAGTCCGCAATGAAGTGTCCAGATTTCTTGCAGTTATAGCAGTTGTTCAGTTCTTCCTTTTTGTCCTTTGAAAAGGAACTTCTTGAGTTGTTTCCTTTGTTTGGAAACCTTTTGTATTTCTTGTTCCATTTCTGAAACCTTCTAACCATTAGTGCCATTTCTTCATTCTCAGAATTTTCATCCATCATATCATCAGAAGTTTCTTCCTCTTGTTCAGACACTTTGATCTTTGCAGCTTTTGAGGAAGTCTGAACAGAGCTTAGAGCCAAGGACTTCATCTTCTTGACAGGTTCATCTGACATAAGTTCTAGCTCATGACTTCTGAGTGAGCTTATTAAATCTTCAAGAGTCACATTGTCCAAATCCTTGGATTCCTGAAAAGCTGTAACTTTTGGTCTCCATTTGGAAGGTAAGCTCCTCAGAATTTTCTTCACGTGATCAGATGCAGTGTAGCTTTTCTTCAGAACTTGAAGACCAGAGACAAGGGTTTGAAACCTTGAATACATGGTTTCAATATCTTCATCTTCCTTCATTCTGAACAGCTCATATTGATGAACTAATAAGTTTGCCTTAGCTTCTTTGACTTGCTTATTTCCTTCATAGGTGGAACATAGAGAGTCCCAGATAGTTTTGGCACATGACTTGTTGGATATTTTTAAATACTCAGCATGAGATATTGCACCAATAAGCATATTCTTAACAGTATGATGCTTCTTATACTGTTTCTTCTTTTCAGCATCAAAGAACTTTCTGTAGGTATTTCTTACAACACCTTCATCATCCATGTGTTCAAAATGTATACCATCTTCAATGATATCCCATAACTCATCATCGGTCCCAATGATGTAACTATACATCTTGGTTTTCCAGAAAGGAAAAGTAGTAGGATCACTGTTGAAGTAAGGTGGTTTGTCTCTGTGATTATCACTGTTCCTTTCCCTATCATAGTTGTGAGGAGGTGGAACAGCAGAGTGATCAGGTCCAGAGGAAGCAGAAGGAGAGGTAACACCAGACATGTTTTTCAACTAAGTACCCCTAGATCTTTTACTGTTTCACTGTTAAGTGAGGAGCAACAGACCGGAGCTCTGATACCAATTGAAGGTTGAAAAACACACAAGAAGGGGGGGGGGGGGGTTGAATTGTGTGAGACTTTTTCTAAGTTAAAACAAATTGCAGCGGATAAGGTATAACACACACAATATATGAGGATAGGGTTAGAGAGAGATGCTCAGAATTTTTATACTGGTTCCTCCCACTAACAGGAGTAGTCCAGTCCTCTTGTCCTTCACAAGAGATTTCACTATAATCACTCAGATTACAAATGCTCAAGCACTAAGCAAGAGACTTCAAACTGCTCAAGCACAAAGCAAGAGACTTCTAACTGCTCAAGCACAAAGCAAGAGACTTCCAATGCTCAAGCACAAAGCAAGAGACTTCCAATGCTCAAGCACAAAGCAAGAGACTTCCAATGCTCAAGCACAAAGCAAGAGACTTCAAATGCTCAAGCACAAAGCAAGAGACTTCAAACTGCTCAAGCACAAAGCAAGAGACTTCCAATGCTCAAGCACAAAGCAAGAGACTTCCAATGCTCAAGCACAAAGCAAGAGACTTCTAACTGGTTTTAATGTTAATAAAGATAAGAGATTAACACTTGATATACAATCAGAGGTGTTTACAAAATACAACTCAGTTACAAGACTAACTTAGAAAATTATCACAAAGTTTCTAAGTGTTTGATAGCTTCAGAATTTGACAGAGTTTCAGCACGTTCAGAAGCTTAAGTCTTGATTCCATTTCTTCACAAATCTTCTTCCTTTTATAGATGATAAAATGAACGTTGAAGATTATATCCGTTTGAAGAATTGAGACGCTCCTTTGTATAGATCAGTGAGCTTATTAGCTGTTCTGATTTGCAGTAGCTTAGGAGCTTAACGTTTACTACAAAATGAGAGATTCCTTTTGGCTTTTGATATTTGAACCTTGGTGAAAGCCAAATAAGGAAATAATCGTTTCTGAAGCCTGACTTGAAAAGGACCTTTCCATGGTCAAACCTTTTCATTCTTGGTTTCTGCGTTTGGACTTAGTCAGGCACAGTCTTCAATAAAATTGTACTCTCAAATGTAGCTTAACACTTATATCTGACGAGCCTTCAGATTTTGATAGGCTCAGAATTACTTGTTTCAGATCTGGTGAGCTCAGATGTTCTTCAGATTTTGATAGGCTCAGAATTACTTGTTTCAGATCTGGTGAGCTCAGATGTTCTTCAGATTTTGATAGGCTCAGAATTACTTGTTTCAGATCTGGTGAGCTCAGAAGTAATTCCTTCAGAAATTCTAAGGTTCAGATAATAACTTCAGAGTTTCACAGGCTCAGAATTACTTGCTTCAGATCTGGTGAGCTCAGAAGTAATTCCTTCAGAAATTCTAAGGTTCAGATAATAACTTCAGAGTTTCATAGGCTCAGAATTACTTGCTTCAGATCCGGTGAGCTCAGAAGTAATTCCTTCAGAAATTCTAAGGTTCAGATAATAACTTCAGAGTTTCACAGGCTCAGAATTACTTGCTTCAGATCTGGTGAGCTCAGAAGTAATTCCTTCAGAAATTCTAAGGTTCAGATAATAACTTCAGAGTTTCACTTGCTTCAGATCTGGTGAGCTTAGAAGTAATTCCTTCAGAAATTCTAAGGTTCTTTAGTACGCAAATTTTAACTTTTAATCCTGCACACTGAATTAAATTATTAGTATTCCAATTTAACCTTAAATACATTGTTATCATCAAAATCAATTAAGGAGATACAAAATCATAATTTTTTTCCAACACACTTGATGAAGTGGTCCATATTAGAATTTACCTCTTTAATATACTCTTCTATGAATTAGTCCGTTAATGCGATATTATCTCCAACCAAAATATTTGATTTATCTGCGTACTCTTTTTTAAATAGTTGTGTTTGAGATATTAATTCATATTGAGTGGTTGAAACTTTCAACTTAAAAGAGCTTCTTTATAGAATGAGAAAACCACAAGTTTATTGTATGTGTAAACTCAAAATCCTTAATAAAAAACATTATCCGCTTCCTTGATTATGTTGTTTCTCTATGATACAAATCGTATGATTGACTTTGCTTTGACACCTGTATTTTCAAATGTTGACAACTAACAAAATATCATGATACATATAATTAATAAAATAAATTAATGACCCAGTTTGAACTAAGATATGATACTTTAGGAACAATTCAAGTTGGCCATTATTTTCTTAAAGATCTATACTAACATCTAGTGGCATCACAACCATTCCAGTACACAATCAACTAGATTTATCCATATCAAATTATTTTAATACATTTGCTATATAAGTTTCTTGATGCACATTTTATTTAAATAATAAATTTGCAAATCCAAACAAAACATTTCACATGCGTCATAAGCAATTTCAAATCTTTCTATAATCAACATATTTTAGGATCTCTTATGGAGTCCTAATAATATTTATATCATCATAAAATTGATTATAATAAATTCACTTCCAAATATTTAGAATGGACATATAATGTCATTTCTTCAATGTACCAAAACAATCCACTTTTAGTGAACATATCAAACTCTATAAGTATATCTTATAACAATATAATTCTATTTAGCATAAAAATCATATATATCTAAATAACTTCACATCTTCAAGTGTGCGGACTACAAGTCCAAACAATTCAGTTATATGATTAGAATTTGATTTCACTAGAATAGTCTATTTCCACCTGCAGATATTTCTTTATCGATAATCATTAATAGACTTTGATTTATGATCCTCGTTATCACTTATCACATATAGCGCTATAGAAAAACATCGTCAACGTTGACTTTCATTTTTAGTTCCATCTCATTTCATTCATAACTTATCGAGATCTCTTTATTTTCATAAATTTTAGGTACTTGATCAGCTCGTCTGGAACATAAAAATCAATCATATCAGACAACTCTTTAAGAGTTTCTACATCCTCATTTGGGTTATCTTTCCTTTTAGCTCCTTTTTTGTTTGAGAATTTTTATATTTGGAACCAAATGGTCTACCACGCTTCATGCGCAATTGGGACGCGTTTGCAATATTCTATTATCCGACGATGTATATCTATTTTCTTTGGAGCATTAGCAACTTTTATTTTAATTTCTTAACTTTGCAAATGAGTTTTATCTTGAGGATCAAGATGAGACAATAATATTTATTTTCAAATAATTCATTTGAACTTCAGGTTCATGTTTCAGTTGTCACCTGATTATTCTCTCCTCCTAATATCGAGAAATCTAATTCATCAATTGATAATCATCCTACTAGGATGTAAACAAGTTGGCTCAATACAATTTGTAATAGATGAAGATTCATATCAAATATATTTTCTCAATATCTTTTCAAGATCTATCTAAGTGCATATATTGGAGTAATTGTGATATACACAACACATGGGGCGAAATGCTTACATGAAAAAAATTAGGTTATAAACCTAAACTTAACTGAATTGCAAATTAAGGGGAGGGGACTTTCATATAATAATTTATTGGCTTGATGCAAAACAAAAACTCAATATAAATGATCTCATGTTCCCAAAGTAGAATTTTGAAGTTATGATTTCATAAGTATCAATCATACATTTAACTTTAGACGTCTAAAGAATGGATCTTCAGGTCCATAATTTTAATGAGCATATGCGCAAGATATTCAAATCAATTTTGGTCGACAAATGATATTTACCAATTTCACAAACTTCTGGTTGTGGGTTGACTGGCCATTTAGTTGATGCATCAATTAAAGTCGTATATTATATAAATGGTAATTAGTGATTTGATTTACAAATATCACATACTCTCAAAATTTGTCAGAGACTCAATTTTTCAAATTTTCAACTTACTTTGGGAACATGGAATACAAAAATTATTGGATTGGGCTCTTCAATACATATTCAATAAAAAACATAATAATTATTTTTTTCGCATCGCAATAGATCCGAAATAACTCAACCGCTCTTGCCAAAGACAAACTTAATATGATTTGTAAACTTCTGTTTTACAATAATTTGTGCTTCAATTGCACTAATATAAGTGTAGTACAAATAATAGAAAAATGGGATAACTTTTTCACTACACTTATTTTTCATAATTTTTTGTATCATTATAGATCTGAGATGTTCCAATCGGTCATGCCAAACAACATATTTATAATTTAATATCTCTTTCATTTATTTATTTATTGTTTCAATATTCTCAAAACAAACTTTGTTCTCCATATAATAATGGGTAATGCTAAACAGTGTCCCCGGGACACTTATTAAGCATGCTAAAAAAGGAAATAAAAGAAAAAATTAATGGTAATAAAACATCTTTTTACACTTTTGAGACATTGACTACACACATTCCAAGATAAAGTTTCTATATTAATATGCTTAACTAATGCCCGGAGGCACTGTTTAGCATTTTCCTATAATAATATATTAACTCTTCCGAAGCTATCAATAATTTTGTAATATCAAAAATAATTTTAAAACAATTTTTATAGAGAATACTTATAAATCAATTATAATAAAGTTCCAAGTAT
Source organism: Trifolium fragiferum (assembly GCA_954870985.1). Lineage (NCBI taxonomy): Eukaryota > Viridiplantae > Streptophyta > Magnoliopsida > Fabales > Fabaceae > Trifolium > Trifolium fragiferum. The sequence continues at coordinate 42,366,298 of OX940793.1, forward strand.
ATCATAATAATCGTTCATAACTTTAAGCATATATCATTATAATAAGCACAGAAGTACAACATTTATGCAGCAAATAAAAAAGAAGTACAACATTTATCATTAATAAACACCAATTCATGCCAAAATCATAGGATTCTCATAGGATTTTCATCAAAACTAATAAACTACACCAAAACCTTAACAAACATCTACACATTCCCATAATTTCCCCATTTGATTTGTACTTTCAAAAGAGAATAAATTCATTAATTATTGGTTCATTCAAAGGATACATTTTTACTTGAGAAAATCTCAAACCCAAAAGAAAATATATAGGGTCCGTTTGATTTGCAAAACAGAAAGTACTGGACAGAACAGTACAGGACAGAACAAGACAGTACAGGACAGAACAAAACTGTACCGGAGAGAGATAGAGATATGATATTTTTTATATTCGAAAATAAAATGGATGTTTTCGTATTTTTTATAGTTGTACTGTGGACAAAAAGTTGTCCTGTGGTTTAGTGGGGGACAAAAAATCTTGTTTTTGTCCTGTCCCTTGCTACCTCTTTTGTCCAGTCCCATAACCAGTTTCTGAATCAAACAGGGTACAAAAAAAATTGTCCAGTCCAATCCTCTGTTTTTTAGCAGATCAAACGCACCCATAGTGTAGAGTTTGAGAATGGAAATATGATTTTTTCCCCCTCTCTATGGCTCACACTAGATTACATAACCTATTCTGAATTCTCTTAGGTACCTTAGAGCAACTACTTAAACCAAAAATAGAGAGATTAAAATCAATATTTTGTTTATAGGTTGTTTGGCCGAGCCACATCTTAGAAAATATTTGATCTTTGACGTCACAATATAGTATATATTGCCAAATAGTTTCTTCACAAATCTCACAAATGTTGTTTTATTATAAACAAGATAAAATTAAGGGTAAATAGGTTTTTACCCTCTGTAAAATAGATGAGTTTTACGTTTGCCCCCTATAAAAATTTTTTGTAGGAATACCCCCTTGTAATGTTCAAAAAAAATTTTGATAGTGTATTTTACCTCCTATGTTGGAAAAAAAAATCGGAAGGGGGTAAAATACACTACCGAAAATAATTTAAAATTTTTTACAAGGGACAAACGCAAAACTCGCCTATTTTGCAGGGGGTAAAGACCTATTTACCCTAAAATTAAAAACACCAGGATAATTAATATTGTTATTCATATCAAGGTAATAATAAATTCTACAATGTTTGTAATAATGTGTTAAGTTATAATAGTACAAATTTTACTTTAAATAAAATAAAATTACAAAATTATAAGCCGACATTGTTCATTTACTTCATCTTTAAGCATTTCGTAAATAATATTTTTTTCAAACCAACAACCATTAGAGCTCTCTGCCCATTCTCCAGCACCAATATAGAATTTGTCATGAGGAGTGAAAGTAATTTGCTGTAGTGATTTTGCATTTCTCAATATCTGACTCGCTAACTCAATTGCATTTATAGTGCAAACACAACCGCATAGCTCAACATATTTCAAATTATTATGAGAAAACTTTGGATATCCTCTTCTTTGCCTCTTAAATCCAGCCATATGGGAATTTTCTATACTCGAATTTCTTATCTGAAAATTCAAAAATAAAAGTCATAATATTACATATATATCTGAAATTAAATTTCATTAGACATATATATAAATATGTGAAAGCTAATAATAAAGAATGTTACAAAGAGAGTTTAATTGAAATAATATATTATTTATTATGATTAAAGTTTGACAAGGTCTAGCTTATATAATAACAAATATTTTATAGCTTATAGATACATAAGATTAAAAAGACAGAGTTGAATACTCACTGTCACAGAAAGTTTTTGGAGATGCTGAGAAGCCATTGCAATATCTAAAACCCAAAAGTAGTCCCTATTAAGATCATATGCTCCCTCAATATAGGGCTCCAATTGTCTAAGATTTTGAAATCGAACCAAGTTCGCCAATAATTCAGTTATCTGCAGTAATGATAATTTAAGTGGATTATGATCAACTAGTAGTCATCGAACAATGCACTATTCTGCTACATATCTCAATTTTTACTGACTTACCTGTGAAGGATTGATGATCATAGCTAGATTTTCAATATGATGTAATCTTGCAATTGGACCAAAGGGATATTTATTTTTGTCTCTCTTAGCAGCATTCCAAAAAACCTTCAATAACCTTGGAGCCTTAACTTTGAACAAATGTGTCGGTCCAATATATTCAAAGGATGAGAGATTCGGTGCATCAATATATATGCAGATAGGCGCGATATCTAAATAGCTGCAGTCAATTATGTTTAAGCAACGCAACTTTGCATTGGTAATATGAAGATCAAGAATCATCGTGCAGTTCTTTAAGGTAACATCCTCAAGTTGGAGACACTCGGAAAACAAAAGAGGCAAGACATCACTTGAGAGACATTCATCGACTCCATCCAACACATTTCTCATTCCAGAAAACCCAACAAGACGTTCGGAAATGTTTCTTCCTTTGTAGCTGAACTTGGATAACATATGAGCCTGAATGTTCAATGTATGTGTTGTATATTTATCCTTATAAGAATAATCAATAGATGAGAGATTTGATGCAATGATATCTATATTCATCTTTCTCTGACAGTGAACAATGTTCAAATGGAGCAATGTTGAACTGATTATTTTTAAGTCAGACTTTAAGTTGCAAGAATTAAGAGTGAAGTCTCCAAGATGGATGCAGTTTGAAAACAGTCCTTGAATCACATCTTGATTCATATCAACCTTATGCAACATAAGAGTTCTCAAATACTTCAAACCAGAAAAGTCTGTAGTAGGTTCTTGTATAAGGCACTTCTCTAAGTGCAGATACATCAAAGAATCAGTGTCAGATAAGAGAGTAAAGGAAAATTTGTATGGCTTTGTTTCCAAATTAAGATCACTAGCAGCAGCAGTATCATGTGAGAAGAGCAGTTCGATACGTTCTGCGCCCTTAGAGATTCCTTTCGAAATCATTCTGTTAATGATATCACTATGTTCATCAACTAATGGAAAATCGACTCGGATTGATTGGATCATGTCACCTTGATGATGCAGCATGAATTGATCCAATCTAGTGGCAAATTCAGATCGAAGAGTTTTGGATAACTCTGTTGTATCAAACATGTTATGGATATCAACGTTGATGTCCGTTCTTATAAATCCCCATTCATGATGCCATCTTTTGGACAATGCACTTGTTTTCAACAAATCCTTCAAACTCAACTTGGAGAAGATATATGATATAACAGAATCACGTAACTCACTCTTGACCATTTTACTTTTCTTCATAGTTGCTGCAACCAATAACAAACACACATCAATGTTCATTGATGTTCTTTTTGTTGTATTCCAATCTCTGTGGAAAAGATATCTAATTTTCACTTATTTGGATCATTCTTAGTTATGTTTATACATTATGTTTTTATATATTTTATTTTAAATTTAATTTTTTTATTAAAATATCGTGGTTATCCGATCTTGAATTTTCCAGTATTCATATTGTATCATGTATCACAACACAATCCAAAAAACCACCAATCTTGCGCTTGAAAACCAAAACACAAATCACACCAAGAAGAACAGTCATAACGGAACAACTCTTAGTCAAATTTTATTTATTTTGTGGCTAAATCCAAATTACAAGATTTCCTTCTCTTTCTAAAAACCGGAGAGTTAACCACGAAAAGATCAACATGCATACACAAAGACATGCAAATTCAGATTCCATATAAAACCTACATCCCAAACAAGCAAATTCAGATTCCATGGAAAACCTACATCTCAAAAATTTAGGTAGCTGGAGAAGACGCTGAATGTGAGAACAAAAGCTTCACTGATGACTGTGATGAGTGAGTTTGTTTAGGTACAAATAGGATCTCTTTATATAGTAGTTTAGATTTTCTTTTTGGTCAAGTTTAGTTTAGATTGCTCAGTCAAGCATATCTTATCTTGTGGTTTAGTAATTTGTTTTTAAAGTAAATCTCTCGTGATTTGTTATTTTTTTTAGTAAATCTTGTGATTAGGATTTGTTTATTTGAGTAAATTTCTCATGTTGTTTTTCTTTGCAAATATATTTTGGTACTTTATTTCAGAATATGCATTCTTTTTAAGTTTTTTTGGGCTAGCCAATTGTTTTTGTGACCATTTTTTTCTTTCATGGTAGTCAAGGTGCTATGATTTCACATTGTGAATAGTTAGTGTTCCACGTTTGAACTTATTATATTCAAATTAAAACATATAATATAAAATGTGACGTTTCTACTAATTAGAAATAAGAGTTTATATATGATATTTATTACTCCTTCCGTTCCTTTTTCATTGACCGTTTGTGTCGAATTTAGCGTTCCTATTTAACTGTCCGTTTTGTATTTTAACAGTAAGATTTGTCAATTGTACCATTTGTCAATTATTTTTTTCTTTTTCAAAAAAAAATTATATTTGAAAACCTAAAGTTTGTTTTTTTTAAACAAAGATATAAAAAAACAAAACAGTTTGTTTCTTATTATATTCAAATTTAAGATGAGGGTAGAATAGAAAGATAATGTGTGTCATACCCCATTTTTTGACCTTCTTATCCCTTGTGTATTTTTTGCTTATTTATTAGAATATCATGTTTTTATTATTATTATTTTGTTATTTTTAATTTAAAAAATGTCAAAAAAATAGTATTTTATCCCGTTTACGCTGCTTAACTGTTTCATTTTTAGATAATTAATCATGTGACTTTTTGAATTTGTTTTTTCACCATATATACTCTCATGTCAATATTTGCACATAAATAATTTTTTATTCCCATTTTGCCCTTTTAAAAAATTACCAAGAAATAGGTTACTTCTTTTGCAAGTAACCTCATTTTTTTCCTTTCCTTCATAATTTTGACTCAAATTTTATTTCTATTTATCTTTATATTTTATAAATATGCCAAAAATATTTTAATTACATTTTATTTTATTTTATATTATTTTATTCATATTATTATCACATTTAAATTCAAAAATTGATTTCTTCCACCACAAGTAACCTTTTCCATTCAAACTTTTTCCATTTATTTTCAATTTAATCCATGCATCATATAAACCCTAAAAAAGGACATTTTTGCCCTTGTTCATGAACATTTTTATTTTCACATCTATCTATACTATTATTATTTACCTTACTCAAAGTAAATAGTACACTTGTCATTCTCACGTTTATTCTCAAGAAGAAAATTTATATGTGGCATTATTTTATTGATGTGGCGCCTATGTGTCTTTTCTTTACGACCTAAAGGACACGGTTCAATTCTCACTAACAACAAAACAATAATTTTATGATTTTTTTTCCCTTTTTTGCCTTGCTTTTTTTTTTTATCGATTATTGAATCTATTGTGAAACAAAAAAAAAAATATAGATATTAAGATTGAGATGAATTCTATAGGATAAGTACAAAAAAGAATATATTCTCAAACAAAATAATAAAATTGCCTTGGTTTGTTTTTTTTTTTTACCAATTATTCAATGTATTGCCCAAAAAAATAATAACAAACCTTACAAAATAAAAAACAAACAAAAATTAATTAAAAGATAATATATATTATAGTAAATTATATTACCCTCCTTTGAGAGGTGCTTAAATTACATTACTCTCCCCTTTTATGTTAAAATATATACTTTCCTCATCTCTTATACAAAATATATTAGAGAAAATTACTCTCTTCACCCTCGAAAGAAATTTGAATTTCATCAACTTCCCCCTAATATTAAAACATACATTTTCATCTTTTAATCAACTTCATTTAAATTTTTACACGAGCTTTATTAATTCTTTACGCAATTAGAAATAAATCACTTCCGTTAGTTCATATATCTTTGAATATTTTAATGGAACATTTTATAAAAATAATTAAGATGTGAGACATAAAGTTATGTTCATGTTGTTTTATATATTACACGAGTTTGATTTAATTATTCATACTATAAGAAATTACTCTCTCCTATTAGATCAAATATCTCTTGAAATTTTAAACGAATATTTTACGCATATAATTAAGACGCGAGACATTAGATTATAGTCTCAATTGTCTTTACTTTTTACATACGTTTGATTTAATTCTTCACACCGTAATAGATTAAATTCTTTTTGATATTTTAATTGAAAATTTTGTAAAAAAAATTAAGATGTAAGGCCTAAAATTATGGTTTCAATTGTTTTTATTTTTTACACGGGCTTGATTTTATTTTTCACACCGCAAGAAATTACTCTCTTCGATTTGATCAAATTCATCTTAAAATTTTAATTGAACTATTTGATCAAGAAATGCCTAAGAATATTGTCTCAAATGTTTTACTTTTGACGACTTTATTTATTTCTTTATACCATAAGAGATTATCATCTTCCTTGAAAACAAATTTCTCTGGATATTTTAATTGAAGTTTTTACAAAAATAATTAATAATTGAGACATTAGGTAATGATATCAATTGCTTTACTTTTTACTCGGGCTTCATTTAGTTCTTCAAGTCGTAAGAGCGATTACCCACTTTCATTGGATCATATCTCTTTGAATAATTTACTTGAACATTTTATATAATAAATAAGTTACAAGGCCTAAGGTTATGGTTCAGTTGTTTTACTTATTACACGAGATTGATTAGTTATGCACACCGTAATAAATTACTGTTTTCTGTTAGAGCAAATCTCTCTTGAAATTTTAATTGAACTTTTTACAAGTATTATAAAAAAGCGAGACTTGAGATTATAGTGTCAATTGATTTACTTTTTACACGAGCTTGAATAAGTTCTTCGCACCTGTAAGAAATTATCCTTTTATGTTATATGAAATTCATTTTGATATCTTAATAAAAAAAATTACAAAAATAATTAAAATGTGAAATCCAGAGTTATGGTCTCAATTGTTTTACTTTTTACACATGTTTGATTTAGTTCTTCATAATGTAAGAGATTATCATATTCCGATAGAACAAATTTCTCTGGATATTTTAATTGAAGTTTTTACAAAAATAATTAATAATTAAGACCTTAGGTTATGATATCAATTGTTTTACTTTTTACTCGGGCTTCATTTAGTTTTTCAAGTCGTAAGAGCGATTACCCTCTTCCATTGGATCATATCTCTTCGAATAATTTACTTGAATATTTTATATAAATAAGTTATGAGACCTGAGGTTATGGTCCAGTTGTTTTACTTATTACACGAGATTGATTAGTTCTTCACACCATAATAAAATACTCTTTTCTGTTAGAGCAAATCTCTCTTGAAATTTTAATTGAACTTTTTATAAGTATTATAAAAAAGCGAGACCTATGATTATAGTGTAAATTGATTTACTTCTTACATGAGCTTGAATAAATTTTTTACACCTGTAAGAGATTATCCTCTTATGTTATACGAAATTCATTTTGATATCTTAATAAAAAAAACTACAAAAATAATTAAAATATGAGACCTAGGGTTATGGTCTCAATTGTTTTACTTTTTACACATGTTTGATTTAGTTCTTCACAATGTAAGAGATTATCATATTCCGTTAGAACAAATTTCTCTGCATATTTTAATTGAATTTTTTACAAAAATAATTAATAATTGAGATCTTAGGTTATGATATCAATTGCTTTACTTTTTACTCAGACTTCGTTTAGTTCTTCAAGTCGTAAGAGCGATTACCCTCTTCCATTGGATCATATCTATTCGAATAATTTACTTGAATATTTTATATAAATAAGTTATGAGACCTGAGGTTATGGTCCAGTTGTTTTACTTATTACACGAGATTGATTAGTTCTTCACACCGTAATAAATTACTTTTTTCTGTTAGAGGAAATCTCTCTTGAAATTTTAATTGAACTTTTTACAAGTATTATAAAAAAAGTGAGACCTTATATTATAGTGTCAATTAATTTACTTTTTACACGAGTTTAAATAAGTTCTTCACACCTGTAAGAGATTATTCTGTTATGTTATATGAAATTCATTTTGATATCTTAATAAAAATAATTAAAATGTGATACCTAGGGTTATGGTCTCAATTGTTTTACTTTTTACACATGTTTGATTTAGTTCTTCTCACCGTAAAAAATTAGTTCCTTCTATTACATCAAACCCCTCTTGAAATTTCACTTGAACTTTTAAAAAAGAAAAATTTAAGACGCAAGACCTAAGAATATAGTCTCAATTACTTTACTTTTTACACGGTCTTTATTTATTTCTTCACACCTTAAGAGATTACAATTTTCCGTTAGAATACATTTTTCTTGATATTTTAATTAAAGTTTTTAAAAAATAATTAAGATGCGGGTCTTAAGGTTATTATCTCAATTACTTTACTTTTTACACGGATATTATTTAGTTTTTCACGCGGTAAGAGATTACACTCTTCCGTTAGTTCAGATCTCTCTTGAAAATTTAATTTAACATTTTACAAGAATAACTGAGATGTAAAGGATTACAAGCTTTACTTTTTGCAGAGGCTTAATTTAGTTCTTCACATTGTAAAAAATTATTTTCTTCTGTTAGATAGATGTAATCCCTCTTAAAATTTTAATTGAACTCTTTACAAAAACAATTCAGAAGACCTAAGATTATTATCTCAATTGCTTTATTTTTATACTGGGCCTGATTTTATTTCTTTCTACTGTAAGAGATTAACCCTCATTAATTTGTTATATCAAACTCGTTTTAATATTTTAATTGAACATTTTATAAAAATAACTAAGATTCGAGGTCTAAGGATATCGTCTCAATTTCTTAATTTTTTACGTGAGTTTAATTTAGCTCTTCACACTTTAAGAGATTACGCCTCTTTCGTTTGACCGGATATCTCTTTGAATATTTTAATTGAACTTTTTTACAAAAAATAATAAAGATGCGAGGTTTAAGATTTTGGTTTTAATTATGTTTTACTTTTTACACCGGCTTGATTTAGTTCTTTCCGTTAGATCAAATACATTTTGATATTTAATAGAAATTTTTTACCTAATAGTCAAGATACAAAGCTTAAGGTTAGATGTTCTTGAATGAGTTCTTCATCCCATAAAAGAGTATCCTCTTCCATTAGAAAAAAATCCTTTTGATAGATTAATTGAATTTTCTACCAAAACAAGAATAAAAGAAATATATGTGCACATTAAAGTCAAAATCGTTAATTCTAACAAAAAAAATCGAAAATCAATATATTTTTATAAATGAAAGCTAACTTATATATAATGCGGACAATTTTTCACTTCTAAAATATTAATTAATTTCAAAATAGAAATATATATATATATATATATATATATATATATATATATATATATATATATATATATATATAATAAATAATTTTTAAAATTTATAAAAAAAATGAATTTTTAGCCCGTGTTTGGCACGGGTGTCCATACTAGTATTTATTTATTTACAAAAATTGTTTTAAATTGATTTAAAATCATTTTTCACCACAAATTAATTTCAAAAAATTCCTTGATCCTTATCCAACCATTTGATCTCAGAATATACCCTCAAAAACTCAATGCATCAGATCAAAACAAGTGTACCCTTGATTGATCAAAAATCACAAATATCCATTTTGCAAAAACTCAAAAATACCCCTCTCATTCACACCAATTCACTCTTATCTTAACTTAAAACTTCCCTTATAAATAACAAGACCCATTTCTGAGCCGGAGGTTGGAAGATTTGGAGGAGGAAGCATCAAGAACGAGCTCACATTCTCTCATTTTTTCAAAATTCCCAAAACACAAATTCATCACTATTTCTTGCAATTAACACCTCAGTTACCTTCTATAAGCCTTCAGAACCAAAACCCAAGCACGAATTGGAAGCTTCAAGGGTGATTTGCAGCTCGTGTTGAAGGAGAAAGTTCGTGAAAAAGCCAAGGTTCCACAGCTCATTTCTGGTAGCTTTCTTCAACCTTTTTAACTCCTTTCATCCTATTTTAACATGTTGAAACTATCTGGGTTGTTATTTGGCTTTGACTCTTGCGTATTTGTGAGTTTGAGTTTTGATTAAATTTTCTTTTCTCGTTCGTTTTTGAAGTTACAGAAGTTATTTTGAAAAACTAATCACATATTTGAGATCCTTGTGAAAAAACGAACAAAACCATATAAGATTTGTTAATTTCTGGGCGGTTTTTGTAACTCCGGTGCCGGAAACGGCGACGGCGAGGATTGAACGGAGACGATGATCCATCGTGAGTCTCCGTCCACGCCAAGTTTAAAACGTAACCGTTGGATCAATCGTACGACACGTGTGCTTCTTTGATCGCACCCGTCAGATCCCATTAAATGAAGATCTGACGGTGGTCAGACAATAGGACCACTATATGCGCTCGCACCTGATCTACATCTGTTGTTACACACGCGTGTTTCTCAGAAATTGCCAGATTTAATCAGGGTCGTTGTTTTGATCCAATGGTGCGCGCGTGGATATGAGCGTAGCCGTTTGATCTTTCCCGAGGAGGATCAGATGGTTGTAAAGCGTGATCACACAGTGTGCGCATCACACCCAATCCAGGCCTATATGTTCCAGATTTTTTTTATTTTGCGTGGGCCTTTGGGCTTTTCTGGGTTTTTTTTGCTTCTCTGAACCCCCCTTTTATTTTAACTTATTATTTGCACCTCCCCTTCATATAATTTTATTTTGTTATTTTTCTGAGATGATAATTTTTTTTAATTATATTTTAGGCTATTATTAATTGATATATCACTAAATAATTTTTTAATTCATTTATTTGCTATTTTTCTCATATTTTCTTTATTATTATCACTTAAATTAGGTTTTAATTAGTTAATTTTTGCTAATGTGTTTTGTTTGTTAAATCCATGATATGAAATTTATGATATATGTGTGTTTGGAGAATTTTGTCTTGTTAAATGCATAATTGTGTGTTATTTTAATTTTTGTCACTAATTAATTAATTTTAGTGCTAATAATTGACTTTAGGTGATATTAAATTCATTTTTCTTAGTTATTATTTATTATGAACTCTTAATTACTTTTATCAAAATGTTGCTCTCTGCCCTTTGCTCATTTTCACTATGATTACATGATTTCTTGCTTATTTTTATTTTATTTGTGTTAATTAAGTGTAGGATTTATATGTTAGTATATTTAGATAATTTTATTTGATGTTTTTACTTGTTAATTGGTGCTTAAATTCATTCTATGCTTAAAGATTGCTTGAATCTTTACTTCCATGATTTAGCTCTAGGTTTTTGGTTGTGATGAGTTTGGTCCTAAATATCTTGATTAAATTGCAAATTATGTTTTATTTAATTAAATTCATATGTGTGCTTGTATGTGGATTGAAAAATGCTTGATAATTTTATGTTATTTCTCATGACATGGTAGTTTATTATTCTTGATTCATTTCACAGTACTTAGTTATCTCTACCTTATGTATGTTTTGTATGCTATTTTATAATATTTATATCGCTTGTTTTGCACTTTACGTTTATTGTTCATTTCGCTTATATTCTACCACATGCTTTATGTTTGTCATGCCTTATGTTCATATTGCGTGTGCTTTATATTTATTTCTCATTATTATATTTGGTCATTACTATTAATCATTTAATTTCCCTTTGCATGTTTCCCCCCCGGTTGTATATTTTTAATGCGCGTAATTGGCGCAATTTATATTCGTTCATTATTATTATTATTATTGTTTAATTCCCCTTTGCATGTTTCCCCCCTGGTTGCGTATTTTAATGCGCGTAATTGGGGCAATTTATTTTTGTTCATTATTTATCATCATTTGTATCCCCTTTGCATGTTTCCCCCCCGGATGTATTGCGTGGTTTAAGTTTTTATACATTTATTCTTATTCGTTTGTATGGTTAGTATAGTAATCTGAAGAAAGGGCGACGCCTCGACTTATATGTCGTTGCGGAGTGTCTTTGCGCGATTTAACGCTTTAGGTTGTTTATATCAAACGATAGAACTCTCGCTTGAACCATTACACCTTTTTAGCCAAAATAGAGGTCAACACCTCTTTTCAAAAATACCCAAAACATGTCATTTATTAAAACATTTTCAAAACACTTGGATTTTAAACCAAGTCATTCAATCAATCAAACAATTATTTTCTTTAGGAGAAAACACTTGTTTTTTTTTTAAACTAAGTCGCATTTTCAAATCCAATCAATTTTCTTTTTTAGATTAAAACCTTGGATTTCAAACCAAGAGCATTTTGTCATTCAAAAACCATTTTCCGAACAATCACTCCATTTTCCCTAAATCTTGTACATTTTTGCAAACGAATAAAATCAAGTGCTTAGATTAGATAATACAAGAGGTTCCTATAGGATACTATAGATACTTAGGGTGCTAATACCTTCCCTTCATATAACCAACCCCATTACCTCGATCTCTTTAATTAGGGTATTTAACGGACTTTCTCCCTTCTTCGGAAAAATCAAAGCTCGGTGGTGTAATTAAAATTTTGAGATTCAATGCTTCTCAATAGCTTGATATCCAAAAATCACCGCGACAGAAATGGCGACTTCACTGGGGATCCCCCGAGCGGGTTGAGCCTATCTTGTATTCTTTTTTTCTTTGCGCTTGTATGTTTGTTTGTTTGTTTATATGTATGCATGTTTTACATGCTTTATTTGGGAAAATTGCTTGGGTGAGATAAGTCCTAACCCGGACTTGAGGGAAACAATAAGATAGGATGGTGGTAGGGTCATAGCGACGGGATCGGAGTAGTTCGATCAATGTTTCGCATGTGATATAACCACGCACAGTCTAGGAAGCTCAAAGGTGGAGTGTTAACATGAGTAGTTATGTTGACGTTCTATTTTTGATGGACCGAAAGATTGTGGACCTTTAGAGTTACGCTTAACCCATCTTGGCTTTTAGGACGTGGTGCGGTGACCGATCTAGAGTAGTCTTGGATTGGTTGATACGCGAAACCACACCCGAACGAGATTGTCTTGCGGATATTATTGGACCGGGAGTAGTTCCGTAAGCCGGTAATATCCAAAAGACGGTTTATAACTTTGGGAACTTTGTAGAACCCGTGATACAGGTACAAAGCACACCTTAGTACTTACCATGTGGGAGGGGGCTCTTACCTTTGACTCCAACATTTTACCTTAACCTAACCACGTTTGTGCATCATTAATTGCATACATACATTCATTCATAAAACTCTTTTCTCATCCAATATCGAAAGGCTTAAATTAAATTCTATGTAAACTATGTAGATCATGGATTATCAAAGGAGGTACACCCATAGCTATGGCTTTAAGACTTTTGATTTGACAAGATTAAGAAAGCTAGGGTCTTTGGTATCTGATTCGGATGAATTCCGGAAGAGTCATGGAAAGTTATTGAGCATTCTCGGGACTAATGTAGAAGATGGAATCCTCAACACTCTTGTACAGTTTTACGATCCGCTTTACCATTGTTTCACCTTTCCTGATTACCAGCTTGTCCCCACCCTGGAGGAGTATTCATATTTGGTTGGACTACCCATACTTGACAAAGTGCCGTTCAGTGGACTCGAATCCTCTCCAAAACCACAAGCCATCGCCAAAGCCCTTCATGTTGAAACCTCTGTCATCCAAGCAAATCTCACACGTAGAGAAGCCCTCTAAGGTTTATCCACTGATTTCCTTTTCCAGCAAGCCTCCCTCTTTGTTGAGATAGCCAGCAACACTGCCTTTTACTCTATTTTAGCCTTACTCATATACGGCCTAGTTCTATTTCCAAACATCAAAGATTTCATTGACATCAACACCATACAAATATTCCTTTCAAAAAACCTTGTACCCACCTTGTTAGCCGAAACATATTATTCTATCCACGATCGGACTGCAGCAAAGCGTGGAACTATTCTCTGTTGTGCACCACTACTCTACAAGTGGTACACCATTCACCTACCTCAGACCCGTAGTTTTAGGGAAAACCCAGATAAGCTCCGATGGTCCCAAAGAATCATGCCTCTCACCTCCTCTGATATTGTGTGGTATAACTCAGCCAATGACAATGGAGCTATCATTGATAATTGTCGGGAGTTCCCCAATGTGCCTCTCCTTGGAATGCATGGAGGAATTACTTATAGTCCTATGCTTGCTAGGTGCCAATTTGGGTATCTTGTGAAGGAAAGGCCCGGTAACCTCTCATTGAATGGAATTTTCTACCGCAACCGAGAAGGGAACTCTGATATGAGGAACAGATTTGTGCGAGCTTGGCGCTCCATTCAGCGCAAAGAGTGGAATCAGTTAGGGAAGAAGCGAGGATTTGCTTTAGGGTCTCATACACAATGGATTATTAATAGAGCTGCTAGTTTCGGGATGCCTTACCCTCTCCAAGGGCCCCCGCCTTCAGTTACACCACCATCATCATCTGTACCTGTGATTGTTGACACCAAGGAAGAGCTATTAGGACAAGTGGCCGAGTTGGCTCGTGAGAAAAGTGTTTGGAAAAAGAAGTATGAAGAGTTGGAGATTAGACATGAAGAGTTGAAGGGAGAATTGGAAGTAAAGAAGTCTGAGCTTTTAGCTCAAAGTCAGATAATTGTTCAGAAGACCATCCAGCTTCAAGAGAAGGATGCTACGCTTAGGAGGGACCCGAAGAAGATGAGATATAATATGGATTTGTTCTCGGGTCCAGATTTAGATTAGGATGATCCGTATGTTGCAAGAGCTTAAGTTTGTTTATTGTATTTTAGTTTTTAAAAAAAAAAAAGAAAAGAAAAAAAAAAGTCATTATTCATTGTATTTTCATTTTATTTTGTAATGTTGTAGTCATCAAATGAAGTGGATATTTTCTACAATGTTTACATTTAATTTAATATAAGTCTTTCGATATGGAAAAATATTGCATAATTTAGCATAAAGCATATCATGCATCATATTGCATACATAAGTTTCCAAAACAGAGTCTCATATTCTTCTCCCTCTCTTCTGCCTCAGTTAAAGTTGCTCGGCGTATCCGTTACAAGGCGACTCGCACTTATAACACCCGGTCTCAGTTTAAGAAGAAGATGGCAAGTGTTGAAGAAGAGAATACCCAGCTTCGGGAGAAGATGACAACTATGCAAGCCGGGATCGAGAATTTGACTGCTATGGTGACCTCTCTGTTGGCAAACCAGAATCAATGCTCAACCTCGGTTCCACAGTCCAGTGGTGCGCCTGTGCCACCCCCAGTTGTATCTGCACCAATTCCCGCTCCCCGGCTCTCTATGCCTGAAGGTTGTATGTGGGGATTATCGGAAGGTTTTCTCGGAGGAGGACTTTTCCCTCAAGTGACTGAAGCACCCCTTGTTCAGTTAGAAAATACTCTCCCTCAAGTTACTGCACCTGTGGTCCATGCTACTCCGCATCACCAAGAGCCCATTTTTCATGCGGAAAGTATGGGGGGTTTTGATAGAATGGAAGATCTGCAAGATAAGTTTAATGAAATGCAGCGTGAGATGTTTGGCAAAGACGCTCACGAACTGTGCTTGGTCCCTGATGTTGTGGTTCCGCCCAAGTTCAAGGTTCCGGATTTTGAGAAGTACAAGGGAAGTACCTGCCCAAAGGCTCATCTAACTATGTACGCGAGGAAAATGTCGACTCAAACTAGCAACGACAAGCTCTTGATTCACTATTTCCAGGATAGCTTGTCTGGGGCAGCTTTGAGGTGGTATATGGACCTGGACAAAGCTGATATCCGCACTTTTAATGACTTGGCTAGTGCTTTCATGACTCAATACAACTACAATTCTTTTATGGCTCCAGATAGAGATGAGCTTCGTGCAATGACCCAGAAAGAAAAGGAATCCTTCAAAGAGTACGCTCAGAAGTGGAGAGAGTTAGCTGCTCAAACTCGTCCTCCCATTGAAGAGAGAGAATTGTCCAAGATGTTCATTCACACCCTTAGTTCGTTCTTTTATGAGAAGATGTTTAACATGATGTCTAGAAATTTTACTGAAGTGGTGGAAACGGGGATGTGCCTAGAGGAGGCAATCCGCCAAGGAAGGATGACAAAAGAAAGTAACCCAATTAGCAACACCAAGAAATATGGTCACAACTTCCCGAAGAAGAAAGAGTCCGAAGTTGGCATGGTGACTCAAGGAGGGTTCCAGCCAAGGTACTCAAACTACCAGCATATCTCAGCTATTACACCTGCATCCCAACAACAAATGAACCAAACACTACCTCCACATTACCCACAAATGCCTCCACAACAACAATACCCACAAGAATCATATCCACAACAGAATCGCCCACAAAATTTCCAACAACCTTTCAATCGCACCCCCAGATATCCACCATTTGACCCCATAGCCATGAAGTACGCTGATTTGCTCCCAGCCTTGCTTGCTAAGAACTTTGTTCAAACAAGACCACCCCCTCCAGTGCCTGCTATATTACCTACTTGGTACCGCAATGACCTGACTTGTGCCTTCCACCAAGGGGCACCTGGCCATGATGTGGAGCGCTGTTTTGCCTTAAAGAAAGTAGTTCAAGACCTGGTTCGAAACAAAGTGTTGTCCTTTAAAGATGAGAACCCCAATGTTCAAACTAACCTTCTACCAAATCATAATCCCTCTGTTCATTTTGTCCAACCTTGCTTAGCTGCAAATGCCATCCTCAATGTGCAAAGTATCAAGACTCTTTTGGTTCCTATTCATAGAAAAATGTGCGAAGCGAAGATGTTCAATCATGATCATTCAACTTGTGAAGTGTGTCTGTCAGATCCTCATGGGTGTTCCCAAGTTCAAAAGGACATCCAAGGTTTGATGGACAAAGGAGAGTTATTAGTGACAAAGAAAAGTGAAGATGTTTGTGGTATAACACCAGAATTTAGCACTGCCGATCATTTGGAGATGATTTACAACTGCGGAGAATCCAATATCCCCCGGCTTACAATTCGTGTGCCAGGATCTGTGCCTTACACCTCTGAGAAAGCCATACTCTATAGATACCAAGCTACTATGATACAAGATGGTGTGGAGACACCTATTCCTCCTTTGACCTCTGTGAGCAATGTTACTGACAGCAGTAGAATCCTGAGAAGTGGGCGTGTCATCCAAGGGGCAGCCCCTCAGAAGCCAAATGTCCCCGCTGTTGAGAAAACACCAGTTTGTGTTCCTAGTAAACCATTTGAAAGAGAGTATGAAGATTCAGATGAGGTGATGAAATTGATCAAAAGAAGTGAGTATAAGATAGTGGATCAGTTGTTGCAAACTCCGTCTAAAATTTCTATGTTGTCTCTGTTGATGAATTCTGATGGCCATAGAGAGGCATTGATGAAGGTGTTGGATCAAGCTTATGTTGAGAAAGATGTAACTTTAAGCCAGTTTGGAGGTATAGTGGGAAATGTGACTGCTTGTAACAATCTGAGTTTCAGTGATGAAGAGCTCCCCGAGAAAGGGCGGAATCATAATTTGGCATTGCATGTGTCAGTTACTTGCAAGTCAGATGCTTTATCTAATGTGTTGGTGGACACTGGGTCGTCTCTGAATGGGATGGCCAAGACTACTTTGGACAAACTTTCATACAAAGATGCTTATATGAGGCCAAGTACAATGATTGTAAAAGCGTTTGATGGTTCGAGGAAGTCAGTGATTGGAGAGGTGGATTTACCTATTGCAGTTGGTCCGCATGAGTTCCAAGTTACTTTTCAAGTGATGAATATTCAAGCTGCTTACAGTTGCCTTTTAGGGCGCCCATGGATTCACGAGGCCGGTGCCGTGACATCCACTTTACATCAGAGATTGAAGTACGTGCGAGAGGGAAAATTGGTGATTGTGAATGGAGAGTAGGCTCTACTTTATTAGTCATTTGTCAAATTTCTCATGTATTGGTGCGGATGAATCAGAGGGTACTTCATTTCAGGGACTCTCCATTGAGGAGAAAGGTCCGATCAAGGCTGAGACATCTATGGCATCTCTGAAAGATGCGCAAAGGGCTGTGCGTGAAGGCAAGACTTCTGGTTGGGGAAGAGTGTTGCAATTATCAAAAAACAAGAACAGGTCAGGTTTCGGCTTCACTCCGTCTACCAGAATGGGAAAGAGAGAACCATTTGAAGATGTTTTCCGCAGTGCTGGTTTTATCAACACTCTTTCAGAAATTAATGCTGTTATTGGAGATGAAGACGAAGAAGGACCACTATCTTTTGTGACCCCATGAGGAATATGCCACAATTGGATTGCTGTTGATATCCCTTCTGTCATTCCTCTGTCTAAGTAATATGTTTGTCTTTTTTATGTTTTCAAAAAGAAAAATCCTCTTGTCTCGCCCCAAGCAAGAGTGAGACTATGTTTGGGCTTTGTTTAATGCTTCAAGTATGTTAATGAAAATCGTCGTTTTTATCATGACTTTTTATATTTTCTTTATATCCTTTTATTCTAGAAAATGGTAACACAAAAAACCAAATATATATATATATATATATATATATATATATATATATATATATATATATATATATATATATTATTTTTCACCTTTTATTCTTCTTACTTTTATCAAATAAAAATTCTATATTCTTATTTATTAAAAAAAATCAATCATCAATCATATGCAGAATTAACAACAATAAGCCCGTTGAGTACAATGATTCTAGGCCTTCCATCAACTTTGAATTTCCCGTCTATGAGGCTATGGTGGAAGAGGATGAAGAGATTCCTGATGAGATCAAACGATTGTTGGATCGGGAGGATGTGGCCATTCAGCCTCACCAAGAAGCTACAGAATTGATTAATCTGGGTACTGAGGAAGAGAAAAGAGAAATCAAGATAGGGGCTTGTTTAGAGGAATCTGTCAAAGCAAGGATAGTAGGTCTGCTCAGAGAATATGTTGATATCTTCGCATGGTCGTATCAAGATATGCCTGGTTTGGATCCCGAGATTGTGGAACACCGTCTGCCTTTGAAGCCAGAATGTCCTCTAGTGAAACAAAGGTTAAGAAGGTCTCACCCTGATATGGCTCTCAAGATTAAAGAAGAGCTTCAGAAACAGATTAATGCAGGTTTTCTTGTTACTTCAGAGTATCATCAGTGGTTGGCCAACATAGTACCGGTTCCTAAGAAGGATGGTAAAGTCAGGATGTGTGTTGATTATAGAGATTTGAATAGAGCTAGTCCGAAGGATGATTTCCCTTTACCTCACATTGATGTACTGGTTGACAATACTGCCAAATCCAAAGTTTTCTCCTTCATGGATGGTTTCTCAGGGTACAATCAGATTAAGATGGCTGTTGAAGACAGAGAGAAAACCTCATTCATTACACCTTGGGGTACTTTCTGCTACCAGGTAATGTCTTTTGGTTTGACAAACGCAGGTGTTACTTACCAAAGGGGCATGACTACTCTGTTCCATGATATGATGCATAAAGAGGTTGAAAGTGTATGTGGATGATATGATCGTCAAGTCAGGCACTGAAGAAGAACATGTGGAATATCTATTGAAGATGTTTCAGAGATTGAGGAGGTACCAACTCCGGCTGAATCCTAATAAATGTACTTTTGGTGTTAGGTCTGGAAAGCTCTTGGGTTTCATTGTCAGTCAGAAATGTATTGAGGTTGACCCTGATAAAGTCCGAGCCATTAGAGAAATGCCAACTCCCCAAATAGAAAAGCAAGTTAGAGGTTTCCTTGGTCGACTGAATTACATTTCTAGATTCATCTCCCATATGACTGCCACATGTGGACCAATTTTCAAACTACTCCGCAAGGATCAAGAGATTGTTTGGACAGAGGACTGTCAAAGAGCCTTTGACAGTATCAAAAAGTATTTGATGGAACCACCAATTCTTATCCCTCCAGTTGAGGGGAGGCCACTTATTATGTATCTGACTGTATTGGAAGATTCTATGGGTTGCGTGCTGGGGCAACAGGATGATACCGGTAGAAAGGAACATGCTATTTATTATCTGAGCAAAAAGTTTACCGATTGTGAGTCCAGATATTCCATGCTTAAGAAGACTTGTTGTGCTTTAGCTTGGGCTGCCAAGCGTCTGCGTCATTACCTAATTAATCACACTACTTGGTTAATATCCAAAATGGATCCAATCAAGTACATTTTTTAGAAGGCTGCTTTGACTGGGAGAATCGCTTGTTGGCAGATGTTATTGTCCGAATATGATATTGAATACCGTGCTCAGAAGGCAATCAAAGGCAGTGTTTTGGCTGACCATTTGGCTCATCAACCAATTGAAGACTACCAACCAATCAAGTTTGATTTTCCAGATGAATAGATTATGTATTTGAAGATGAAGGACTGTGATGAACCACTGTTTGGGGAAGGTCCAGATCCTGAATCCCAGTGGGGATTGATATTTGATGGGGCTGTGAACATCTATGGTAGTGGAATTGGGGCAGTTATTGTTACTCCTAAGGGCTCTCATATCCCTTTCACCGCCAGATTACAGTTCGATTGTACCAACAACATTGCTGAATATGAAGCTTGTATCTTGGGTATTGAAGAAGCAATTGATTTTAGGATCAAAAACATTGACATCTATGGGGACTCAACTCTTGTAATTAATCAGATCAAAGGAGAATGGGAGACACGCTACACTGGCCTGATCCCTTATAGAGATTATGCAAGGAGATTGTTGACTTTTTTTAACAAGGTGGAGTTGCATCATATTCCTCGTGATGAGAATCAAATGGCAGATGCTTTAGCTACCTTATCTTCAATGTACCAAGTAAATCACCAGAATGAAGTACCAATCATCAGTATTCGTTGTCTCGAAAGGCCGACATATGTGTTTGCAGCAGAAGAAGTGGTTGATGATAAGCCATGGTTTCATGATATCAAGGTGTTCCTTCAGAGTCAAGAGTATCCTCCTGGGGCATCTAACAAGGACAAGAAAACCCTAAGAAGATTATCCAGCAGTTTCTTTTTGAATGGAGATGTACTATACAAGAGAAATTTTGATATGGTTTTGCTTCGATGTGTGGATAAGAATGAGGCTGATTCTTTGATGCATGAAATACATGAAGGATCATTTGGGACTCATCCTAATGGGCATACAATGGCCAAGAAAATGTTGAGAGCGGGATATTACTGGTTGACAATGGAGTCTGATTACCATAAGCATGCCCGAAGGTGTCATAAGTGTCAGATCTACGCGGACAAAATCCATATGCCACCAACATCCCTAAATGTTATCTCTTCTCCTTGGCCCTTTTCTATGTGGGGCATTGATATGATTGGTCGAATTGAACCAAAAGCGTCCAATGGACATCATTTTATTCTAGTGGCTATTGATTATTTCACCAAATGGGTCGAAGCGGCATCTTACGCCAATGTTACTAAGCAAGTGGTGGTTCGTTTCATCAAGAATAATATTATTTGTCGCTATGGCGTTCCTAGCAAGATTATCACTGATAATGGGTCGAATTTGAATAACAAGATGATGAAAGATTTATGTGAGGAGTTTAAGATTTAGCATCATAATTCTTCTCCTTACCGGCCTCAAATGAATGGTGCAGTTGAAGCTGCAAATAAGAACATTAAGAAGACTGTGCAGAAAATGGTGGTCACATATAAGGATTGGCATGAAATGTTGTCTTTTGCTTTACATGGGTATCGTACTTCAGTACGTACTTCAACAGGGGCAACCCCTTTCTCCTTGGTATATGGTATGGAAGCAGTACTACCGGTAGAGGTTGAGATTCCGTCGATGAGAGTCCTGATGGAAGCCAAATTGACTGAGGCTGAATGGTGCCAAAACAGATATGAACAACTGAATTTGATTGAAGAGAAACGTATGGCGGCTTTGTGTCATGGTCAGTTATACCAAAGAAGAATGAAGCAATCTTTTGATAAGAAAGTTCGACCCCGAGAGTTCCATGAAGGTGATCTTATGCTTAAAAAGATCCTGTCCTTTCAACCTGATGCCAGGGGCAAGTGGACGCCCAATTATGAAGGACCGTATGTTGTCAAGAGAGCTTTCTCAGGTGGTGCTATGACCCTCGCAACTATGGATGGTGATGAGCTCTCTCGTCCTGTGAATGCCGATGCAGTCAAGAAATACTTTATCTAAAAATAAAAAGAATAGCTCGCTAAGTCGAAAACCTGAAAGGGCGGCTTAGGCAAAAATGAGTGTCTCAGTGGGCTGAAAACCCGAAAGGGCGGTCCAGGCAAAAATTAGAGACAAAAACAAAAATGACTATCCTGATAGGTCGAAAACCTGAAAGGGCGGCCTATGCAAAAATTAAGGAAAATAAGACAAGTAACTGCATCGGACCGGGCATCACTTATTTTGAAGCGCTTCAGTCGGCAATGATTTTTTTTCATTTATAATCTTTTAGGTCGGAACCCAAAGTTGATGAGGAAAATAGTAATCTTTGTACTTGATGTATCTTCACCATATAATTACCATTTTCTTAATTTTATAATGATCTATGGGATTGCGCTTTCCGCCAGTTTCCATTCTTTTACTCAAACTTGAGCCTGTGCTTTTATTTAATTTCTCATTTTATTCATAATTTTAAATTTCTTATCTTTATTCGATTTTAAGATACTTGAAGCAAGAAACTCAAAAATAATGTCAAAACCTTTTAATTATGTCTTTTCTTTTGAAAATATAAAATGACAAACATATCTCTTAAACTCATGAGTCACATAAGCATGCTATAACAGTACCCCAAATGTGGACATATTTCAAGAAGTAGATACAGCCATTACTAGAAAAAAAAAAGAAAAAAAAAAAAGCTCGCTAAGTTGAAAACCTGGAAAGGCGGCATAGGCAAAAATGAGCGTCCCGGTGGATTGAAAACCTGAAAGGGCGATCCAGGCAAAAATTAGGGACACATACAAAAAAAAAAAAAAAAAAAAAAGGGAAAAGAGGAAAATGAAAAAGCAATGGCTATAGGGAATATTTCAGTTCAAAATGTGAAATGGCGACTTCCACCAAATGCTTTATTCGTAAGACTTGTTCCGAGAATTAGTTGAAGAATGATATATCACCCTTGGTTTGTCCTGCAGATTCTATTTACATGGATACTGTCCTTAGCAGAAAGTTGACAGAACATTGCACGGATACGTCAGTCTAGTTGTTCCCACTATCCCTTTGTCTATCACGAAGTCTTGTCAATCCTGTCATGCAAATAAAAGTTCAAACATACATTCACATTCATACATTCATACATACATGTGTGTGCTCATATTCACATGCGACATATAGAAACATCCGTCATCAAGTATATTTTGAGTATCAAATGCTACGAACAATCATTCAATTCCCCGGGGAGGTTATTCCCAATAACATTCGGTCAATTCAGTTCATCCTTTTATAACAAGTTTGCTCTCCCACAAACGTCAGTTGACAGTTCATTCCCTTGATTAGGTCCTTACCATACCCCGAGGGTTGGTAAATACTTTACCGCCTTCTGTCTTTACTGCTTCTGTCCGTTACAGGACTTTATCGCTTTCTGTCTTTTACTTCTGTCCGATACAGGACTTTACTGCTTCTGTCCGCTTACAGGACTTTATCGTTTTCTGTCTTTTACTTCTGTCCGATACAAGACTTTACCGCTTCTGTCCGCCTACAGGACTTTATCGCTTTCTGTCTTTACTTCTGTCCGCTACATGACTTTACTGCTTATGTCCGTTACAGGACTTTACTGCTTCTGTCCGTTACAGGACTTTATCGCTTTCTGTCTTTACTTCTGTCCGCTACAGGACTTTACTGCTTATGTCCGTTACAGGACTTTACTGCTTATGTCCGTTACAGGACTTTACCGCTTCTGTCTACTTACAACACTTTACTGCTTTTGTCATCATTGTTTATGTCCCCCAGAAATCTGTCCCTTTCCTGTCAGATAATCTTGCATAATATACAAGCATAATATTCATAACATAACATTACATCACAGCGTTTTTGTCATGTCGGTCAAAAAATGGTGTACTTTGTATTTAAGTTTCTTCTACCGTCCATTCAAAACAACAAAAACATCAAATTTATCTTTTTCTTTTTCAAATTTCCGGTAGAAGAAACTTAAATAGGGGCATATGTCATACCCCATTTTTTGACCTTCTTATCCCTTGTGTATTTTTTGCTTATTTATTAGAATATCATGTTATTATTATTATTATTATTTTGTTATTTTTAATTTAAAAAATGTCAAAAAAATAGTATGTTATCCCGTTTACGCTGCTTAACTGTTTCATTTTAAGATAATTAATCATGTGACTTTTTGAATTTGTTTTTTCACCATATATACTCTCATGTCAATATTTTCACATAAATAATTTTTTATTCCCATTTTGCCCTTTTCAAAAATTACCAAGAAATAGGTTACTTCTTTTGCAAGTAACCTCATTTTTTTCCTTTCCTTCATAATTTTGACTCAAATTTTATTTCTATTTATCTTTATATTTTATAAATATGCCAAAAATATTTTAATTACATTTTATTTTATTTTATATTATTTTATTCATATTATTATCACATTTAAATTCAAAAATTGATTTCTTCCACCACAAGTAACCTTTTCCATTCAAACTTTTTCCATTTATTTTCAATTTAATCCATGCATCATATAAACCCTAAAAAAGGACATTTTTGCCCTTGTTCATGAACTTTTTTATTTGTTTTAAATTGATTTAAAATCATTTTTCACCACAAATTAATTTCAAAAAATACCTTGAAGTCAAAAAACCATGTGCTCCAGGATGGTTCAAGGGGAGAGGAAGCATCTGATACAGGATGCTTCGACTGTCAAATTTGTGGTAGACTTGGGTCATTATCTTGGTTTTCCTCTTGTCAAAGGTCGGGCTTCTCGAAATGTTTATAAGGAAATTGTTGACAAAGTGTCAAAGAAGCTAGCGTCTTGGAAAGGAAATTTATTGAACAAAGCAGGAAGAGCTTGCCTAGTGAAGTCTGTTACAACGGCAATCCCAGTTTATACCATGCAACTGCACTATCTTCCTAATTATGTTTGTAACAGGCTGGACAGAATGGCAAGGAGCTTTCTTTGGGGAGGAGATGGCCTCTCCCGAACCTGGAATCATGTTAATTGGAATACAATAACCACCCCAAAACAATTTGGTGGTCTTGGCATTCGAGAGGCTAGACTTTCTCATAATATAGCTCTTCTAGGTAAGTTGTTGTGGAACATGCTTCATAACAAAGACAAATTGTGGGTGCAAGTACTTTCTCATAAATACTTGGGCAACAAATCTATATCGGTTGCTAAAAACCACAATAAACCTTCTATCACTTGGCGAGGTATACAACATGCTATTACAAACTTTACTGAAGGATACAATTTTCGTGTGGGGTCTGGAGACTCGTCCTTATGGTATAGTGACTGGACACAACTCGGTCATCTTTGTCAGCTGGTCCCGTTTGTTAATATCAGTGATTCTATTATGTGTTTGAGGGATATCTTGCATGAGGGAAAGTGGGACTTGAGAGGTCTCGCCACTATGATACCACCTGATATTGTTCATTACATACAAGAACTCTCATTGCCTAATATGTTGGATTTAAGACTGCAAGATGCATGGACTTGGAA
The DNA here is from genome assembly GCA_954870985.1 of Trifolium fragiferum. Lineage (NCBI taxonomy): Eukaryota > Viridiplantae > Streptophyta > Magnoliopsida > Fabales > Fabaceae > Trifolium > Trifolium fragiferum. The sequence continues at coordinate 42,391,795 of OX940793.1, forward strand.
GCATACCAAGACAGGTGTCTATTCTTGTTCGAGTGGATATCATTGGCTTCTTTATCAGCATAGACATTGGGATGTTAACTGTAACATGAATTGGCTCTGGCGTCTCAATGTACTAGCAAAACTTCAGCATTTTCTTTGGCTTTGTTTCCACAATGCTCTTCCTATTAATGCCCGTCGGCATCAATGCAACATGGTAGCTTCTACAAGCTGCACCCGTTGCTCTTCACCCATGGAGGATATTCTTCATTGTTTACGTGGGTGTCCATATTCCAGAGAGCTTTGGCTTCGTTTGGATATGGGGCGCTATCATAATTTTTTCTCACAAACTGATGTTAAACTGTGGCTTTATGACATGACTCGTGGTGCCTCCTCAACTTTGTTTGTTACAGGTCTATGGTATGCTTGGTGTTGGAGGAATAATAATATTTTTGAGGACCAACATTGGCGTATCCATGAGGTGGTGCGGAAGACATTTGCCTTACATGATGAATGCGTGACTTACTATCCAAAGCTTGGAATAGATTCACAATCATCGCGTCTCTTGTTTCATTGGAGCCCCCCTCCGGAAGGCACTCTCAAACTAAATGTTGATGGTAGTTTCCTAGAAGACTCTTTGCGCTTGGGAGCCGGTGGAGTTGTTCGCAACCATGAAGGTGATTGGGTGGCTGGGTTTTCCCACTATGAAGTCGGAGGTGATGCGCTACTAGCCGAGTTGCGTGCTATTCAGTTGGGGCTGGAATTTTGCCGAAACAAAGGTTATAATAACATTGTTTGTGAAAGTGATTGCTTGGAAGCTGTTGAATTGGTTAATGCTGGACAAAACAATGCCTTGCACATTTATGCTATAGAAATCTTTCATATTATTGATCTCCTGCATGAGATTGATAGCACTGCTCTTGTGCATGTTCTTAGGGAACAAAATATATGTGCAGATTTTATGGCAAAGGAAGAATCACATTCGAGGTGCTCGACACACTGGAGTTGTCCACCACTCGGCTTAGAATCTCGCATCATGAGAGATAAACTTGGAATTTAGTTTTTGTTTTTGTTTTTTTCTCTTTTCCTTTGTTACTTTGTAACACCACCAAAAAAAAAAAAGATATTGTTTGTTACAAAATGTTAGGAGAATTCAAAAAAAAAAAAAAAAAATTCCTTTTTTTTTTTGCTAAGCCTCTTTCTCTCTCTTCACCAAAAAAATCACCATTGGAAAATTTTTGTCAAGCAAGAAAAAAGAAAAATGAAATAAGAAACAAGGAACTACATGCAAGGAAGTTGAACATGCAGCAGGGGATCATCCATCAAGGGAAGCTGAAGCTGTTGTGGTGTATAATGAGAGTAAGTTATAAATACATTAAAAATCTTACCTTATTATTTCTCAATACTTGATCAATGTCTTTGAGAGACCACAACCTACGCCACCTGCAAGCATCATAAGTTATTAAGATTTCTCAATAAGTGTGTCTTATACCAATCAAAGGATTAAGATCACAATTTTTCAATATTTGTGTTACATGATCCTTGAGGCTCCCTTTGAAAAAAAAAGAAGCAATATCTAGAAATATTGCCTATTCCATATCCGATAGTCCATCATAACTTATTCTTAATGTCTTGTAATTTGTAAATATCATTTTGCAGAAGAAGATTCTGCTGCAACATTTTCAAAGTGTCTTCCTATACAGATTCCCTTCGTCCACAGAGGAATGAACCCAATACGTTGAGTGCCAAGGGAATACCTCTAGCACATTGAATCGCCCGTTTTGACAATTTTGTGTAAGCTTCTTCAGGTTTTCCTGTTCTAAAAGCTTTTTGACAAAAAAGTTGAAGGGATCCTTCATATGAGCAACATAACTTTCACACACGCCTAGGAGATACATATCTCCAGTTGTTATTATTACTTTTCTCCTTAGACCAAACCATTCTTGCTTTCCAGCTAAATTCTCTAGTTGGATATCAGAACTTAGGTCATCAAGGACAAGGAGAACTTTTTTATTGAATAAAAGATTCTGTATTGTCTCCTTTCCTAGGTCCAAACTTTCAATTCTCGTGTTGCTTATTTTTAGATGACAAGGCAACTTTCTAACTAAACAAAGCAGACCATCTCTTTCAATAGAACCCTCTCTAATATTCTCAAGAAAGAAACTAAAAACAAATTGGTTATCGATTTTCTTGTAGACAAGTTTGGCTAGAGTTGTCTTTCCTATGCCACCAATGCCCGATATCCCTGCAAAGTGAATTTCCTAAGACCCGGTCTTTAAAAGCGAACACATGTTTATCCTTGAATTAATTCCAAACCTTTTCACAATCATCTCCAAAACGGCATGCTTAGCAAAATCCTGTGCGAAAGACCCTCGCTGTAGCTGGTGCCTCACATTGGTGATGGGTATGCTGCAAACATACTTGAAAAAGTAAAACAGAAAATGTAGCTCACCCATTCTATGATGTGCTCTCACCTCTTTCCTGCAACACCTATAAAACAAGTTCACTTAAACTATTACAGGAACAGTATGGAAGAATCCCAGAAGGAAGAAAGAAAAAAAAAATATAGATAAAGCAAACGGTGTATTTTCCCATTAGATAAGAAGATAACCTTCATTACATATACTTACTCATCAAAACCTTTCAACAAAAAGTATTTGATACAAATACAGGCATTTATCAACAGATGCAAGATACAAGAAAATTGTTAGCATTTACTTACAAAAAATAAATTTTACAATTAACTCTTTTTAAGCTGTATAGAAATTTGTGGTAAAAAAAAAAAGCTGTATAGAAATTTCAAACTGTATATGCTGGAACTTAAGTGCAGTATTGTAACAGTGCTTGATACCCCAGTGTCTAGTTATGGACAGTTGAAAGATGTATCTGGAAGTCAAAATATATGTTGTTGGAAAAGGGGTTTCCTAAGTCAAGGTGTCTGCCCTTTCAATGGCCATGTGGATAAAAAGCTTAAACAACCTTTGCCTCATTAATTTGATGATGTCTTTTAAAATCATTATCCCAAGCTGCTATATGGCTCGTCATTTGGAATCAGTTTGCGCCATTCTGCAGCTTTGATGTGTTATTATAATAGCTGTATGAGTTAGTAGCAGCCATGAATGATCAATACTCTGCATGTTTAGAAATTCAATCTTTAATCCACAATAAGCAACTATATTTGTACCCCTTGGCAACAGGTAGAAGTCACTTGTAAGACATCAAAGACGACTAGGCCATCAAGGGTCAGGTGTAAATATCAAGGCTATTGATTTTTCCCCGTCTATTGACCATGATGTCCCACAAAAGAAATTAATTTATATAGTTATAAAATATTCTTCTCCATAAGACTCAATTTGGTTTTCTCTTGATCTTCAATAATTTATATACTACAACATCGGGATCCACACGCATTCTCCTTATGAACTCGTATGCCCTTTCTAAATTACCCGAGCGACTCAAAAGATCCACAACACAGCCATAATGTTTCATTTCCGGTTTCAATCCATAAACTTTTTCCATACTTTCAAAATATTCCAATCCCTTATCAACCACTCCAGCATGAGCATAGGCCAGCAAAACTCCAACAAAAGTTCCATGAGTAGGCCTAACACCTTCCCGCAACATCAGTGAAAATAAATTAAGTGCGGAATCTGCAGAACCATTAACAGCAAGGCCTGCAATAACTGACGTCCACGACACCGAGTCCTTCTTTTCCATCTCTTCAAACGCTGCCAATGCTTTCTCAACTGCACCACACTTGCAATACATATCAATCAAAGCATTTCCAACATAAACATCAGCTTTCACGTCATATTTCCTGATATAGTCATGAACAGCCTCCCCAACATCAAGTGAACCAATATGAGCACATGCAGAAAGCGCGCTGGCAATGGTTATTTCATCTGGCTTCACCTTAGCTTCCATCATTTCTTTAAAAAGTCTCACTGCATTCACAAACTGGCCTGCTTGAGAGTAACCGCTGATCATAGAAGTCCACGAGATCACATCCCTCTGCGGCATTGCATCAAACAAATCCCTTGCAGCAACCAAGTATCCTACTTTCACATAACACACGATCATAACATTCCAAGAAACCAAATTTCTATCATGCATTCGATCAAATACCCGCATGGCCAGATTAACCATACCGCGCCGTCCATACATATCAATCAGTGTATTTCCCAGGTAAACGTCAACCTCCACCTCGTTTTCCTCAATGTACTCAACCATGGCATCAGCAACATTCCAGTCACCCAAAACAGAACAAGCCAAAACAACCTTAACCATTGTCACAGCATCACCCTTCACATTATCCATCCTCATGGCTTCAAAAACATCTAAAACCTCTCTAAACCTCTTACACCGACCATACCCACAAATCAACGAATTCCAAGAAACCAAATCCCGTTCAGACGTTTCATCAAACACCTTACGTGCAAAATCCAATTCACCAAATCCCGCATACACATGAATCAAAGCATTAGAAACAAACAAAAGTGAGTCAAACCCAAGTTTGAAAACACGAGCATGAACCATTCTAGTGGTGTAAGAACCATGTGGAATACGAGCACATGCCTTGAAGAGAAAAGGGTAAGTGTGATTGTTACCAATTAACCCTTTGCTATACATGATGTTGTAAGTGTATATTGCTTGAATGGGTTGTTGAGTTTGGGACCAACCACGGATCATAATGTTCCAATGGGATAAAGTGGGGTTGTGAATTTGGTTAAAGAGTTGTTTAGCTTTGAGGATGTTGTTGGGTGAAAGTGCATAGGATTTGAGAAGATTGAAAATGGTGGAAGGGTCTGTGTGAAGACCTGCTTTGGCCATGTTATGTTTGTATTCAGCTACAAGATGAAGATAATAGAATTGCGACAAAGCTGGAAAAAACAGACCCCAAAAAACGCTTGAGAAATGAATGAATGAATGGGTATTGATTTACCTTGCATTTGGAAGAACTGAGTTGAGAGAGGAGAAAATGGTACGTGGGTTGTTCTTGAATCTATCCCCCTTCTTCATTCGTTGAAGCTTCTCTTTCCTTGAACTTTATGGTGACTATGTCCTCTCCTCTGTATTTTTCCTCCTCTTCCCACAGAGGTAACATAGAGTGTGTTTGTTTCAAAGTTTGTAATGATATTTCCGGGAATATGAGATCAGGAATATAACATTACTATGTTTGTTTCAAGTCTTAAAAATTTGTTCTCAGGATTTTTTTATTCCTAGGAATGTTAATTACACATAACTTCTCTAATCATTATTCCTATGCTAATGGGTTGGGAATATAACATTCCCATGGGAATAAAACTCAACTTCCCATAACTTCCCACTACCACTCCCATTTTAAAAACATTGCAAGGAAATTTAAATTTTAACCAAACACATGAGTAGTAATAACAATCCTGGAAATAATATTCCTAGGAACATCATTCCAAGAAATGCAATTTCATACCTTGAAACAAACACACCCATAGTAAAAATGTAGTGCAAATAAAAACGGAGAAACAGCATTTTTGATCAAGATCGTGGAGTTGCCACGTATCAACTATGTTCAAGCAACAAGGGGGTAGGAGATGGGACCAGGATTATGTTCGGTTGAGTTCAAATGCAGGGTGACACCGTAAGGCAAAATTAGTCTATTATTATTTAGCATTTTCCTATTATTTAAACTAGTAATAAATCCGTGCAAATTAAGATAGTACATACTTTATCCGTTATAAAATATAAGTAAAAATATACTTGTTACATTCATTATATTATTAATGCATCTGGAAAATATTATTCAAATACTTTAATTATATAATAAATGTAAAAAGTGAATTTTTGCTTATATTTTGTTACAAGGAATTACACTTAAACTTTGTAATAATAATGTTATATGATTTGATAAGATGTATGAACCTCAATAGTCCTTTCTTTTTTTTACGCACCTCAAGAGTCCTTTGAGAATCATGATAGCTGAGTTGAAAAACTCCAAGGCTCTGTCTGGTTCTATGGAAAGAAAGTGAAAGGAATGAAAATTGCAGAAATCGATGGATGACTTCAGTCTAAGTTGATCCATCGGTTTCCGTAATTTTCTTTCCTCTCATTTTTTTTCCATAGAACCAAACGGACCCCAAAGGCCAAATGGTTCCAGGATGCTACTTCATATGCTACAGCATACAGGCACACATGCAAATTGTTTTGAAAATTTCTTTTGTCATTATGTTTTCTAAGGCGTGTCATATGACATGATCAATATATTCTTATATGTGGTTTAAGCTATGGACACCGTCTGTGCCTTATGTACCGAATGTGTAAAAAATGTTTACTTTTTCCCACACATCAAGTGTAACACCCCATAGACACCCTACTTATACATTTGTGACTTAAGCTACGGACACCTAATAAAAATCGGTGACATAAGTCACGGATTATCGTATCGTATATAAACGCGCTCCCTACTTCTTCCCCCCTCAAAAGTCAGTTTCAAAAAACGAAACACAACTCCAAAACTCCAATTTCACATTCCAACATCAATCTACTCGGAATCAAGACACAAACTTAATGGCACCACGAAAACGACAAGGTTTGTCCCTGAGCCTAAGGGTGGTAGTTCAGCTGAGCAGGCTTTGCATTCAGATTCGAGTTCATATGATCCTGATGCAGAGGACCTAGGTGAGGCTGATGTTGCTGAGGCGGATGAGCTTCCTGAGGGACGGGTTGAGGTCTCTGTTGTTAAGAACAAGAAGAAGAGGTAAGAGTTGGAAGGAGTGTGTGTTTCCCGATGCACAGCTTGAGGCTTATCCTGGAGAGTCGAAGGACAAGAGTGTCTTGACGGGATACAGAAGGCATATCACTAGATATGTTTATGCCGACTACGTAAGTTTTATAATTTGTTTTTTACTTTTTCCTAATTTTTTTATGATTATTATTATGATTAATTTAATTTTATGTTGGTCATTTTATGATTAATTTAATTTTACTTTTCGTACGTAAGTTTTATGTTGATTGATGTTATGTTTATTATATCATTGTAATTAATTTAATTTATTTGTATTTTATTTTCTTGCAGCATCGTGTACCGGTCACCCATGTCAGCCATGAGAGAAAGTTGTACCTTTTTAATAAAGTGCTACCATATGAAGATTGGTTTAGACAAAAGATGGCGACGACTCGATTGGTGGACCTCGCCAAGACCGGTCATACTAGGGTGGAGCCACACCTTCTCAGTGCCTTTGTGGAGAGGTGGTACGAGGAGACCTTCAGCTTCGACATGCCTGCTGGGGAGGTGACGGAGACACTTGATGAAGTGTCTTGTCTGCTGCATCTTTCCAACCGGGGGAGACTGTTGGACCTTGGGTCACTCACCAGAGCTGATGGTGAGGCGTTGGTGGTGGAGCTGCTTGGATTCAGTCAGGCGGAGGCACATGGAGAGTCCATTATCACCAAGGGGGATCATGCCAGTCACATCTATCTGCAAGATCATTTCAAGGCCCTTCTGCAGAATGGCATCTCTGCTTGCACCGCACCGGGTGTCATGACTCTTACGGGTTACATGACTTTGCTTTAGGCAACCAACTTACTTTTATAAATTTTTTTATTTTTCCATTATTTGTTATTTTATAAATTCCTTACGATATTTAATTGTTTTGTTATTACTTGCAGGCCTGAATCCATCACCACTTCCCCACTCTGTGTGCACGCCATGGGAACAAGAACTACGAGGAAACCATGTCTGCTGCCAACAAATAAAGTCCAAGGCAGGGTATGAGTCGTATTGGTGCAGAGAGGTTATGGCTTGATCGGTTGTTGGGCTGTGACATTGCTTGGGCCCCATATGTTGAGCATAGAGCTACACGGCCGTTGGAGGAGGTTTGTTTTTTCTCTAGCTAGCTCAGATGTGGACCCTCCAAGGCCATGTACCTCCCTGAGCGGGTCCCCCGGCAGTTCGCTCACACACAGACCATATCGCGCCTGCCTTCGGAGTCTTGTGTTTCAATCACCGCTCCTAGCGCTGCCCTAGATGAAGCTTTGATTCAGTTCGCCATCTGGGAGGAGTGGATCTTGACGCCAGACCAGAGGGGAATCCGTGCTATATATCCTTGGTATGCAGCGCCTAGATACATGCAGTGGTATTTTCGCATCTCCCATCCTTACATGAGGCCTCTGCCCGAAGAAGAATTACCGAGGCCATGTGAGATGGAGGCCATTATGGAAGAGGGAGCTGAGGTTGGAGGACCGCTTATGTCATGTCTGCAGAGCAAATTGATGAGCATTCGGGGGATTGTAAGGACTGTTGGCGAGCGGGGAGTTGGTGGCTGACTTTGTTGCTTATAGTGAGGTGAAGCAAATTGCAGTGAAGGCACAATAGTATGGCTTGGGTTATTAGAGGATGGTGGTGGACGTGCGGCTTTCGCAGTAGCCTTGATTGTATTTATGGTTTATGTTTGTTGTTGAATACTATTTTTGCAGCTTGGATAATTTTATAGTTTGTATAAAGTATTTCCTTAACTTTTGGTTTATTAATTTTTAAGTTTTCGATATGTTTGGATAATTACGCTTATTAACAATGATAAAAAAAATGAATACATTATGTTTGGATAATAACGAACATTAATATTGATTAAAATTTCGGCGACAAAAACAATTCCAAAAGGACTGGCTATGTTGCAGATTTCTGTTTGAGTTTTCCGTAGCAGAGTAGTCCGTGACTTAGGGCACGGACACCCTACGCCAAGTATCCGTCACTTAAAGCCCAAATTGGAACAAATTGTTTGTGGTGTTCTGTGACTTAGGGCACGGATGCACAAGTGACCGAAAGATTTCAAATGCCAGAATCATAAGAAATGTCAAAATGTGGCATAACAATAATTTTTTTATTAACACGTTAGACATAAAAATTACATCGATTTAAATATTACATACAAAATCTTGATTGCTATTTAAATAAAGTAAAAACCCTCCTCTTGTGGATTTTGTTGTCAAATCATAAACTGCAAATTTAGCCGAAATTTCGAGCAACGACAAAAAGTTTGGCGGGGTCTACATATTTTAGATTCGGGTGCAACTGCCAAAAACCTAGCCATGACCATATTTCAATTAATCACTCTTGAATCTTTCGATTAGTCATAGAGTACCCATTGATTAGGACACAAAAGTCCCTCAACGATTAGCATAGAGCACCAAAATATGGTGTGAATAAACACACCGGTGGGTGCTCTATGACTAATCGACGGAGGACTATGTGCTCATTTACACACCAAATGACAAAAATTAAACAAAATAACATTATGAAGAAAAAAATTGAAGCAGAGAAGTAGAGAAAGAGAGATGGGAAGTAAAATTTATGAACGTGTGTATTTATATGCAATTTTTCCGTCCCCGTGGCCAATTAAAATTGGTCACGTGACAGGCGTTTGACTGAAATAGAAATAACTGATCACCGACGAATTTGTGACTTAAGTCACGGATGACCGGTGAAAATAATTCAAAAATTGCTCATTTTTTCAACATCTATAACTTAAGTCAAAAAAAATATTTTGATCAATTGGTAAAACATGCAAGCAACCCATTAGATGAAAAAAAGTAATTTTCAATTGTTTTTACATATAACTGAGTTATACTCTTAGCTACTTTTTATATACTTAACAACCAATTAGTGAATTGCTTACTTTTAATATTTAATTTTAATATTTTGAAAACCTCAAAATGTTATATTTTATTTTTACACAAGCAAACAATTTCTTTAGAAAATGTTGGTGTTAAGAACACTTGATCTCTGCGTGTACAATCTTGTATACTACTTATATAATGCACTCTCAATCAAATCTTGTTATTAAACGTAACAATACATGCATGTGGGGATAAATTTTTTTTAAAAAAAAATTAGTAATTAGTACTTTTCTCCTTCATTAGAATTTAAACTTGAATTCTCCAACTTCTGTGCGTTTGATTTGTTAAAAAATAAGGGACCGGACAGAACAACTGAAGTTGTCCAGTGTTTGATTTCAAAGTTGTTCCTGGGACTGGACAAACTAGAGATCAAGGGACTGGACAAAAACCTAAATTATTGTCCTTCACTGAACCTCGGTACAACTTTTTATCCTCTGCACAAGTTGTCTAAAATACCAAAATAACCTTTTATCCACCAAACATCGTACAAAGACAAAATTTGTTCAACTCCTTAAACTTTATCTTGTGTTGTTCTGTCTTATTCTGTCCAGTACTTATATTTTACGGATCAAATATAACAAAACGAGTAAAAGGTCAAAAACCCCCCTGCAATTTTAAAATTCGTCAAATACCCCCCTGAAATTTCAAAATAGGCAAATACCCCCCCGCAATTGTAAAAAGTCAATCAAATACCCCCCTTCGTTTATTTGTTGCGTTAAGAGTGATGATGTGGCTAATAAAAGTGACGTGGCATGAGTGAAACCCTTCACTTCCCCTCTCAAAACAATCACACGCTCTGTTATGTTTACAACTTAGTGAGAAATGCAAAAAACCCTTCACCATCATCATTCATGCATCACAATCGTCAATCATCTTCATCATCGCCGTCATTGTTCGTTCTTCATCATCTCTGATATTGCAGGGAAAGACTTATGGACTTAGAGGTCCAATTGTCTACCCTGATGATTTTGGTGTTAGGCCACCATTTCCACAACAAAGAGGAGTAGCACCAGCCGCATGACCATAATTTCAACAACAAAGAGGGGCAACACCAGCAGCAAGACCATCACTTCCACAACAAAGAGGGGTATACCACCCATAAGAGTTACATTCCCAAAGGCTGGACGTGACACGAATTAACCTGACTTCATGTACTTCATTCCTAATCCAGTGATGCGTCCTGACTATCCTAAGTAGCAAGCAACCATCAACAACAGAGAAATTTGAAGAATTTGACTATTCGAAGAGCTACTTTATTTTGGAAGTATTTAAGATGTATTTTGATAATTTGAAATTGACTTATTTTGGATGTAATTTGAACTTATTTTGGATGTAATTTGAATTTGAACTATAAGTGACGTGGAGTCTAGGTGGCATTTGTCACGTCACTCTTAACGGAACAAACAAACGGAGGGGGATATTTGATTGACTTTTTACAATTGCAGGGGGTATTTGCCTATTTCGAAATTGCATGGGGATATTTGACGAACTTTGAAATTGCAGGGGGGTTTTTGACCTTTTACTCATAACAAAACACTAACATCCACTCACACACAATATATATACTTATAATATAATAAAGTTGATTATTTGGTTTTCTAATAAATTTGATTATTACTATCAAATTTATTATTTTAAAAATATTATAAAAAATTATACAAATAATAAGATAAATACAAAAGATTATATATGAATCTAAGCATAAAAATAGAAGAACAAATTTATCTTCAACAATTTCAACAGTATTTCAAATCTTTTATCTTAAATAAATTAAATGTAATCTTATATCTCAAATCTTATGCAACACTTCCTATACAATATTTACATATTGATTCTTTAGTGATATAAGAGCACTTTGTTCTTGCAGATAGACTTGCTTTCATCATGCCTGCCATAACTTCAGTTCAACAAAGGGGCTTCATCAAAGGCAGAAGTATCAAAGACTGTATTTGTCTAACCTCTGAAGCCATTAATGTGATGCACAAGCATAGTGTTGTGGGTAATCTTGCCCTAAAAGTGGACATAGCCAAAGCCTTTGACACTCTCAACTGGGAATTCCTAATCAAAGTTCTGAAGTCTTTTGGTTTCAATCTCAAATTCTGTAATTGGATACAAGCAATTCTTCAATCTGCCAAGATCTCGATTTCCTTCAATGGTAATCAACATGGTTTCTTCTCCCGCTCTAGAGGAGTTCCTCAAGGTGATCCCTTGTCTCATCTTCTTTTCTGTCTTGCTGAAGAAGTTATTAGTAGAAGCATCACCAAGCTTGTTAGAGAAGGCAGGCTAAAGCTTATCAAGGGGTCTAGAAACATGGAGATTCCTTCACACATTCTGTATGCTGATGATTTTATGCTTTTTTTGTAAAGCTTCAAATTCCAATATTCAGGTGCTTTCAAACCTGTTTCAAAAATATGCTGAAATTTCTGGCCAAATTGTAAATCCTCATAAATCTTCTATTTATGCTGGCTCAGTTTCTCAAGCCAGATTAGATCATATTGCTGATGTGTTAGGTTTTAACATTGGTTCTTTACCCTTTGATTATTTAGGAGTTCCCATTTTTAAGGGGAAGCCTAAAAAGATTCATCTTCAACCTATAGCTGACAAAGTTAAAGCCAAGTTGGCTGGGTGGAAGGCTTCACTCTTATCTATGGCAGGAAGAGTTCAGCTAATTAAAAGTGTGATTCATGGAATGCTGGTTCATAGATTCTCAGTGTACTCCTGGCCAGTTAGCTTAATCAAAGATCTTGAGAAATGGATGAGGAATTTCATTTGGAGTGGGGATGTTTCTCAAAGAAAACTGGTTACTGTTGCTTGGCATAAAGTTTGTAACTCTTTTGCTGAAGGTGGTCTTTGAATTAGATCTTTATCCAAGCTTAATCAAGCTAATAATCTTAAGCTTTGTTGGGAGCTTTTACAATCTAATCTCCAATGGGCCCAATTTCTAAGAAGTAGAGTTTTACTTGGTACAAAACCAATCTCTTACCATGTTTTCTCTTCTATATGGAGCAGCATAAAGTATAAATTCCATGAGGTTTTAGATCATTCTGCATGGCAGCTTGGTAATGGTGAGAACATTCGTTTTTGGCTTGATTCTTGGTGTGGTACCCCTTTGGTTCAATCCTTAAATATACCTGTCCATTTACATCATCTTTTGCAGTCTACTGTAGACAACTTCATTGTTGATTTCAAATGGTCTGTTCCTTTGTGCCTCTTGAATGCATATCCTCTACTTCAATCTTTTTTAGATAAGGTGGTTATTCCTTTTATTCCTTATGAGAACAGCTTGGTTTGACAACCTTCCCCCGATGGTCAGCTATCTCTTAAAGATGCCTATAACTTCCATTTTCCTAGTCCTCAGCACTTGTCATGGTCTAAATATATTTGGCACAAAGCTATTCCTCCATCCAAATCTATTCTAGTTTCGAGAGGTTTCCATAACAAACTCCCTACATATGAGAATATTATCTTGAGAGGTTGTAACTTGCCTTCTATGTGTACCCTATGTGGAATTCACTCTGAATCTACTGTCCACTTATTCTTTGAATGCAACTTTGCCTTAAAAATCTGGAATTGGCTTTCCTCTCTTCTCAACTTCAATTGCCAATTCACCAGCTTCTCAGATTCATTTTTTATTTGCAACAAAAGTTGGTCTCCTCTGTGTAAGCTATCACTAACTGCGGTTGTCATATGCTGCTTTAACTCTATTTGGACCTCTAGGAATCAAGTTAGATTTACCAATTCCTTCATTCATATTTCTTCAGCAATCAACTCCATAATTGCTTGTGTTTCATTGTTGGGTAAAATCTCTAGTCTTCATGCTTTCTCTTCCATGACTGAGTTTGTGATTCTTAAAGCTTTGCATGTTCCCTTACAATTCTCCAATGCTCCTGTTATCAAAGAGGTTCTTTGGCAGCCTCCAGTTCTTGGCTGGGTTAAATGTAATAGTGATGGAGCTGCTGCTGGTAACCCTATCAACTCTTCTTGTGGTGGTGTTTTTAGAAATTCAGAGGCTGCTTTCTGTGGTGCCTTTGCCATCAACCTTGGCTTCCATTCTTCTTTGTTTGTTGAGTTAATGGGTGCGATTTTAGCAATTGAGATAGCATATAAGAAAGGTTGGTCTTCTTTATGGTTGGAGACAGATTCGATGTTGGTCCTTAAAGCTTTCAAATCTCCTTCTTCAGTTCCTTATGACCTAAGAAACAGATGGTGCAACTGTATTTATCTCTCTTCTCGCATGAATTTCTTTGTTTCTCACATCTTTAGAGAAGGAAACAAATGTGCTGACTCAATGGCTAACATAGGTCTCTCCTTGCCTCCTTCTTCTTTCTCCTGGTGGTCTTCTCTTCCTCCTCTTCTCTTTTTCTATTTTGATTGTAATAGGCTTGGTTGGCCTTGCTACAGGTTTTGCTAGTTTTTGAGGGTTTGGTTTATGCCCCCCCTCCTTTTGATGTTGTTTGCTTGTTTTATTATATATATTTTCTAGAGGGGCTTGTTTTCTGCAAGCTCCCTTTACTTAAAAAAAAAAAATTATAAGAGCACTTTGTTACCATTTATCTTTATTGTTTTGGGAATCACCTTGGTAATATCGCTAACGTTTATGTTGACTTTGTATTTCTTATTATTATTTTTTTTTAAATTAAATAAAAACTATAGTAGAAAATTTAATATTAAAGTACCGCTCATAAATAGATTTTAATGTTCAATTTCTAATATAAATATAAAAATGTTTGATTTATTATATCATAAATCATGGGTCAATGTTTACTTTATAGTAAACGCATTTCAATAAAAAAAAAAATAGTTTCGTCAAAATATGAATAAAAAAAATAATAGATACACATATTAAAAAGTTAAAATAGTCAAACATAGATTGAATTACATGAGTTTTCTTTTGCTTAAATGTAGTCGAGACTCAAGGGAGTATAGTCAAAATTTAGCAAAGTAAAGAAGAAATCAATACTAAAGAGGTTTTCAAATGGCAAATGAATTAATAACAAGCAAATGATGCCGAACAATGACGACTTGCTATAACATTTCATAAGGGAAATGCTTGTGCATCTTTCTATAAAATCTATCTTCAGGTTCAAAGGTGTCTCCAAGCAATGGAATCATTTGATTTCTGACCGTTATTTCGCTTGTTATTATAGTAGTCGGTGTGATCACCCTCACAGGGAAACCTTATGGGACAAGCACTACAAAGGTAGATAATACCTTTCTAATCATTTTACCCTCTTTCACCCTCAACCCAAATTGTCTTTCTCCGATATAGCTCAAGTGGTACGTGGTGGTGCGTTAAGCCATCACAGTTGGTGGCACCATTGTTCAACCAATCGTGTCTCACGGTTCAACTTTCTACCTAAAAGGGTCTGGTTTCGCTGACGTTAACGTTGTGGTACCTTTGGTTTGCGTCTTCTATTTTTGTTCACGTGGATCTGTTCAATCGTCCTCCAACTAGTTTATCTTTTTAACAGTGTTCATAGCTCAATTTGTTCGTCATTAGTTTGGTCGTTGTCTCTCCACCTTCTCTGGTTCGTGATTGGCATTTTTGTCCTTTATTTCTCTGTTTGACTCTAGAACTATTAAGATCTGTTGATTTCGAGATTTTAGGTTTTTCTCCACCGCACAGGTGGTTTAGGGATTGGTTAGGTGGTGGTTAACCTTCATGGAATGGGTTCTAGGTTTAGAATTTTTCTGGCTTAGATTTGAGTTTGGTGCCTCCATCGTCTTAAAATATTTTAAATCAAGTTGTACGTCATATTATTTAAATAAAATATATTAAATCACTATTTTGAAGTACAAAAATTTAATAGAGGGATTGGAATTGAGTAATTTTTAAATGAGGGGACCAACTTTGTTAATGATTGAAAATAAAAAAGACCAAAACCTTAATATGTACTCTTAAAACACATGTTAGCATTTTTATATAAAAAAAAAAAACACTTGTTAGCATTTTTTTTCTATACGGTTATAATTAAGGGATGTATGTGGTAATTAATTAAGAGTTTAATTGATATGCATTGACAGTGTAAAATAATTTTACACGGTCGTTCAATAAGAAATCACTAATCTTCCATGTTATATGAAGAAAGTGAGGTAAAGTGGGGTGACGTGGCACAATACATAGTTGTCATTGGTTGACAGTGTAAAATTTTACACTGTCGGTGCATACAAATTAAATCCATTAATTAAATTGAAAGAAACAATTATAAATAGAGTTTAATTAATATGCACCGATGGTATAAAATAATTTTAAACGGTCATTCAATAAATAACCACTAATCTTTCATGTCATATGAAGAAAGTGGGGTAAAGTGGAATGACCTGACAGAATACATAGTTGTCATTGGTTGACAGTGTATACAAATTAAATCCCAATAAATAGTAAAAAAGAAAAGAAAAGGGGAGATGAGATGAGATTTCAAATTTTGATCAGACCTACCACAATTGCATAATGATGTTATGTTACAATAACCATACCAATAATATTTCACCTTAAGCTCATCAACACATATCTCAAATTAAAAAGATGAAAACTACACATCACAGAAAAAGATCATAATATGTGATAAAGTTACTGTACACATCACGATCGCATATTCTTCTAGGTGAAGTTACGAACAATGAACCGGACATTGTTTCACAAAAAACAAAAGCGCACACACAAACCCAAAATCAAGAACAGTTATGCAAAAGTGCCGACTCACTACATTAAATAAAGCCTTTGTTAAGAAACTTGAAAATTTAATTAAAGAAAATAATGTTTAGAAAACCAAATGCTCAATTTTTTAAAAAAACTATAAATAAAAGTTTATTTATTTGATCAAAATTTTGAATAGAAAATATCATTTTGGAGACAAACTTATGATTAATCTTTATTTTAATATTTATAGGTTTGGATCTTTAGCCCTTTTGTGATGACAATAAACTTTGTGAGAAGTTGTTCCCTTCAGACATTGTGAGTTTTATATTTGATGTTGAGGTGAAATTGTTCGAAGAGGTTGTAAGTCGTGAGAGAAGTTTTATCGAGAGAGTGATCATATACATAGATGTCAAAATTGTTGAGTTAATGCATCTTCTTCCTTAATTAAGAAATCCACAAGTGAACTTTTTATTTCTTCAAACGTGAGTATCACCAAATTTATTTTCGATTGCCATCTAAAAAGGATTATTCGATTGTCTTTCGTTCATGTATATATATATATATATATATATATATATATATATATAAATTAAATTTGCGAACTAAATTTTATTGACAAAAAATACATCAATTTTTGTAGAGTCGATTTATTTTATTTAAAATTTAAACCAAATATAATAACTTTTGTGGATTCACTTTTACTTATAATTAGAAATAACGGAAGTATAATTTTAAATTGAATTTCTTAAAATGAGTCTTTAAGACATAAGTTACGTCTGCATTATCATTTCCATGTTTCTTTGCAATAGATTAGCCAAATTTTTAATGGTATTATTATTTTATATGAGTTATGCTAACATACATTTTTAAAGTACAATTTCAAATATTTAAATATAATTTTTTTGAATTTAATAATACAAAAAAAATAATATTTAAAATATTAAATACACATACACAAAAAAAAATATTTTACAACATGGCAAACTTAAATCATCGAATAATTTTGTTTTTTGTTGTTCGAATAAAATTATTTTTTGGTGAAGAAAATATATAGAATGTATATATAATATTTATACCAAGAATAATAGTATATGAAATAAATATTTCTTTTACTTAATAAATTTTATGATAAAAGAATAATATTTTCTCATCAAAGTAATCTTGAAAAATTAATATTAATAAATTAACTATTTGTATTAACTTATTGAATTTTCTTAATTTAATGAATAAAGTATTATACATTTATTTATTTTTTGACGGAAATAAAGTGTCATGCATAAAAATCAAAATACTTTATAAAAAACGCAAATGCTAAACAATGTATCCCTTGCATTAGTTAAGGAATCAAAAGTGGTAAAATTGTCTTGGAAATTGTGTAGTCAACTTTTTTAAAGTGTAAGCTATGATCTTTTCAATGTAAAATTTACTACTTTTAACTTCATTAACTAGTGCACCTGGTGCACTAGTTAGCAAAACTTTTTTTTTAATGGCAAATTGTTAGTTGTTAATATATTATTACAATGTTATGTTAGTTTTCTCCTTGCCAAGACTTGAACCCTAATCTTCAACTCTTTGTCCCTTAACTCAACTAACTTAACCAGTTGAGCTATCCATCATACCCCTAACCTCTGATTCCTAGATATATCTCAAGTTCTTCCTCAGTCCTTTTCTTTTGTCTTCGAATTTTTACTTTTTATGTCCTAAGTAGGCTTCTCTTCTCGCTACTCCAGTCTAGTGGGATAGGTTTGTTGAATTGCGGTATTATGACTAATTAATAAATAAAAAATAGCATATATTAAAATGATAATATGATGCCCAAGCTAAAATTCCAATTTGCTTTCTTTTAGCAAAGACTTATTGTAAGGGTTGAATTTACCAACCAAGAAAAACGTGTACTTTACCTCAGGTTTAGATTAAGTTGTTTTGGTCAATAACTCAAAAAAAATTGTTTTGTCAAATATTAAAATAATGCACAAATACTCTCTATTTTAACATAATACTCTCTTTTTTTTTTATTTAATAATACAAAAAATTTAATGTTTAAAATGTTAAATACACAAACTCTAAAAAAAAATTACAATTATCTCCTTAGAAGTTGATCAGAACAGATAACATGGCAAACTTAAATCATTGAATAATTTTGTTTTTTTGTTGTTCAAATAAAATTATTTTTTGACGAAGAAAACATATATAATGTACATATAATCTTTATACCAATAATAATAGTATATGAGATAAATGTTATGATAAAAGAATAATGTTTTCTCATCAAAGTTATACCTTTTTTTGGACAGAATTAAATTGTAATACCTAAAAAACAAAATACTTTATATGAAAAAAATGTCCTATACCTCAAAGTATAAAAATTAAGATTAAGAACTTTTGCTCAAAGCTCCTTCCGTTCAATTTTGTTCATTCTAATAAATTTCTTTGATTTAATAAGTGCTTAATTTATTTTATATTTGGCCTACCTTCTCTTTAAAATAATAGAGAAGTAAATAAATAGTCGGGTTAAACGATATCTAAGTCGGATTTTTTATCCTACGATTGATCCAAGGTTCTTCCTCGGCCCCTTTCTTCTGTTTTTGACTTTTTGTTTTTTATGTTCTAGTTAGGCTTCTCTTCTCGCTACTCCAGTCTAGTAGGGAAGGTTGGTTGGATTGCGGTGCTATGACTAATTAATAAATAGTGTATATTAAAGCAATAGTATGATGCCCAAGCTAAAATTCCATTTTATTTTCTTTTAACAAAGACTTATTGTAATGTAAATTGCCGGTTGAATTTACCAACCCAGAAAGACATGGTACTTTACCTCAAAGTCAGGTTAAGTTATTTTGGTCAATGCCTCAAAAAAAGTTGTTTTGTCAAATATTAAAAAAATGCAAAATTACTCTCTCTTTTGACATAATATTATTTTAACCACTATATTTATAAATCATATCAAATTTTATATTAGGATACAATTCATCTATTTCATAAATAAAAATATAAAAAGGAGTTTAAATAAATAATAAAATTAGACCAAATCTTTGTAATCCTAAAATAAAAAATCTTAAAATAAAAATTGATTGAGCAAAATCTTTACTTATATACTCATTCCGTCCCATATTATAAGTAAAAAAATTACTTTTTCTTGTCCCAAATTATGAGCAAAAATAACTTACTTTTATCACTTTCAAGATTTACTTTTATTTTCATAAAATTTATTGCAAATTACATTTAATTTACTCTTTTTTTTTTTTCCTATAATCAATATAAATTCTTGATACATCTTTTATGAAATTTATTTAAAAAAAACACAAAAAATCATACTTAATATTTTTCTATTTTACTTTTTTTAATTAGTGTGAAATTATTATTATTTTTTACATATGGGATGAAGGGAGTATTTATTTATCAATTAGGTAAAAAAAATATTGCGCTATGAAAAAAAAAATACTATAGTACATTATTAATTGATCGTTGAATATTTTTCAAAAAATAATAATTTGCGAGTTGAATAGTAGTATATGAACTGAAATACCAACGAGAAAACGGCTTTCATTGATTGAGCAGTTGTGAAAATTTTCTCAACTCGTTTTCAGTTTCACTCTCTTTTCCCTCTTGAACACGATTCATTCCACCAAATTTCAATTTCATTTCATATATAAACAACACCAACATTCTCTTCTAATAAAAATCCAAAAATTAATTTTCTTCTACTTGCACCTCCCTCACAATGGCAGGTGCAAACTCTTCATCACATCATCACAGACCAACCGCAACAACCACTTCTTCCTTCTCTCGTCTCCTCATTCTTCTAACCGTTCTTCCTCTCACCCTCGCCGTCTTCGCTTTCTTCCTCCAATGGCGCGGCGGTGTTACCGATCCTGTCACCCGTTGGTCACCCGATCAAAACCTTTTCCCTGGCATGTCAATTGCTACCAATCAACTTCAATCTCAATCTCACCGTTCTCGTTCTTCCGATTGTTCCAATCTCTTCGCTAATACTCATTCTCCTTCTTTTCCTTACTTCCGTGATTGGAAACTCGATTACTCCTCCGATCTCTCTCCTAAGGTATTGTCGTTTTCTTCAATTCTCTTTGGATCTATCGTCGATTTTTATATTCTTAAACCCTTCACAGATTCAATTTTATTAATTCATTTAATTTAATATAATCATAATCATAATCGTTTTTGTTTTTTTTATATTTAAATCCATGAATGAAATCATGGAATTGTGATTTTTCATTTGAATTTGAATCATGGAATTGTAGATATGTATTACGACGAGTACTTCTGCTGGTTTAGAGCAGACACTGCCATGGATCTTTTATCATAAAGTTATGGGAGTTTCGAGTTTTTTACTTTTTGTTGAAGGGAAAGCTTCGTCACCTAATGTATCTAGAGTTTTAGAAAGTATTCCGGTGAGTTCGATTAATTTCGATATTTTCAATGCGAAATGAAATGGTTTATTTAAGTTAATACTAATGCTATAGTTTTGATTAGTTATTAGTATTGACCAATTTATTAGTATTACCTATGTTTTGATCCTTGATTAAAATGATGACTTTTTTGTTTAGGGGGTCAAGGTTATACATAGAACAAGAGAATTAGAGGAAGCACAAGCTAAAAGGTATATATGATTTTTCTTCAATTCAAAAGTTTCTTTTTTCTTTGTTGAGCTGGTGACTGTTTACATTGGTAGCCGTGCCTTTAGTCGGAATGATTGAAATAAACTATTAGAGTGTGGATTCAAAAAAGAAATTTGCTTTAATTTGAATGAACAATGTTGAGCAGTTTAAGTATACTTCATTGCTGGTATGTTTTTGTGGATTAAAGTTGGACATAAATTCTGGATCTGGTTTTGTTTTACTAGTATTCAGATTGTGTCTTGTTTTTTACTCCCAGATCATTGGTAGAGGTTTATGTTTGAACTGTCTAATAAAAACCGTGTTAGTGTCACATGTTGTTTGCAATGGTAAGTTTTCTGGTTTGTAATTGGTAGTCAGGTATTTGCAAAAAAAAGTCTCTCAATGGTAGGAGCCAAGTATTGTGAACTGCTCTCCTTTATAATCTGTGCATGTTAAATTTTGAAGTGTAAAATCCATTCTTGGGATTTTGTTATACAGCTTAAGATATTGGACTTGGTTGACTTTTATAATTTAAATATTCATTTATAGTGATAGTACAGGATTTTAATATTATGTGCTAAATTCTGTTACCTCCTCATAATGCTGGAAAGTATTTTGATAGGTTGATTAATACCTCATTTGCACTTTGAATTTTGTTATGTATCAGCCGTATATGGAATGAAACTTGGTTGTCAAGCTTCTTCTACAAACCTTGTAACTATGAGTTGTTTGTGAAGCAATCTTTGAACATGGAAATGGCGATTGTAATGGCAAGGGTATGGATTTTTATTTTTTTATCGGTTTATTTTTATATACCAGCATTCATCTTTTTAAAGTAATTTATCTTTCTAAGATCTTAATGTTTGTTTTGTAATATTATTTTACTCAGGATTCTGGCATGGATTGGATCATCCATCTAGACACTGATGAACTGATACATCCAGCAGGAACCCAGGAATACTCCATGAGACAGTTGCTATCTGATGTGCCTGCAAATGTTGATATGGTTATTTTTCCAAATTATGTGAGTTTGGGAGTTTTATTTAGATCTATAAGTCACTATAATTCAATACAGTTAGTTTATCAAACTGTGATCTTGTGGCCTCTTTGATATTTGTGGATTATTATAACTTAATGCTGGAATGTTATTTGCTTCAGGAAAGCAGTGTTGAGCGAGATGATATCACGGAGCCTTTCGGTGAGGTATTTGCTTAAATAGATTTTCTAAGTTTTCTAAAAGCTAATTGATCGTTGATTGTTGCCTTTGTTGTGTCATATTTTGTTTGAAAAACAAAAATATGTACTGAAAACTGAACATGAATTACCAAATATGTTTAAACTTTAAAGGCTGTCACTTAGGAAATGAGATAATAAATTTTTTTGCACACATTTTATATTAACATATGAAAGCATACCTGCATATGAACCCCCACTCAAGAGTTCTGTATATTTTTTACAATGAACCTTTTAAGCAATGAATGCAGTGCAGAAACAGGGTATTAGTTGGATAAAGCTATATTATTGACAACCTTGTAATGTAGTTGTTGTAGTTTCTAAGTTTTTATTCATTTATATAAATACAAAGTTGAAAGGAGTCTACTGGTGCAGATCCATTTTTACCATGTGTAGCCATTTTATTGTTATTGTTTGTTGTTCCAATTTTTTTTCCTTTTGGAAACCAATTCAATGACATATTGCTTACAATGTTGTAGGTTTCAATGTTCAAGAAGAACTATGACCACCTTCCAAAGGATGTATATTTTGGAAATTACAAAGACGCAGCTCGAGGAAATCCAAACTATTTTCTTACTTATGGAAATGGAAAATCAGCTGCTAGGATTCAGGATCATCTCCGTCCTAATGGTGCACATAGATGGCACAACTATATGAAGACACCCACGTATGTTGATTCTGCACATTGTTAAATCATGAGCATGCATGTATACAGAGTTAAGGGAAGATATTACTGAATCTGTTATATTTTGGAGTTTATGACTATGCCTAGTTGATCTAGGCTAACCATCAGAAATTCATGGTTATGTTGGTTTCATATCATGCAAGTTAACATATGATATTTTCAAGTTTTCTGCTAATTGTTGATCTTATATTTAATGTTATTCCAGTTTACCTGCCATTTATGCTATCTTTGGCAGGCTGTCTTCATTTTTAGATGTGGACATTTTCTGTTGTAGTAACTGCTTTGTGTTAATTTAATTTAAGTAGTTTTAAGTAAAATCTATAAATCCATATACATATTAATAGTGAAGAATTTGTTGCGCCTGTATATAGTTTACACTGATCTGTATTCCAAATCTTTGAACAGTGAGCTCAAGTTGGAAGAAGCTGCTGTTCTTCATTACACTTACACCAAATTTTCTGATTTGACTTCAAGACGTGATCGGTGTGGCTGCAAGCCTACAAAAGAAGATGTAAAAAGATGTTTCATGTTGGACTTTGACAGAGCTGTAAGTTATAGTTGCCGTTTACATGCTCTCTTTGCTTATAGTTCTAATTAATAATTACTGATGGATTCATGAAGTGTCTTTTTTTTAGTACATTATTATCTGCTGTTACATTATTATTAATCAGTTTTTGCATGTTGATGTTTTGTTTAAGTACTTGTTGCCTCAAATTTCCTTGATGATACCAGAATGGAATTCATGTTTTGTTTTGTTATTTTCTGTGCATTGTTGGTTATATGGCATTCCCTCAGATTTTTTTTCTTCATTTCTTAAGATTGTAATTAATAATCAGTTGTTTCCCGGTTTATTAGTTCATTCCTTGATGGCTATAGCCTAAAGTGAATGGTGTTTTTTCATTGAGCTTTTTTCTTTACTTTCTAGCATATTGGGCTGCGGAGTTGCACAAGTGCACATTTTGGTTGGGTGGGTTTGTTTGGTTGGGTCAGGGGATATTTACATTGCACCCATGTATACATGCATATATAGAGTCTGACAATTTTGTTCTGTATCTGATGTAGGCGTTTATAATTGCTTCAACTGCAACTGAGGAAGAAATGCTTCAATGGTAAGTTCAGGAATATGAAAATAATACCTCAAACTTTTTACTAAAAATAATGAGGAACATAAATATCTTACAATATAAATTGAAAATAGTCAAAATGCTGTAACATTAGATACATAGACGATGGCAATATTTTAAAATGAAACAATCTCTCAAACATATTAATTTTGTGCGACTTTTAGTCTATCTATCCTTGAATAATTTTATAGTAGTTATTAACATAATAGCAACCTCCTTGTTTTTTAATTTACCGCGCGACAAAAATGCATATCCAATGTCTCCAAGTCAGTTTCTTACTTTCTTTCTTTTAGGTATCGTGAACGAATTGTGTGGACTAACAAAGCACTAAACATGAAACTTATGAGGAAAGGCATCTTGACTCGCATTTATGCTCCTATGGTAAGTTCATTTGTCTCAAATTTCCTTGTGGTTTCTTTCCAAGCAATTTATACTGTTATCTGACATAGTTACTAGAGAACATCCTAAGTTTTCCTCCAAAAAATTACCTTTGCAGGTCATTATTCAAAGTTTGAGGGAATCTGGTGTTTTTAGCTCTGTGATTGCAAAAGCTACTCAGACAACAATATCAAAAGACAATTTTTTAAAATCTGTTGAGAGTAGCAATTCAACTAGGAATACCAGATCAGAAATGTTATCTTCTAGAAAAATTGATGCTGGTGGAGTATCCCAAGCAATTGGAAGAAGAATCTTGGAGAGTATAGATGATTCAATTCCCTCAGCAATCCCACCATTATCTCCACCCGACCATGATGACACCGCCACTGACTTCCTTACATCCTAATTTTTGACTGACTCCTTGCCATGGCCGGAAATCATTTTGAACATGGGTCTGATACTTGAATTATGGAGATACTTTTTTCAAGAAAAGCAATGATAGAAGCACTTCTGGCTGCCATGATGGGCTTTCCAGGTTTACTACTCATGGGATTTTTCCCGATCATTACCCAAGCGCATTTGTAAATTTCAGGTATAGACTGTAGGCTTAGTGTAGGAATCATACAGAGCATGCTTTTGTATCTGTTCATTATTCTTTTCCTATTTCTTTTGGGCAGATCTGCGATTGTAATGGAAATTAGTGGCCTATTCTATTTTTGTTCACAAACATTGAGAGAGAGGCATGTTATACATACAGGTTGAGATTATCTCCCCTGGTTGGAGGAAGGAGAAATGATTTATACAATGAAAATGATGTTTTACCATTTTTTGCCAGCATTTGATTTAACTTCATTACATGGCTACGTCCAAGGGGAGTGAAAGAGTTTTTAGAATTTGTCACCTAGTGTGGTCAATGAAAAGATGGTTAGAGTTTTAACTTCACTAATTAGTTACTTCATTAATGGATATTTGTTAATTTACTTGCCTAACATGGACATCTTGGTGAGGTAGTGCCCAAGCCTAGGAAGTAGGAAGAGTCTTCTGAAGGAGATTCAACATTTAGTTGGGCAGGTTTATTACGTCAATAGGTAAACTGAAATTTGGGGCTATACACATATTTATTGATAGGTTAAGTACTTGACTTAGTTTTGTCAACAAAAAAAAAGTGCTTGACCTAAATTTTTTTTTTTTTTACTAGTTGACCTAGTTTATTGTTTTTCAAAGAAAAGGTTATGAAAGTTGGTAGGATATAAGAGGGTGGCTTCATAACTTCCTCGATTTAATTATATTCGAAATATTGTCATTAAATATAGATATCTCTTTCAGACAAATTAGAATTTTACTTCGCCTTGTAGTTGTTGTGATATGGATTCTTCCATTAGACTCAACCAATATTGATCTTCCACCGTTTCTTTTTGACAGTGATTTCTTTCTTGGATTTTTTTGTTTCTTTTTTATTTATCATTTTCAAAATTCAAAATATTATTAATTATTGTTTTGTCAAAATTATCCATAACTCTTAAATAGAAAAATATGAAATACAATAATAAATACTTTATCGTTTTAATTTATGTAAAAAATAAAATACATTGTCTAGCGTAACCTTAATTATTATGGTTTTTTTTACACATAATTATTATGGTTATCTTCTCACTAATACAACATTAAGAAACTAATATAGCGTAAGGCATATAGTTCATTTGACAATGCTAAGATTATTATTATTATTATTATTATTATTATTATGGAAAATGCTAACTAGTGTTTTCGGGACACTAGTTAAAGATACTTAAAATAGTAAGTCCACCTCAAAATTTGTGTAATTAATATTTAAAAAGTAAAAAAATTTATGTTTTCAATGCAAAAAGGAGAAAATTTAGATACAATTCTAAATAACCCGTTCCTCCTTTTCCAATTAAAATATAACATCTAGCATCTACTTACCACATCAGACTCAACAATTAAAATATTTAACGTGGAAATATTTATGGGGGCACTAGTTAGCCGTCAAATTAAGAAACATAGTTCACCCCCCAGAATTTTTTTTACCTTCCAATATTTCAATTTTACCCTTATTAAAAAAGTTCGAAAAACGTTTTCCGAACTATTTTTTGCCTTGAAAATTGTAACACCCAAACCCGTATTTAAGCAAATACTACCTTTTTAAAAATATTTTTCAAATACGCAACGGAAATAAAAATTGGATTTATAAAATGAATTGTTCGAGTATTACATACTTCATCAAAATTAGTTACTAATAATTTAATTAGTAAAATACCGATATACAAAACATTTCTAACTCGATACATCTTTAAATAAATAAAAATAAGCGATAAAGATTCTATATACATTTAGAGAACCCTATCCCCGTGTCATGATCAGAGCGGAGCTTCACCTACGACTCGGTCACAAACATAACCTGAGAATCTGAACCCCCAAAGGTTCAGCACATACACAAAACAGAGGGTTAGATAATATAACCATAAAAAGAAACTAAGTGCAAGAACATACTTAACACTTAGGACATAACATGCTCATGTCTAACAACTCAATCCATAAAAACATACATTATTCTCATGTTATTCATATCTCATTATCATAAGAGTACAACACATAACAATAATCATACATACTTAATCAATAGACAAGTATACATAACATCATCATTTATCAATCATTCATCAGACACCTCATAATACATTTAATCATTCAAGTTAAGGATCATCAATCAATGTCAATTACCAAGTATCACATTTAGTCACATATTCCTAATGAAACTAATGTCACAAATCTCATGTCATGTCACCTTAGACATAACTATATGCATGCGGTACCATTCACCTTATACTAGGATAAACATATATCCCGTTCACCTCATTTTCAGTTTCAAGTCATGAAGGACTCACCACAAATATTTTCAGTTTCAAGTCATGAAGGACTCACCACAAATAGACTCATGAATGCATGAATGTACATATACCACATATGATGACACTATAAACAATCACCTCACAAAATATAGTACCACACAGCCTATATTCACCTCAATTCACCTCATATTATCATCATTATGGACATACATTCAAGCACATATCATACATCAACCATTAAGTTATTGCAATTCATTATCGTCATCAACACATCATCATTACAATTCATTTTCATCATCAACTCATCAACACATCATCATTACAATTCATTGTCATAAAGCATCATCTTAATTCATTTAGAATCCAAACATAACATATTATTAAAGCTTAAATAT
Source organism: Trifolium fragiferum (assembly GCA_954870985.1). NCBI lineage: Eukaryota > Viridiplantae > Streptophyta > Magnoliopsida > Fabales > Fabaceae > Trifolium > Trifolium fragiferum. The sequence goes on from OX940793.1 coordinate 42,419,360, forward strand.
GTTTTTGGTCCCTACAATATACACTTGTTTTGAAAAGAGCCCCTGTAAAAAAAAAATTGAAAAGAGCCCCTGCAATTTCTAAACACTTTGAAAAGAGCCCCTGCACAGGAAATGTGGCAGCCATGTCACTTAAATGTGTACGTGGCAGGCGCTGACAGGGACACTTATCTGATGTGGCACAATTTTTGCCACGTGGATATTACATATCATTTTTCTTTTTTTTTTTTAAATAAAACTAAATATCTTTTTCCAATTTATTTATTTCTGAAAAACTAATTAACAAATTTTTTAAATAATAAGAAAAACAAAAATTATTAAAAACAAAACCCAAATATTTTTTATCTCAGAATCAAAGCAACACAACCCAAATATTTTCCTCCAAACTCAGTAACAGAAATCATCATCAATCATAAACACAACATCAAAACAACATCATCTCTAACCCCAAACACCACATTCGCACCACAACTCAAAATCACCAACCGAAATCCAAACATCACTCACAAATCATCTCTAACCACAAACACACACACACACACGTTGTTATACACACAAACAGAGAACGAAAGAAATCGAGAAGAGAGAGGAAGAAAGTAGAAGAAGAAACTGAAAAGAAAAACAACAACAACCTCACCGTCTTTCTTTTGCTCCGATCCGTTCATTGGGTAAGCTTTTTGGGAATTTGGGGTTCGGATTCGGAAAGAAGAGGAAAAACCTAATTTTCTCTATAAGTCAGGAACAAAAATCAGTCAAAAAACAAAAAAAAACGAACAAACCCAAACGAAAACAAAAAAACGAAGAAGAAAGAAGAGCAAAGAACAGAGACAAAACAATTTTTTTTCTTTTCTTCAAACTTTTCCATCTCTGATTTGCTGATATTGGTAAGGATTTTGTGTTTTTGGAGTTTGGATTCGAACTCAGGAGGGTTTAAACTATAATTCCGGTTAAAGAAGTTTTGATCTTGGGTTGGAGTGGAACTCTGGCACGGTGGCGCCGCCGTCTGGCCTGGCGGCCACCGGCCGGATTCTGGAAATGAAGAAACTCATAAGAGAGAGTGAGAGAAGCGAGCAGAGAGAGAGAGAGAGAGAGAGAGAGAGAGAGAGAGAGAGAGAGAGAGAGAGAGAGAGAGAGAGAGAGAGAGAGAGAGAGAGAGAGAGAGAGAGAGAGAGAGAGAGAGAGAGAGAGAGAGAGAGAGAGAGAGAGAGAGATTGGAGTTAAGAAAGCCAAAACCAGCAATTTAAATTTTTTAATTAGTTTTTCAGAAATAAATAAATTGGAAAAAGATATTTAGTTTTATTTTTAAAAAAAGAAAAATGATATGTAATATCCACGTGGCAAAAATTGTGCCACATCAGATAAGTGTCCCTGTCAGCGCCTGCCACGTGCACATTTAAGTGACATGACTGCCACATTTCCTGTGCAGGGGCTCTTTTCAAAGTGTTTAGAAATTGCAGGGGCTCTTTTCAATTTTTTTTTTACAGGGGCTCTTTTCAAAACAAGTGTATATTGCAGGGACCAAAAGCATATTTAAGCATATTATTAATTAATCTTTAATCACCACATATCATTATTTAATCAACATGAATCATTAACTAAGTCTCACACCTCATAAATCATCTTACATCATATACATTACATAAAGATCATCTCATACTTCAAGTTATTAATCATCAAACCAATTCATCATCATAAAATATCATCTTAATTCTTCATCCTAAACTCATATAGGATCTAAATATATCACATCATAATCATCCAAAATGGATATCAACTCATACTTCATTAACTATTCATCAATTCACTAACCCAAACTCAATTAGATATACTAAGTCCTTAATTCAATTAACAAAGTATTGCAATTATATACCAAATCAGCATAATCCAAGCATGATCTCTAAAAACTAACATCAAAAATGGATTCTACACGAAAAATCGTGAAGAATAGGTTCCGGGTGCATAAACCATCAAAAAGTCAACTGGTCAAACCTGGTGACTAGTCAACTGCGCCGGGCGCCAACTAGGCAGAACCGAAATGGCATTTCTAGACCTCTCTGGGAGCCTGGGTGCCAACAGTGCTGCGCCGGGCGCGGGGATCTGATGGGAAAATCGTTTTCTCGCGTTTTTAACCCAAAAATCACTTTTTCAAAGCCAAAAGCACTTATTTGAACCCAATAATATTTATACAACATTTCCCAAGCATATTCATGGATAGAAAGACTTATTCTAACTTATAAACAACTCATGAACAACTTGATTAAAGATTCATACCCATTTTCATCAAAAACTCATTTTTAACATAATCAACCAAAATCAAAGTTCAAGTAATCAACTTTATCATGGATTTCATATAACAATCACAAGTAGAAACATATTATACATGAATCATTATCAAGCTTCAATTATAAACAACTTCCCAAAACCCTTTTCTTCCCAAAAACCCAAAATGAGTGAAGAGAGTTTGGGTGTGGAGTCATAGACAAACTTCCCTCTCTTTGACCACTCACAATTATATTATCTAAACCTCTTACCTTAGATTGAAGTTTTACATCTCTAAGCTCTACACTTTGACTCCCTTCTACATCTTCAATTCTATCTATGACTTTTCTTCTCTTCCTCTTCTCTTCCAAGAACTTCATTCTCTCTACCTCTCTTTCTCTCATTTTCATGATAAACAACAACAACACTACCTCTCATAAAGCTACCCCCTTTATATAACCCTTCACTTAGGTTAAGATCAAATCTCCATAATACCCTTAATTTCTCTACAATTCCCACTCACAATTCTATTTCTATTTTCACCACTCACTTTCATACTAATTACAAAATTGCCACTACTTCCTCTCCAAGACACATTATCATCTTAGCCAATGACCAAAATGTCATTCCTATCTCTACACAATCCACTAACTCACACTAGATTACTATATTACCCTTAGTTCTATCACAACCTCTTATTCATTCTAATTAAGCTCAATACTCATAAAAATCCATTACTAATAAACATAAAGGTAACAACTAATTAATGCATACAAAACACACCAATTAATTAAATAACCTCAATCAATCAAATATAATAAAATATAAGATTTGGGGTGTTACAAAAATGTACGTCGGAATGTGTTTTTCCGAAATTTTTGCTGAATTTACACTAGAAAAATCTCGGAGGGGGGGGGGGGGGGGGGGAGAATTGTGCGGGGTGGGATGAGAATTTTTCCAAAGTGTCACTACTGGGTCTTGATATTGGGCTCATTGTTACGTCGTCAGGTGCAGTCCAGAAATTTTTTCCTGTGGGGGTTAGAATTATCCCTACAAATAAAAATACTTTTAAAATGATGTTTGAATTTTTTTTTTGTTAATCCACGTTATAAATATAAAATTTCACTGCCGTTTAATAGTAATTAATCTTCAAACTTATTTGATATATAAGGTGATTTCTCATCTTTCATCGCAATATTTTCTATATACAAGAGTTGAGAATTGAACGTCAAACAACTTGCTTCAAAGATGCTTGATTTATTTTGCTAATAAAATTAATTGAGTATCTACTTTTTTTTATAAAATACAACAAAAAAGCATTACTATAAAAAATATATAGAAGACAAAAGTAAAAATGGTTAAAGTTAAAAATTTAACCTTGAAATATTGGTCGAGAGATAATGTACTCGCGCGCGTAGACAAAACTCTGTTAATGTTAAAGTAAAAATTTAAATTTAAATTTAGAAGCGGAGTAATAACAAAGAGAAGGTGAAAAATTATTTGTGTTGCTCTTTGTAGTGAAAGGCTATATAAGCATTAAAGAGTCATTATGTGAAAGATTTAATTGGAGAGTGAAAGTATCAATAAAAAAAATTAGAAAGATGTGTAAGTTAATGACCTAATTGATTTTATGGGGCTTAAAAAAATATAATATAGTTGAAGTGAATACAATTGTATTTCCTAGTGCTCTGCTAGGGTTTGTTTTATCTTCTCCTAAGTGAGGAGTTTGTCTATTTCATTAAAATTCACCAAAATTATTGAGTTAAGTTCACTATATTTTACTTTTGCATAGCTACCATCCAGTGTTCTACTATGGCACAATCTGATCTTGAAGGTTTAGCATTGCATGATGAAGAGGAGGAGGGGTTTTGTTTTGACCTAGAGGAGGAGGATGATCAAAATGTGGATTTGCGCTGGTGTCTCATTGGACGTTTTCTATGTGATCGATCCATTCACTTCAATTCCATGAAGGTGCGTATGGCGGAACTATGGAAACCAGTTAAGGGGGTGACAATCAAGGCTACACAAGGAGGGAAGTTTTTATTTCATTTTAATCATCCTATAGACATGGAAGCCGTTCTCAATGGTGGTCCTTGGACGTTTGATAACAATATGCTCATATTGGAACGTGCTCAGATTGGTATGCAGCTCGAACACATACCTCTTTTCTTTGTCAACATGTGGGTTCAAGTGCATGATTTACCTATGGGCTTCATGAAAGAGAAGGTTGGCGTTAAGTTAGCTAACTTTATCGGTACTTTTGTGGAATATGACAAGAACAACAACTCAAGTTTCTGGAGACAACACATGCGGATCCGTGTCAGAATTGATGTTCGTAATCCTCTGAAGAAAGAAACTAGAGTGAAGGACAAGGAAGGCGCTTGGTGTACTGTGAAATTCAAATATGAGAAATTAGGAGTTTTTTGCTTTGTCTGTGGGATTATGGGGCATGGTGAAAATAAGTGTGAAGTCCTTTTTTCCAAAGAGCAAGATGATGGAGTACGTGAATGGTCTGCAGAGCTTAGAGCGGATTTGAGAAGACAAGGCGGTAGAGTAACATCCCGGTGGTTGAGGGAAGAGAATTCCGGCCAATCCAATATTCCGGTTGGAGTCCCCACTGCAGAACCCACCATTGCTGAGGTGGCACAAACTTTCTCCAGCAACCAGCCTCCCACGCGCCTTCAGCCTGACGGTTCAACAAACTTTCACCAATCACTCTCCATTAATGCTGTGTCGGCTAGCCATCAATTATCCCTTCACATAACCGACCCACCAATCATTACCCACTCCACACAGTCTGCACACCTCCCAAAAACCATAACAAACCAATTACCAGAATTCAATGCAGCCGACAACCTTAAATTCCCTTTTCCATCAGGTTCACTTTTCAATACCAACAATCAATTCAAACAATTACTCCACTCCCAACATTCAACGGACAACATTATTCCTTCATCAGTGCCCAACAACCATTTAATTTTTTCAGCCAATCATCGGCCAACCCGAACCAAACACCTACCCACCAATTAATTCCGAACCCGACACCCTGAACCAACCCGTTTTTGCACCGGTCCAACCCAGAAAAAAAACTCAAATCATCCAAACCAAAACTAAACCCGACCCGTACCCAGTCTGTACCCCTGATCACCCAGAAAAATTCTGACGACATGGACAGCCATAGTGAAAAAAAGAGGCGGCGTGAAAATGGAGATTGCACCACTGACGACAAGGTTATTGTTCCCGATCATTTTTTAACGGCAGGTCCTGGCAGCCAGGCCTGCCGGGACAAATGAAGATTTTAAGTTGGAATTGCCGGGGATTGAGCACTCCGAGTGCAATTCCAAATCTCAGAAATATTGCTCAAGACCACCAACCTGATATTTTATTTCTCTCTGAAACTCTATCAAAAAATCAAAAAATGGAGCTGATTCGTGTAAGTTTGAAGTTTCACTCTTGTTTATCAGTTGATGTAGAAGGTCGAAGTGGCGGCTTATCTGTCATGTGGAAGGATACTATTGCTTGTAGAGTAATGAATTACTCGCGAAATTTTATTAACTTGATTGTGAAGGAGAAGGACGAAGAAGAATGGAGGTTGACTTGTTACTACGGGTACCCGGAAAGGGGGCGACGGAGACAAGCTTGGGACTTACTACGTGAACTACGGGACATGTCTGAATTACCGTGGTGCATTGTAGGTGACTTTAACGACTTATTATCCCAGGAAGACAAAAAAGGGGCTCACTCTCATCCAAATTGGTTATGTAATGGTTTCCGATCAGCAGTTAGTGATTGTGATCTCACGGATATTCGGCTTGAAGGCTATCCATTTACTTGGGTCAAGAGTAGAGGCTCACATAGTGTTGTTGAAGAACGGTTGGATAGAGCTATGGCATCTTCGTCATGGCTTTTGACTTATCCTGATGTTAAGCTTCTTAACTTACTCACGTCTCATTCCGATCATAGTCCGATCTTACTCCAGAATTCAAGAAGCATTTCCACACGGCGGAATTATTCGTTTCGCTTTGAAAATCATTGGTTGAAGGAGGAGGACGTAGACGAGGTAGTGGTGGAAGGGTGGGGAAGTGAAAGAGGAGTTGATATCATCCATAAGACTAATAGGTGTGCAAATAAGCTCAAGAGGTGGGGGAGGAGGAAGAGAATGAGGTTCAAGCAAGAGGTGTTGGAGTGTAGCGAGGAATTGGAGAGGTTACGAGGTAACCATGATCTTGCCAATTCGGGGCGGTACTTAGAGATTCAAGAGAAACACGCTAGACTTCTCGTGCAAGAAGAAACTTATTGGAGACAAAGAGCTAAAATGCATTGGTTGAAAGAGGGCGACATAAATACAAAGTTTTTCCACTTATCCGCCTCATCAAGACAAAGAGCTAAGAAATTGGAAAAACTTGTAAATGAGGAGAACTCTATTGTTACTACCCAACCGGAACTTTGTGAGGTAGCTTTAAATTATTTCAACAATTTGTTTAAAGCTAACTCGGCTGTCCATGACCCGGTCCTTGCCTTGGTTGTTCCAAAAATAAATGAAGCGGACAATGATGCTTTGTTGTCGCCTATCACAAAGGGAGAGTTGAAAGAAGCGTTGTTCCAAATGCACCCCGATAAATCCCCAGGCCCTAATGGTTTTAACCCTGCATTCTACCAACATTTTTGGGATTTATGTGGGAATGATGTTTTTGAGGCGGCGAAAGAATGGTTGGATAGAGGTTATTTTCCCTCCTCTTTGAATGAAACCAACATTTGCTTAATACCGAAATGTGAGAATCCTATGCACATGAAGGATTTGCGACCCATATCACTTTGTAATGTGTTGTATAAAGTGATATCTAAGATGTTGGCGAATCGGTTGAAGGGATGCATTGAGAAGTGTGTGTCGGAGGAGCAGTCGGCTTTTATTGAAGGGAGATCGATTTTAGATAATGCCCTTATCGCCACCGAGATCATTCATGCTTTAAAGAGGAAGACTAAAGGTTTGAGAGGTGATATGGCCTTAAAAATCGATATAAGTAAGGCATATGATAAAGTTGATTGGGGTTTCTTGCGTGGTATGCTTGAAAGGTTAGGTTTTGCTGAAAAGTGGATCCATTGGATGATGCTATGCATTAGTTCTGTGAACTATTCAGCTTTGGTGAATTTTGAAAAAGTTGGTCCTATATACCCAGGCAGAGGATTAAGACAGGGAGACCCCCTTTCTCCTTATCTTTTCATCCTTGTCACGGAGGGCTTGTCCTTATTGATACAAAAATCAGTGGCTCGAGGCGATCTTCACGGAATCAAAATATGCAGGGGTGCACCGGTGGTGTCCCACCTTCTTTTTGCTGATGATTGCTTCTTGTTTTGTAGGTCTACTTTGGAGGAGACTAATCACTTGATGAGTGTCCTTAAAATCTATGAGGAAGCTTCGGGACAAGAAATTAATTTGACTAAATCTGAGGTTTTCTTTAGCAAGAACTTAAGCCTTGCAGCACAGGAGGACTTATCTCGGATCATGGGAGTTAGACATGTGCTTGGTACGGGTAATTATCTTGGCTTACCATCGATGATTGGTAGGAAAAAGAAGGAGGTATTTGCGTACATCAAAGATAGAATATGGAAGCGTATTAACTCTTGGAGAGGTAGAGTTTTGTCTAGAGCAGGTAAAGAAGTCATGATCAAGTCCGTCTTGCAGGCGATTCCGTCCTATGTCATGAGCATCTATTTATTACCGGAATCCACAATCAAAGATATAGAGCGTATGATGAACTCGTATTGGTGGGGAGGAGGAACTAATAGTAGAGGAATTCGGTGGCTTGCTTGGGACCGGTTGTCTATTCCAAAGAATCAAGGTGGTATGGGATTTCGTGATCTTCGAAATTTTAATTTGGCTATGATTGCAAAACAAGGGTGGAACATCATGACGAAGCCCAACACTTTGGTGGCAAGGATCTTTAAAGCGAGGTACTTTCCAAATTCTTCCTTCTTTGATTCAAAAATTGGCCACAACCCAAGCTATGCTTGGAGAGGCATTTGGAAAGCTCGACAAATTCTCATGCATGGTTGTAGGTGGAGTATTGGTAATGGTAACAACATAAAAGTGATGGGGGATCCATGGTTGAGAAATAAAGAAGGAGCTTGGCTACCTTCACCCCAAACACAAGGTGTGTATAATCTTACTTTGAATAATCTCATGTTGCCTAATTTGAAAGAGTGGGACCAGACGAAGATTGCATCTCTTTTTCCGCTGCATGTTGCTAATGTAATTTTGCAAACTCCGTTACTTGGTACATTGGACGAGGATAGACTCATTTGGAATGACAGTCCCCACGGTGTCTATAGTGTGAAAAGCAGGTATAAATTGATTTGTAACATTTCAGGAAATTTGCATGAAAGTGATACACAAGAGGCTTGGTCCAAGCTTTGGAAAATTCACGCACCTCCCAAAGCAAAACACTTGTTATGGAGGATATGTCGAGGTTGCTTGCCTACACGTTCAAGACTCCAAGAGCGCCATGTTCCGTGCCCGCTAAATTGCCCTTTGTGTGATCATTTGACTGAAGATGACTGGCACTTTATCAGGGATTGTGTTGTTACACAGCAGGCTTGGCATGCTGCTGGGCTGGACGCGCGTCTGCAGGCTTGGCTGCTGCAGGCCAGGACCGCGCGCGACTTGGTAATGAGCGTCTGTGCTCACGTGGATCGCAATACAGCAGGCCTCTTTGCCGTGTTGGTGTGGACAGCTTGGAATAACCGGAATAATCAAGTATGGAATGGCACTAACGAAGCTGGACGCGTCCTAGGCGTGAAGGCGAGGTTTTTATGGGATGAATGGGCTCAGGTACAGAGGCTTGATGATGGTACAGCGGCTGTTCCTGCAACACAGCAGGTGTTAGTTTGGCAAAAACCCCCCATGGTTGGTATAAATGTAACGTAGACACGGGCTTCCATCAAGAGCTCAACAAAACTAGCATGAGTTGGTGTTTACGTGACTATCTTGGGCGGTTTGTCATGGCGGAAACCACTTGGATTGAGGGGAATTGTTCCATCATTGAAGGAGAAGCACTAGCCTTGATTGAAGCATTGAAAGCAATGGAAACTAGGAATTTGCAACAAGTGATCTTTGAAACGGATTCTAAATCCGTGGTGGATGCAATTCAACATTTTCGTGGTGGCCAATCGGAGTTTAGTCTACTTATTGCTCGCATTAGTAGTTTGTTATTTTCTAATTCAAACTTTTCGGTAAAGTTTATTAAACGACAAGCGAATATGGTTGCTCACTTGTTAGCTAGGGCGGCCATTTCTTGGACTCGTCGTTGTACCTTTGAAACACTACCGCTTTGTATTTCGACTATTTTACTTAATGAAATGATATAAGTTTGTGTGTGTCAAAAAAAAAAAATATAATAATATAATAGTACTTCATTAATATTAACAAAGTCAATATAATAGTACAATGATAAAAAAAAAAAAAAATTAGTATTTTTGTGGGGACTGGAACAATTTAATGCCAGAACTGACCCTAAACTAGATTAAACGGTCCAGCGCCGGATAGTGATACTGATGGTGAAAACAAACAAAAAAAGATAAATCATTACATTTTTAAATTTCCTAAAAAAAAGATAAATCCGCGAACATTGACTAATTATTTATAAAGAATATTACCAACCCATTATCTAATTGATTAAAATTCAAATGAGTCCCATTAAATTATGTAGGTGACAATTTTTATTCTGTCACCAAAGTTTTTGGATCCATTTAATGGTGGCTAATATAAGTCGAAGAATCTGCCGAACACACAATGTGAATTCTCCACTCTCAATTAAATTTTTTCATTTTTATTTTTTGTTGAAAAAGCCAAATGAAATATTTATATTAAAACAAATATAAGAACAAAGTGTGCCTACCCAAAAAAGATACAAAGTCTAAAAAGAAAAACACATAAACCCAACAACCTCTACCTAAATCTAAGACTATCTTAGGATTGATAGAAACAAATGAAGCGGAACATAAATTAACGGAATGATAAAAAAGTTAAATATATTATAATCACATGTTTTCATCACTTGTGTTTAGTCCTTAATGATCAAATTATGTTCATTTTAATATCAATATTATAACTCTTATTATATTCATGATATGTCTATAATGTGTAAACGTATACAAATTCTTATTATGTTTAAAAGGATAAAAACATGTGATTTTATTTTATAGGAACAAAAATCAAAACTTGCTAATTTTATAGCGATAAAAAACATATTTATTCCTAAATCAAAATTAAACCTTTTATTTCTAGTCTTCGACTACCACCACATTATTAGTTTCACCTCATCAAAGAAGTCTAACATTAAGTTGCAGAAAACGATGAAATTCACATAAATTTTATTTACACGTTAGGGATTACAAAATTGACTAAGTCTTCCTTGCCAGTTCAACTAATAGTTATAGGGTTGATGATTTTATCTCGCCTCCTTTTAGGGGATAGCTGATTGACCCGTCAAAATTTAAAAATAAATTCCCCAATTAATTGATTCACCTTAGAAAGACAAAAGAACTAAAATAAAATACTAGTACCATCTAAGGATTTCGGTAAGCATAACTCAATTGGTAACAACATCACATACGCAGAAGTTGAAGTTTAAACCATAGATTTCTCACTTATTCACATCAATAGGTAAATTTCTAACCACACTAAACTACTTGACAAAAAAAAAAAACCATCCAAGGAAATTTAACTAGTAAACAAATTCAAAAACATACAGATTGTCATTTAATTATTCATGATTCCATCATCCAAAAATCTAAAATCAGCCAACAAAAACCAAATCAGAAAGTTAATGAGTCTACTGATTCACAAACTATAATGAACAGAGGCCGCATAATATCAAATGGACTGGTGAAAATGAAATTAGAAGATTTCTCTTCCCACCCTCGTCTTTCTTTTTCACCTTGTGGGTTTTCATCTATACTAGTACCATCTAAGGATTTCCGTAAGCATAACTCAATTGGTAACAACATCAAATACGTAGAAGTTGAAGTTCAAACCATAGATTTCTCACTTATTCACATCAATAGGTAAATTTCTAACCACACTAGACTACTTGACAAAAAAAAAAAACCATCCAAGAAAATTTAACTAGTAAATAAATTAAAAAACATACAGATTGTCATTTAATTATTCATGATTCCATCATCCAAAAATCTAAAATCAGCCAACAAAAACCAAACCAGAAAGTTAATGAGTCTACTGATTCACAAACTATAATGAACAAAGGCCACATAATATCAAACACATAATATCAAATGGACTGGTGAAAATGGAATTAGAAGATTTCTCTTCCCACCCCGTCTTTCTTTTTCACCTTCTGGGTTTTCATTTATACCCCTGAAAAAAAACTTCGGTAAACACATATTGAAGTTATAAACGATGTAAAACACATGTTTTTCTATATCGGAAAATTTCGGTAAATGAAAACCGTAGTTTTGGGAGGTAAAATTAAGGATAAAATTGGATTTTTGAGAGATGAAAAAGAGAGCCGGGGGTGGGAAGAGAAATCTTCATTAAATTAAACAATGGTTCAATGTGCCAAACAGCCTTTTCACCGCACAAGTAGGAGTACCATTTGGCTATCATAAGTTGTGTTTGTCAGTAAGCACACACAACTAATAATTGCCAAAATGAAGCAACTTAACCCGTGCACTTTGTGACGCTCGTTTCATTAATAACAAGTCTTGGGAAATTCTTAACAACATAAGTGCAGATAATTTCTTACGACCACGACCAACTCCAAAAGTAAGAGTCTTCAACGATGTAGAATTTGCAAGTATGAACTCAATCAAACTCATTGCAAACTGAGAGCAAAAATTAATGCTGATATTCACTGTCTGGAGTCGATTAAAGCAACAACTACTGCATTCTAACTCCTCCAAATGATTGGGCGGTAGTGTAATATCTACACGGTCGTAAACCTGAATTATAAAAAAGTAGAGAGTCAAAATACGACTAAAGAAACAAGCTAAGAAGCATAGGTATTCGTATTCACCTGTATAACAAGTTCAACCAAGCTAGGAGCACTTTTGAGTACACCAACAATATACAAAAGTCCTCCACATTCATTCAAACTCACACCATCCAATTTCAGATACTCTATCGAGCCGAATGAACTTTTTGGCAGCATGGGTGGAATAACATTTGCAATCGGGAGAATCTATGCATACAAACAACCAAACCATGAGACATACACAAACAACACTTAAAGTGAAGAAAGAAAAGAAAAAGAACTTTCAATGTAAATATTGGTTTGCACCATCAATTAAAACTCAACATTGCATCTCTTTTAAATATGCAATAAAAGAGCAAGATACAGTCTGTAAAAGATCAAACTGTGAGGCCAGGCTAGACAGAAGTGGTGATAAAAAACAATTAAATATAAAACTGAACAAGTTATACCAGCATACTATTATGCTCAATCTAACCTTGGTATTGTACCGTAAAACAATAGAAAGCTTCTGAATTTTCGGCAAACTTTTGATCAGTTTCCCAGCTCCCACGAGTCAAGAGTGTAAGATCAATCAGATTCTTTGCTTTCTTGAGACAAATTGACTTCGTATCTTTATCGATATCTAGATATAAGACTTTCAGACAAGGAGCAGTAAAATCAAAATATTCAGAACCATAACAGTTTTCGATGCTGAGCTTTTCAAGTAAATGGACAACTAGAAATAAGACCCTCAAGTGCACCAGACTCGAATGCAACACATTGTAAGTGAAGATTAAGCAATCTTTTAAAGCCACAGAAATTAGGGGGAACTGATAAGATAAATCTGCAAAATTTAAAGTCGGTCAACTCCTCACAAGAGAAGACAATATACGGCATTTGATGGAGAGCTGTACTGAAGTTCAAAAGGTCAAGATATTTAATGCTCCTCCCTGACAAAAACTGAAACCACGTACTGAGGTGCTCCATTGTGATCTCCCCAAAAGGTATGAAAAGAGTAAACTTATAAATCGGCCCATTGTGGATCATAAGAACATCCGTGATGACGTTAGCAACAACATGGCAAGGGTCGTCAAGATGCTGGAAACTACCAGAAAAGTCCGATTCAAACTCAAGTTGTGGAACGGAAGTCCACCTATACCTCCACTTTTTTGACAAAATACTAGTCCTAACTTGGTCTCGGATGCCCAAGTGTTCTAGGATTCCATCAATGACATTATCTGGTAAGCCACTGATTCGATCAATGTTATCCATCTTGATTGCCCTTCTTGTTGAGCACAGATATATATAAGGGACCTAGAAATTCAAGCAGAAGTGTTATTATTACGAATATTGAAACAGTTTATTCCAACTTTAACAATAGCAACCAAATGAAATTAGATCTTCAGATAACCAAATCATGCAACGATAATTGGAAAAGTTTATTCCAACTTTAACAATACTAACGACCTATATTATAGACCTAACACTTGTTGTGATTTTAACTATGATTATTCTCTATATGAATATCACAACAATCTCCTTAAGTTTGTAGCTGAAGTTTTATGGTATAAACACATCAAAGATACAATCATATGAGAACTGAGAAGACTAAGCATGTTTGATTGTGTTTTAATTTTTAGCTTTTTAAAACTACTATTATCTGTTTTGAATTTTTCTACAAAGAATCATCATAATCAAAAGCTTGGAATCATACTTTGATGAGCAAGCAATAACAATTATTATTCAGAAATGAATGAAACACTACACAACTGAGTTGATATGATAAGATGTGAAATAAATTGAAAAGCCTCTAAGCATCACCAACAGTGAAGTAATTACAGTGCCCTAATAATAAATTATAGTTATCAATCAATCCTTACGAAGTAAATGAAAGGGTAGCGATTTGTGATTTTATGAAATCTTACAGCTAAGAGTGAGACAGCACAAAGGCTCCGACAATGACTGCTGGGAGTCGCTGCAATGCACCGTGTTTCTGTTGTTGAAATGTCCGCAATGCACCGTTTCTGCTGTGATTATGTGTCTGACTGAAAATGGAATAGGCGTTAGAGGTAGAGCTGTAAAATGGTCTGGCACGACCCGCCTCAGCCTAGTGGGCCATCACATCACATATAAATAAACTGGACCGAGGTGATTTGCTTGCTTAATGAGCTACCAAAATTGAGCTTAATCCAAACATTAATGAGTTATGTAGTCCGATGATCAACCCGGCCCATAATTCAATATTACTATGTTTAAAATTATAGATGCAATGAACAACAAAGATGCTTTTATTTTATTTATGTAAGATTTTACTGACAATGAATGCACCAACATTCTGCTCGTATGCAAATTAATGCGGATACATACCACATAAATAAACTTCCATCAAATAAACTACATGCCTAGGAATGTGCAAGGGTTCTGAACCCTTGGTGACGTCAATTATAGATTGATACAATAAAATCAAACGAATTTGGAATGAAGGAATCTCTATTAATAGAATTGAATCAAAGAACCCATATAAGGCATTAACCCAAAGACAATATAGAAGAGAATTGGAAGTACTAAAGAAGAACAAAAGGGGAACGGAGCAGAAGAAAAACGTCATAGAGGGGGAGAATGGGAGATAGACTTGACTCACTCTAAGCATGTGCCTCTTCTCACATTCATCTTCCATGTGTCCTTCAATTACAACTAATTGTACCCACTTGTTGACTTGGCTCTCTTTGTTTGCATCGCGGGCTTTGTTAACCATTCTATTGCTTTTTACCTTTTAATCATGCCATTCGATAGCATGATATCAATGTCTTCCCCAATTGGATAAATATGATACTCGTATTTGTCCCATGTGCGGATATCTATTAAGCAAGTAATCTACAAATTTTAAGGCAGATGTAGAAATTCACATCATCCGATTTCAGATGCTCTAAGGAGCTGAATGAGCTTTTTAGCAATGTGGGAGGAATAATATCTGCATACACGATCTATGCATACAAACAACAAAACTATGAGATATGCACAAACAACACAAACTACAAGTGAAAAATAACATTGAAGTTATAAGGATGACTTGGTGGCTGAGGTGGATGCAATAGGAAATGGAGTGATAAGGAGCTCGGCGGTTCGATTAGCAAAAACTAACAATACTAACAACTAATATTAATCAAATATACATATGAATATGAACAAGTACATAATCAAAAGAATATTATGCCCTTCTCTGTTTGAGACCAAATCTACCAAAATATTATTCAACTAAACAATAACAAATATACCAAGATTATTGATGTTGTTTCTAACTTTACTCACTATGTGACTGGACCAGATACCCTGTGCTGATTAGTGTTGATTGTAAGATCAATAAGATTATGTGGTTTCTTGAGACAAATATACTTCACATCTCTTGAACAAATTCTAGATCCAAGACTTTGAGACTAAGAGCAGAAAAATCGACATATTCAAAACCATTACAGGATAAAATGACGAGTTTTTCAAGTAAATGACAACCAGGATAGTTAAAATAATTTTGTGTATAGTAAAAGACTTGTCTCATTTGTGCATCATAGACTTATAAAGTTATTAATTTTTTGTGATATTGTAAAATTTGAATATAAAGTTATTAATTGTTGAATACTTGTAGAATATGAGTTCAATAATAAAGTTTACAGTAAAAAAATCTGGAGGTAAATTATTGTTAGAAATAATATAAAACCATTGATGTGCCAAATCCTAACAGCTTAAGCTTTTGGGATAATTGGTTAATTAACATGGTATCAGAGCCTCTATGACTAAGTGGTCTAGGGTTCGATTCCCGCTCCCCTCACTTTCTAATTAAAAGTGGAATTTAAGCATATGGTAGGTGGGCCTATGCATTATCCACGCTTCAAGCCCAAGTGGGCTCTTGCGTGAGGGGGCGTGTTAGAAATAATATAAAACCATTGATGTGCCAAATCCTAACAGCTTAAGCTTTTGGGATAATTGGTTAATTAACACTTATAAACTCTAACTTCAAGTTATAATTTTATTGATAAAGTTAAAACGGTTCTACTGTATAACATTAAACATGTCAAAATTTAGTCTATACGTCTATAATCACTTTTACATCTAAAAAATCTGAATCCAAATATACATTATACATAATTAGTTTGAGTCATTCCAGATGATTAGGATTTAGGGATGACAAAATGGACTAATCTGCCTTACCGAGTCAACTAGAGTTATTGGGTTGATGATGCTAACTCGCCCCTTTTTTAGGGGATTAGCTGATCGTCCCGACAAAATATAAAAATAAATTCACTAAATAATTGATTCACGTAAAATATGCAAAATAATAGAAATAAAAGGCCATCCAAGGAAAGCTTAACAAGTCAACAAATTCATAAACATAAAATTTCATGATAAAACATCCAAAAATCTAAAATCAGCCAACAAAACCAAAACAGAAAGTTAATGACTCTAATGATTCACAAACTATAATGAAAATGGTTCAATGTGCCAACCAGCCTCTTCACCGCACAAGTACTACCATTTGGCTACATCAGTACAAGTTCATTACATCAATAGTCACATTAATAATCACCACCACATCCACTATCATAAGTTGTGTTTGTTTTTTTATTCAAAATAAAGAAAAGAAAGTAGTGTTTATCTATAAGCATAACTAACTAACAAAATGAAGGAATTGAACCTGTGCTCTTTGTGATGCTCGTTTCATCCATAACAAGTCTTGTGAAATTCTTAACACGATATGTGCATATAATTCCGAAGAACAAACACCAACTCTAAAAGTAAGAGTCTCCAATGATGTAGCATTTGCAAGTATGAACCGTATCAAACTCATTGCATGCTGAGAGCTAAACTCAATGACGATATTCACTGTCCGAAGTCGACTAAGGCAACAGCTACTGCATTCTAATTCCTCCAAATGATCGGGCGCTTGTGTAATATGTGCAAGGCCGTAACTCTGAATTATAAAAATGTAGAGAGTCAAAATACAACAAAATGAAACAAGGTAAGAAGCATAGGTATTCATATTCACCTTTATAAAAAGTTCAACCAAGCTAGAAGCACTTTTGAGTACATTAACAATATACAAAAGTTCTCCACATTCATTCAAAAGCACACCATCAAATTTCAGATACCCTAAAGAGCCGAATGAGCTTTGTAGTAGAGTTGGTGGAATAACATCTGCAAACAGGTGGAACTATGCAAACAAACAACAAAACTATGAGAAATGCACAAAAAACACTTAAAGTGGAAAGAAAAAAAAAACACATCTTTCAATGTATATATTGGTTTGGACCATCAATCAAAATTCAACATTGATTCACTTTTGAATATGCAATAAAAGAGCAAGATACAGTCCGTAAAAAATCAAACCGCGAGGCCAGGCAAAATAGAAGTGGTGATAAAACAATCAAATATAAAACTGAACAATTCCATATATGTCAGGATACTATTATGCTCGTTGTTTCATATCTAATCTACCAAACTGAAAAATAAAAAATATACAATTTATAGTGGTGTTTTCTAACCTTGTAATTGAACCGTAAATCAATAGAAAGCTTCTAAAATTTCGGCAAACTTTTGATCAAACCAGATTCCCAGCCCCCATAAATCACGAGTGTAAGATCAATCAGATTCTTTGCTTTCTTGAGACAAATTGACTTCGTATATTTGTCGATATATAGACATAAGACTTTCAGAGAAGGAGCAGCAAAATCAAAATATTCAAAACCATTACAGTTTTCAATGCTGAGCTTTTCAAGTAATGGACAGCCAGAAATAAGACCCTCAAGTGCACCAGACTCGAATGCAACACATTTTAAGTGAAGATTAAGCAATCTTTTACAGCAACAGAAATTATGTGGAATTGATAAATTAAATCCGTCAAATTTAAAGTAACTCAGTTCCTTACAAGAGAAGACAATACATGGCATTTGTTTGTGAGTTGGACTGAAGTTCACAAGCTCAAGATATTTAATGTCCCTCCTTGATAAAAACTGAAAACACATATTGAGGCATTCCATTGTGATATTGCCATAAGGTATGAAAAGAGTAAACTTATAAATCGGTCCCTTGTGGTTCGTAAGAACATCCGTGATAACTTTAGCAACTACAGGGCCAGGGTCATCGAGATACAGGAACCTACTAAAAAAGTCTATGTCAAACTTAAGTTGTGGGACTGAAATCCACTTATACCTCCAGTTTTTTGACAAAATACTAGTCCTAACTTGGTCTCGGATGTCCAAGTGTTCTAGGATGCCATCAATGACATCACTTGGTAAGTCACTGATTCGATCAATGTTATCCATCTTGATTGCCCTTCTTGTTGAGCACAGACATATATAAGGGACCTAGAAATTCAAACAGAAGTGTTAATATTACGAATAATTGAAAAAGTTTATTCCAACTTTAACAATACTAACCAAATGAAATTAGATCATCAGATAACCAAATCATGGAACGATAATTGGAAAAGTTTATTCCAACTTTAACAATACTAACAACCTATATTATAATCCTAACACTTGTTATGATTTTAACTATGATTATTCTCTATATGAATATCACAACAATCTCCTTGGGTTTGTAGCTTAAGTTTTATGGTATAAACACATCAAAGATACAATCATATGAGAACTACGAAGACTAAGGGCATGTTTGATTGTGCTTTAATTTTTAGCTTTTTAAAAATGCTATAATATGTTTTGAATTTTACTACAAAGAATCATAATCAAAAGCATAGAATCATACTTTAATGAGCAAGCTATAGTAATTATTATTCGGAAATGAATGAAACACTACACAACTGAGTTGATATGATAAGATGTGAAATTAATTGAAAAGCCTCTAAGCATCACCAACAGTGAAGTAATTACAGTGCCCTAATGATAAATCATAGTTATTAATCAATCCATACGAAGTAAATGAAAGGGTAGCGATTTGTGATTTTATGAAATCTTACAGCTGAGTGAGACAGCACGAAGTCTCCGACAGTGACTGCTGGGAGTCGTTGCAATGCACTGTGTTTCTGTTGTGATTTTGTGTCTGACTGAAAATGGAACAGGCGGTAGAGGTGGAGCTGTAAAATGGTCTGGCACAACCCGCCTCAGCCTAGTGGGCCATCACATATAAAAAAACTGGACCGAGGTGATTCGTTTGCTTAATGAGCCCCCAAAATTGAGCTTAATCCAAACATTAATGGGTTATGAGTCCAATGATCAACCCGGCCCATATTGAATATTACTATGTTTGTTTAAAAAATAGATGCAACGAACAGCAACGATACTTTTTTATTTCTTTCCACACACACCAAAAAGAATAAATGACACATTTTTCGTTTTTGTATTATCTGATTCTCAGAGAAAGAGGACTCCGATAATCAAGAGTTCGGACGCATTGTAAGGAAAATTTGGCCAAGAATTTATTCTAACAGGAATTTATTCACAATACTATATTTGCTCAAATAATGTGTCATTTATGTAAGACTTTTAAGGGAGATGTAGATATTCATGTAAAACATTTTAAAAATAAAATGGATTTTTGAATTTATTTATTTTTTTGAAATTACTTAAAAAAATTCTTCAGCTTCTTTGAAAGACAAAAAAGTAAAATATTAACACACAATAATTTCCCTCTCAATTTAACAACACCAACTTCATTTCACTCTCTTTTACCAAAACACACTAATATGAAATAATGAAGCACAGAAAAATAATAGTAGCAATAACATTGATAGTAAGAGCAATAAGTATTTGTCAAAAAATAAGCAATAAGTAAGAAAGCACAAAAAAGTAACAAAGCATTGAGCACATGCTACAGCAAGTTAGAGTGTTGAAGGGCACAGCCGATGGAGAAAGAGATTGTGAATTACGGTGGAATGGAAGTGCTTGTTGGACGGAGGAATGGCGATGGAATTGTGGAAGTGAAGTAGAAAGAAGAGCTTGAATATGTAAAGGCTAATCAGGGTCATTTTTAATGCCCGACTTCAAAGTAGAAAAGATCTTAGACTCAAAAAAAGCACTAATCTCTTGGGTAAAAAATATTATTTTCTTCGTAGTTTCCAATGTCTCGATGACCCTGGCCCTATAGTGGATAAAATCATCACAGATTGTCTTATGATCCACAATGGGTCTATTTTATAAGTTTACTCTTTTCATACCATATGGTGCAATCACAATGGAACACCTCAATATCTAGTTTTTGTCAAGGAGGGTCATTAAATATCTTTAGCTAGTGAACTTCAGTACAATTCTCAATCAAACGCCGTATATTGTCTTTTCTTGTAAGGAATTGATTTACTTTAAATTTTACAAATTTAACTTATCAATTCCACCTAATTGATGCGGCTTTAAAAGATTGCTTAATCTTCACTTACCACGTGTTTGATGTAATGAACTTGAACTGATGTAGCCAAATGGTACTACTTAAGCGGTGAAGAGACTGGTTGGCACATTGAACCATTGTTTATAGATAAGCCCGTTGTGGATCATAACAATCAGAAATAAGACCCTCAAGTGCACCGGACTCGAATGCAACACGTTGTAAGTGAAGATTAAGCAATCTTTTAAAGCCTCACAAATTACGTGGAATTGATAAGTTAAATCTATAAAATTTAAAGTAAGTCAATTCCTTACAAGATAAGACAATATACGGCGTTTGATTGAGAATTGAACTAAAGTTCACTAGCTCAAGATATTTAAGGTCCCTCCCAGACTAAAATTGAAACCACATATTGAGGTGTTCTATTGTGATTGCACCATAAGGTACGAAAAGAGTAAACTTATAAATCGACCCATTGTGGATCATAAGAATATATGTGATGACTTTAGCAACTACAGGGCCCATTTCATTGAGATATTGGAAAGGAGCACAAGAAGAACATCCTAGAGGCAGAGAAAGACTTGATGCGTCCTTCCATTACAACTAATTGTACCTACTTGACTCTCTTTATTTGCATCACGCGCTTTATTAATTATTCTATTGTTTTTTACTTTTTACTTAGATCATTACAGAATGTAAATGGGTATCCATGGACACGAATAATATGATATTTGTGTCCGCCCCGTTGTGTAAATATGATACCCATGTTCGCGCCATATATGTGTAGATATCTACTAAACAATTAATCCACATATTTTAAGGTACTGGGCCGCAGATATTCATGGATAACATTTACCTAAAAAATTCTCCTGCTTCTTTAAAACAGAAAAAATAAAATGAACACATTCCACTCTCAATTTAACAACATAAGTTCATTTTCTTCTTTTTACCAAAACATACTAACATCCTAATATCCATACATTTCATTGTTAAAATAATGGAGCACAGAAAAATAATAGCAAAAACAGGAATAGCAAGAGCAAGAGCAATAAGTATTTGTCAAAAAATAAGCAATAAGTAACAAAGCATGGAAAAATAGCCTGAAGCACTTGCGACAGCAAGTTAGTGTTGAAGGGCGCAGACGATGGGTGAAGAGATTGTGATTGCGATTTACGGTGGAATTGCGGACGACGGATGAAGAACTTGCAAAGGCGAAGGGCGGCGGTGGTTGAACGGAAGAATGGCGGTGCTTGTTGGATTAGACGGTGGAGCTGTGGAAATGAAGCGAAGGAAAAAGATTGGCTTGAATATAAATATAAAGGCTCGTCAGGGTTATTTTGATTTTTTTAAATAAGGCTTAATAGATTTTTTTTCCCTATACTCGAATTTTTTGTTTTAGTTGATTTTGTTTGGATTAACTTATTTTGGAGTTTATACAAGCAGTTTATGTAATATAAATTAGGTTTTATGTTATTTTATAAGTTTAAATTAGTGAAAATTGTATTTTTATAAGCTATTTTATCATAAACTATATTGACAAACTTATAATAACACATAAAAATTGCATAAGTTGTTTGCATAAGCTCAAAAATAAGTTAATACATTGTTGCAAATAAGTTCTTGAATGTACAAAATTTGTTGGTTTTAGACCCTAAAGTTAAAATCCGCAGGAAAATCAACAGTTTTCGTGCAGATTTTCCTTTAGATTTTTCTGCGGATTTTGACTTTAGGGACTAAAACCAAGGAATTTTGTACATTTAGGGACTTATTTGCAACAAAACAAGATACGAGGACTAAAACCAAAAATTCACAAACAAATAGAGACCAAAAGACCTATTAAGCCTTTAAATAAATGCAGTCAATACGTCTATAAAAGCATCTCCAATGGTGATACCGCTTTGGGAATCATACATCACTATAAAGTGGTCCCTACAATGTCATATAGTATTTATGCAACTCATACGTTTTTTGCTCCAATGATGATATCACTCTAGTTATCATACATTATTAACAAGTTGTTAATTCTATTTAATTCGATTATACAAAAAAAAAGATAACATTAAATTGATGATACGATACCTTATATAAAGTATTGGTATCATCAATTTTGATACCCTTTATGCCACGTCATGGAACTCCAATGAAAAAAAAAGATACGGATCATTAGTCTATGATACTCTCTATGATACCCTTATTGGAGATGCTCTAAATGGCTTGATTGCAGGATTGCACAAAAATTCCGACTGCATGGAATTTGGATCCGTAAAATGGACTAGTTCGAGGTCAGAATAATCTGAATTTTTTCATGTTTGGGTCTTAAAATTTGAACCTGAATTTCTTTTGGGCTTTTTATCCTGACCCGGTTAAATCCGCTTAAAATATGGGCCGGTCCGAATGAGCCGCGGGTAGCCCGAAGTCCAAATAAATTATAATAAAAAAAATTATTTAGTATATGTTACATTTTAAGTGTTCATTATTTTTCATTTGAGTCAACTCTAATGTTTTTTTAAGAGATCTAATATGTTGTTGATTTGTTTTTCTATGTGAATTAGTATTTTTAAGTTCTCTTGCGTTGAATTTATATGTGAACTTAAATATGAATAGTTTTATTTCTTTAGTTGTCTATGTTTATTTTTTCTAACTTAATTATGTTATGTTTATGGAATAAAAAAACATTTGTAATATCTATTTTAATTGAGCACTAATAGCTAAAAAACAAAATGACAAAACAGATCGGTCTGAAAGCCCGACCGCCCGTTCCGGGCCGAGCTCATGCTCTATTTTTTTAGCCCATATTTCATATGTGCTTTTAAGCCCGACCCGAAATGGATCAGGCCGTCCGTTTTGACAACTCTAATAATTACAGATAATTTTCGTACTAAAATATAAATCGTTTTAACTATATTATATTAATTAAAAAAAATATACGTAATTCGAAGCTTGAATGCCTCAGAGCGTCGTTTTTTCTAAGGATTTTGCCCCTCTTTTGTACCAAAAAAAAAAAGTAAATAATGTTGTATTTTTTTTAAAGCAATGAGTAATGTTGTATGAAAAGTAAAAATTGTTACTTACAGTAGTTTATAAAATTATTCTTTATTAATAATATGAATTAAATAAATTTAAGAATGAAAAAAAAAAGTAATAAATAGTTATCGTGAATACAAGGAAATGTAAAGTCAACGTTTGTTGAATTTACATGGTATGGCAGTAAAGTTTTTTGACAAATTGTTCACATGTTTTTTACGGTGCCTTAAATGAAAATGGTTGTAAGTAGTGTTATTTCACTCATATAAATAGCAAGCTCAATAAATAGTTATTGTGAACACAAGAAAATGTAAAACCAACTTTTGTTAAATTTACATGGTACAGTAAAGCTTTTTTGAGTGCAAAGGAAAGATGTATTGATAATCTATAGCATATTATAAAAGACTGAGCTACCAAGCATGACAAATTGTTCACATGTTTTTTACGATGCCTTAAAAATGAAAGTGGTTGTAATAGTGTTATTTCACTCCTATAAATAGCAAGCTCTTTGTACCACTTCATTCACCCCTAAATAAAGTAACACAATAACAAGTGTATGTTCTCGTTCTTGTTGAGAGAGTGAGAAAAAATATAGTTTCTCATTTGAAGTTTTTCCCGGTGTTAGTATTCTCCGATATTCAAGAGAGATGTAATTATAATCTGTTTATATTTAAAGAGAGGTTTTGTAATTTCTTTCACTTAATTAAAGTTCTCTACTTTGCCCCGTGATTTTCTCCTCTTATTTGTTGAGGGATTTCCACGTAAATATTGTATGTCCAATTCCTCTTTTCTTATCTTTTATTTCAGCCGTGTGATAATTATTTTGTTACTCTAGTACCAAACAATTAAGAGTATAATTGAAAAATAACATTAACTATTTCATTGATATTGTAAAACAACTTATAGTGGTAGAAATATTTTTCTAAAAGCTGACTTAAAATTTGATACAGAAAATACATACTCCCTCCGGCCTTTTTTATAAGCAAAAGTTGTTTTTTAGGTTCATTGAAAAAGTAATGTATTTAGTCTTAAATATAGACTAGATACATTACTTTTTCAATGAACCTAAAAAGCAATTTTTGCTTATAAAAAAGGCCGGAGGGAGTATTAATTTTAGTCGGTCCAGAACACAACATACTGCATATTCATTCACAATGAAATGCAAAGAACCACCACTCTTGATGTCTTGACATGACATCCAAAAGAAGATAACTTACCAAACCAGCTAAGGGTGGTTTTGTTTGCACACATACCCCTCACACGACCAATATTCACAGCATATAGGGTTAATTGAATTAAGCTAGATTTGCCTCTTCACAGTCTTTTTCAGCCATTGCAAAACCAAATGCAAAATTTCTATTGTAGCAATTATAAGAGACCTATGCAAAAAATAATGTTACAGAGAACATAGTAGTCTTGGATCTTGGTATTTCTATCCCTTTCAAAAGGTTAGTTACCACACAAGGTAAAATATAAAATAAATTTACACGAGTGAAAGAAAATAAAAATGTGGGGTATACGGCGGGGAAAAAACTATTGTAGCTAGTTCCTATCAGTTAAGAGGGCGCAACACCCTCTGATGCAATTGCCTCGTCCTGTGGCAAACCTGAATCACTTTTTTTCTCCTCAGGACCTGAGTTATCATCTGATGTGTCCGTAGATTTTTCTGGTTTGTCATTGGAAGCTACAGGTGCACCTTCTGAAGAATCTATTGTGGTTTCATCATGGTTCTGAGCATTATTTTGAGGATTGGATGGAAGATGAGATGAAGCCAAGACGCCTAACCCTTTGGAAAGGGTTTCAGTATGGTCCTGCTGAGCATTATTTTGTGGATTCGATGGAAGATGAGATGTAGAAGAGACACCTAACCCTTTGGAAAGAGACACATACTTGAAAACTAATTGTTTGTAATTATTTAGCAGGTCTTCGACATCACCTAGTGTTAGATCACCTACACTAGCAAATAAATATGGAAACTCCCTGAAAACATCATTCAGTTTATCCTCTTTTATTATCATAGTTGCCCCTTTATTCTCCAAATCTGAGAGGGATGGAACTTTTGTGATCGATAACTCATCTGCAAAAGACACTTTCTTACTTTCTAATTTTGCAGCGGATGATGAAGTTTGTAACGCAGTGTCCTTATTGTCATTCGAAGTTTTATTTTTGTCTGCTATTGGATGCTGTCCATTATTTTGATAAGGTGAATTGGGATCTTGTGTATCAACTGGAAGCCCTGAAAGAAGAGCACGAGAAAATTCCATGTTTCTCTCAAACTCAGTTTCATCCATCGAAATGGCTTTTGCATCAATGTTTGAGATGAAAGATTCGGCAGAAAGCATATTTGTAAAATAATATGATGCTTCCCCAACCAAACGAGATTGCCGTCTAAACCTTTGTATGTACAGTAGATTTGAGTGTAGTTGTGGAGGGTTTGCCTGCATAGTATCATCAATACAAGGCTTTAAACAAAAGCTAACATCAACTATATCCGAATGAAAAAGGCATAAAAAATAGAGTTTATGAAATTCAGTTTCTTGCTGCATCTGCATAGTTGATGCTTTGCTTTCAAGTAACGTGTATAAAAAAGAAGCTCCTCAATATATACATATGTATATTAAAGTCTCACATATGTGTGTATCCACTTGTCTAGATTCATAACATTTCAGATTTGAGCAAAAAATTTAAAACTAATTTGATAGCAAAACACTTGAGGTGATAGCTCAGTGCTAAGAGCTTAGCCTTGTAACCTCAAGGAGCCAAGTTCAAATCCCCTTGGGACAGTTGTAAAAGGTCATTAATGCCACTTCGAACAGTAAAAAATTTCCCCTTAAAAAAAATCAAAGGAAAAGATCATAAAGCTTCGCAGTTCGCACCATGAGCAGTTCAAAAGATAGTTCTTTAAGGCAAATAATAATGCAACGAACATCACAAAAAACAAGGTTATGCATATTTCGTGGGTAATATGGTCATTTTGTGATGAATGGACCAGTGTATGCAAGATGATATTTCATAACACCCGTCAAATATTCTCTTGTAAACACGTCACAAGTAACTTTCAATAACTTCACAGAATTGCGAGCTTATTTGTAAAGTGGAGTTCATAGTGAAAAACAAAGCGAAGTGGCATAATAGAACAAAGGAAATGATAGGTGTAGCACTTCACATTCGTAAGTCAAACCCATAATGTTTCAGAAGTGCAGGAAGAAATAATACCAGTTTTAGAAACCAACTTAATTCTATCCAAGTGCATATGTATATATAAGTTATGAATCATTGAGTTTGTACCTTTAACGTAACATAAATAAGCACAGGAAGAAATTCATCAGCTCCAGGAGGATTATCTTTGGAAGCAAGAGAAGCATTAAGCAGCAAGTTGCCAATAACCTTGCAACAGTTTAGGATACAAATAAGTTTGTCTCTGGGTGCCTTGTACATGTTAATCTTTTGTAATTCTTTCTGTGCAAGCTGCAAGCATAGGAATGAGAGAAAATATAAAATAGAGGGAAGCAAAAAAAGATACAGAAAACCATATACAAGTCAATAGGTAACTTTTAGTTGCCAAACAAAACAATAGTCAAAATGACAAATCCACCTGCAATCGACAAATTCATTATTTGCAAACTCTTATTGTGGCTAGCAAGAACCAAGAGATGCATCAAATAAAATTTTGTTTCTTACGAAAAGCTTGGCTGATCATAGAACCATCTAACTTTAGAACAAAACAAACTAAATAACAATGTATCTAAAAATATTGAAATCAAAAGTACCCATTTATCATTCAATCTAAAGGCATTTAGAAATGTTGATAAAAAACTAATGGTGCCTAATCTGTGAAACATGGAGAAAGCATCGATCATCACTTATCATGAGCTAAATTTAAAGTATGAGAATAAGAATAGGACCCCTACTATATGAACTTAGATTTTGAATTTAGCTATGTTTTTCTGTCTGTATACGTTTGGTTGATAGTTAGTGGGAAACAACACAAACAAAACTACAGTTGCATTTAAAACTAAATTAAGAGACAGGAGCAGAATCGAGCAGCATTTGTCATTTGAGCTTGATAAAATATTGTTATTATGAGAAACATGCACTTAGTTGCATGATTTTATACAGAGAAATAGGTAAATTATTTTTGAATGTGTAGTTATATACTCACCAACCATGATGTTTCGTTCTGAAATGCTGGCTTGATGTCCAAATTTTCTGGTCGAATAAACTGTTGAATCAAAGACATCTTCTCTGAAAGTTGGTCATCAAGTTTTACATCATCTGGAAGTGAAGCAAATACACGGGCAAACAGCTTCGTCATAACATACTTCTCAAGACCCTGTACACGATAAAACTCAGAGGTAAAGCAATAAGAAAATGTAGGAAAATGATCGAACATACTTATATATTACTACTGAAAATGGGGAAGAATCCCCTTTGATTACAAACAATAGCATCACTTCAAGGGTCTGGCAGTCTGCCACTCCTCTCAGATGACAAGATGATCACCTCTCTAATCACTCCTCTATATTTGTAGGCACCATACCTTATTTAGCCCAAGTGCCTAATTATATCTACATACCCGCTAACTAACCAATTAAGCTGTTTTCCTACATTAATATGGAGAGCTTGTGAAAATAAGACTAATGGACGTGTTTTAAGCTGTTCCTATAAGCTCTCCCAAGTGCTTATGGCGGTAGATAAGCTCAAATAAGTCAATTCAAGCATGCCCTAACTTCTTATCTAACTGATTATTTCTAAACTTTACTCACAAAATGCTGCATATTCACTAGTGTTTTAAAGAGTTAACCATTATTATTGAAAAAGAAAACCCTATAAATATCTTCCAAAAATTGACATTGGGCCTGTTTGGATTAGTTTATTTTGAGTTTACCTACTTACATATGTACTTGTAAAACTGTTTAGAAGAGTTTATGGAGATAGCATATTGCATGTCCATAAGCTAGCTGTATTCAACTTATTTTCATAAACTCTCCAAGATAGCTTATACAAAATTAGTTTGGCATTATTTTTTCTTTTGTTATCAAAATAGCTTATTCATAAGCACTTATATGATAAGGGCTTATGCTATAAGAACTTAATTAGGCTGGTTAACCAAACAAACCCCATAGTAAGGAAGGATAACTGAGTTGAATCATCCTAACATATAAGGAAGATATCAAAACAGAAACAGCAATGTAAATAAATTAAAAGTCAGATTAAGAAATTGAGTGTGTGAGTAAACGAGCAAGTTGATTAGTAAATTAATTATGACAATTATAGTAAATTAGAGAGAGAATGTAAAATGAGAAATAAGCAGAAACTAACTTCACCGGCACTTTCGAGTTCATCCTCAGAACAACCAGACCAAAGTGGATGAGCCTTGAAAGCAGCTTCCATGTTAGCAAGGAAGTCTTGAACTGAGGCACTGTCTCTATCAGGATCGGGACCATTATTTGAAAACGAAACTATGAAACTGTAAAATAAACAATGTACAGTGAGTTGATGATTAGGGTTCCGATTGAATTGAAATTGAGAACGAACAAATGAACCTTTTGATTGCTTTGACGAAATCGGCGGCGGCGGGTTGGCGCATGCGCTCAAGGAAGTCGTGTAAACCTAAGAAAACGTCGGCGTTTTCCATTATTACTCTGTGTTGGTGTTGCTGTTGGAGCTTCGTCTTCGTTGACACTGCCAACAACGAGACACGATCCAACACAAACTATTACCAAAACTACGGTTCAATTTATTTTTAATATACTCCACCGTCCTTTTTATCATAAATAAAACACAAAACTTACAAAGATCAAGAAAATGTATGGTAAATTGCTATGGCAAATTTAAATTTATTCCATAAATATTTTTATGAAATTATTTTTAATTTTACTAACTTACTTATTTTTAAATAAAATGTTTAATATATTTGAAAATTGGTTAAAAAATAGGAAAAAACTTTTTAGTAAGAAAATTTAAGGCGAAAAATTGCAAAAATAGATCTTCACAATTGTTTACATCCATCATCACTCATGATTTTCACTAAAGAACGAGATTAAATATCATTTTTTTTAATATAAAAGACCGCAAGGAGCAGTAAATAAACAAATTTGTCGATAATTTATATATGTGTCAATCAAATTTGTTTCTTAATTAATTGAAATAATCTAAATGTTTTTGAACTTTACATGTCATTTGTGCGTGTTGGAGAGGCATGATGTGGCGTGACAACTCAACGCCCGCTAGACAAGACCAATTTGATATATACCTTCCGATTTTTATTATTAGAAAACATTTTCTTTTTAAATTTATAAATTTATAAAATGTTTTATGTATTTAGACTATATTATAAACTAAATACATCAAATATTCTAAGAATATATAAAATAAATTTTTCTTATAATAACGACCGGATGTAGTATTTGAAAAGGTAAAAAAAAAAAAAAATTCATTTACCATTAACACATTTTACATTTTCAACTCATTTCACTTCATCTTCTTATCCTGCCCCAAGCTCCATCATCATCATCATCATCATCTCCGGTGATCTTTCGCTGCCTATCATAACCTTCATCTTCTATCTTCATTCACACACGCCACTGTTTCTCTAACCCTCATGGCCTCTACCATAACCTTCATCTTCTATCTTCACTCGCGCACGCCACTGTTTCTCTAACCCTCACGTCGCGTTGCCACTGCTCTCACTATCATTGACGAACGTTGAGACCGTCGCTCATGAACTTCTTTTGTGCAATTTCTTCTAACTCTTGTTTTCTCTCCAAGTAAGCTAAATCCTTAGATATTTGCCATGATCACCTAAAACTACTAAAATGACAAAATAAATCATAAAACTACCCTAAAAATATCAGATAAATTTATGTCATCAATATACTTACATCATGTAACACCCCGTTTTTCAAAGGCCCAAAGGTAGGCACTTTTTTTTTTTTTTAAAACACGAGACAGAGTGCGCGGAAAATATTTTACAAGAGCCGGCATTATTCATACAACAGGACTAAAGCAATAATAGTACGACCAACAAGGTGACTGAAATAGTACTATATGCATCATAGTGCTTCTCGGAGAAGCAAAGTGTGTACCTGAATACTTACATCCCAAAATATCGCAGTCTAGACCACAAGTATAAGTATTCAAATACAGTCATCCCAAAGAGTCAGAATTCTACTATAACCAAAAGCACGGTGTACAAGACACACCGGCACACCACCTAATTAGGTCCAACATGACACTCGATCATTGAGGGCCCAGGAAGCCACCGTCGTCCTCACGACCCACAGTCTCAGACGGGAAACCATCGTCTAGGTGGGGGTAACCCGTTCATGTTTCATTGTAAGGGTCACCACACGTATACATACAGATAATTCACACAAGATATACACATACCAAATACGGAAAGCAAATAAACATTTAGCATTTCCTCCTCAACAGTCATTATAATTCAAATGCACACAAAGCCTATCAATGCAGACTCTACAATGAGCGTGGCACCAATCACTGGCTGCCACATGCATGAATTCCGGAATTTAACCTCTCCGCAGAGAGTCGTAGGTCCAACCCCTACTAAACCCCGTAGGGCAGGTGAAGCCACACAGACTATAACACCAAGGTGAAGCCACACAGACTCTAACACCAACTCAATAAAAATCCCGCAGGATTAGGTGAAGCCACACAGACTCTAACACCCGGTGCTTAGGTGAAGCCACACAGACTCTAACACCCGTACACGCAACTATGAAATGCATGAGCATATTTTATATTTCAGCATATATAGGGCAGTCACACAGACAAATCCCCGGTGAAGTCACACAGACAAACACCCATGTAGTCTCCACTGACATACCCATTCCATACATGCTCATGCAACAATCAATATACATACACAAATGTAATCATCTCCACATACCAATACATATATTCGCAAATCATATGTAAAGCATACGCATGTAATTTAAACACGTTCTCGTGTCGAGAATACATAATACCAAGCACACAAACACATCACAGAACCAAACATACACACATGTCATTAAAGATATAAGGCAGAGATAAAGGTGCCCTTACCTCGGCAAGCGTCCACAACAATTTCTCGTCAATTCTACAGTTCACGCTACCTAAAATATAAGCAGCGTAACATCAATAAAATACTCACCGTATTCTATCGAAACGAAACCAAAACCCAAAAATCTAGAGGGGTCTAAGGTGCTTTCTAACACTCTCGGATAGTGATTACGAGTTCTCCCCATAGTGATTAAAAATTCACGAAGTTAAATGCACTATTTCTCGCTACGCGGAAATATTTTTGTTTCAAAACAATTTATGAAACACTTTGATTCCTAACTCCAAGGCAATCAATTACACATAATAAAACCATTTGAAAACAACCCATGAGCTCTTCAAAAAATTTCACAAAAATAAAAGTTTACTTGCATCACAAGTTACAAGTTTCATTTTCCAATAAAATGGCCATAACTCATTCAATCTTTATCCAATCGAGACGAGCCATACGCCAAAATCTTCGTCTCGAAAAGACGGATTAAATGGTTAGGTTTCTAGGTCACAAAACAATTTTAAAATGACCAGAATACCCTTCAAAATTTCGGCCAGAAATGAAATCACACCCTAAATCATTTTTCTTTCATTTCAAAAGCATAGCATTAACCAATTAGTTCCCAAAATCATTTAATTGATCAAACAAAACATTTCCAAAACATAATCCACAATTCAAAATAGTTTTCACAAAAATTCTCAAGAACACACACAATATTTTTCTTGTTTCTTAAAACAAAGTCACTTTCCACACATCCATTTTCATAAAAGGTTCAAAAGCAACATCATTTTCATAATCAACAACCAACAACTCATGTTCTTGATCAATTAGGAATTTTCCTCAAAACCCTAGTAAAGATTTTCATGATCTCAACATCTAACAATGGAAAGCATCACTACTAAGCCTAAACATGCTAGCTCATCACTCATGAACAACTTTCAAGCAACAAGAATCATTTATGGACAATTTCTCACAAATTTCTCTCAAGAACATAATCCCAAAAATCTATAAAACTCCAAGAGTTTAGTCAACTAAGAGATGAAAGGAACTCTAGTTACCTTAGAGAAGAAAGTCCTTGAAATTCCTATGATCCAACAAGCTTGAAATGGATTGAAATGGTGAAGAAATGAGAATTTTTCTCATGGAAGGAAGAAGAAATGAATGCCCGGCAAGAGAGAAAGAAAGAAGAGTTTGTGATGTTTTCTTCTAAGTCCACACATGAGCAAAGTTTCTCTACAAGTCAACCAAACAAACCTCCTTACTATTCATGGTCTTGGTGCATCACAACCCTTGGATCAAATAGGAAAAAGGTTCAAGACAAAACCCTAGCCACTTGATCAAGTCTTGGTCACCAAGTATCACTCATGGCCACTTGATCTTACATAGAAGGTTTTAATCTAATCTTAGCCCTTTGATCGTATAGTGTTGATTTTGCTAAGGTTCAATACTAGCCATTGGATTGAATAGTGTAAAGTTCATTGAGCAAATCCTAGCCCTCCATTCATTTACTCACAACAATATAATAATAATATCCTAGATAAATATCTAGATATTTTCATGATCTTAGCCGACTCATCTCGCTCAGTTCCCGCGTTCGCTCTTAAACAAGTCGTATCTCGCGTACCGACTAAAATCGCGAAATTAGAAAATCTACGAAATAAAAGTTCGCCGTAAACCATTTCTAAAAATTATCGCCAAACTTGATTCTCCGACTGAAACTTCTATCCTAAGCTCTCAAAAATATTTTGAATCCCGATTCCAACTCGCGTCGATATATAAAGTCTCTAATTAAAATTCGACGGAAAACGGAAACCGTAAATTTTCCAACAGCGGGTATAGTTTTCTACTCGTTTTTCCAAAAAGCGGAGAAAAACCAAAACTTGTAATTCTGACTTCGCAGAAATGTTCCCATAGCCAAATGAAGACTATGAAACAAAAGTCTGTGCATTTCCAGCGCACGAGCACAAAACAGGCTCCAACTCAGCAAAATTCTATTATCGCGACAATACTCACAAAACCACTTAACCAAAAACCCTAATATTCTTAGCCATTAATTACTTACTTTCCTCACACAAAAGGTACCGTGGAATTACGGGTTTTACACATCACAAAGACAATTCTTGCAAAAAAATATTGATTATAATTACCTTAAAAAAAACATTTCTTGCAAAAAAATTCTTGATAATTATTATCTTACAAAGATATTTCTTGGAATAAATCTTGTGAATTATCATCTTACAAAGATATTTCTTGCAATAAATCTAGAGGAATTTAAAAACCAATAATTAAGATATTAATGGAATATATCATACTAATAAAAATTTAAATAAATATTAAAAAAATATGAATGTGGTTTGTTTCGGTTTTGATCGGTTTTGAAAAATCAATCCAAAATCCGATCCAGTGGTTTTTACAAAAGGACATCCAAACACATCTATTTTTTTTTGTTTTGCAATTTTCGATTTTTTTGGATCGGTTTACGATTTTTTTAAATTGGATTGAATTTGAGCACCCCTACTTATGCATGTGTGGAAGAGAGATGTTTTAAGGCCAAAGGGTTTCAAGGGGTATGCATTATCTAAATCATATTTATCCAATCATATCATGATTAGAAATTATGCCACAGCCAACATAAGTACTGATGTTAGCATTGTCTTATCTAAAACTCAATTTAATTTCGCCACTTAAATAGTGAACGGTGTGTGTTATGCTCCTCGACCAAGTTTTCCCCCTACACTCCAAACCCTTCTAAAACTCACCATTAACCTGAAAATCTTGTTTCCAACACACAACCAAATCATCAAGGAACTAAATAGACATTACACCAAGTTGAATGCAAAAGTAATATGAATCTAAAACTTTTCTCATTCCATTTCATATGAATCATGACAAAACAAACATATACCAATCAGATTCGCTAGTTAAGTAATGAACTACTACTCTGATACTAGAACTAATAGCATTTTTATTTAAATGTTCCAGTTATGGTTGATACCGAACCAAACATTGAACCTAAGACTATTGTGAAGTATAACTGCAACAGACTCGATCACTGACTGATCCGCTGCAAGTAGCAGACTTGGTCCGCTAGATATGTAGCAGACGTCAATTTTAA
Source organism: Trifolium fragiferum (assembly GCA_954870985.1). Lineage (NCBI taxonomy): Eukaryota > Viridiplantae > Streptophyta > Magnoliopsida > Fabales > Fabaceae > Trifolium > Trifolium fragiferum. The sequence continues at coordinate 42,454,104 of OX940793.1, forward strand.
AATGTCTTCAGAGTTTTTTATTTTTATAACATCCACTATTTAGACAGTGAAAGAGTAAAATTAAAAATGATCAAGAAACGTACGAAAAGCACATAAGACGCCAAAACAAATTCTTCTCAACCAAATACAAAGACAGTAAAGAACCTTAAAAGTTAAGACTTTTGGTAGATTTAGACAAACCTACAACTCAGATAATAAATTGAACCAATTCAAAAATAGTTAGAGACTCAATTCATCATATTATACTACAGTGAATGTATATTATATATTCAAAATAATTATACATGAATAGAAGAGAAACAGACAACAAGTTGCGCCAATAACCTTTTTTAGCCGGTAAAACCAATCCATAAACATGAAAACATGTAATCATATTTGAATCATTATCTATACCATTATTGTCTCTTGTTGTCTACTGAATCAAGAAGGTTTCTCTCCCCACCCCCTGTTGTTCTTTTTCACCCCCCAGAAATCCAAATTTACCCTTGTCGATATTGAAAAACAAGTGTTTTACATCGTTAAAAACTTCGATATACGTTTACCGAAACTTTTTTTTCAAGGTTAAAAATGGAAATCCAGGAGTGAAAAAGAAAGACGGGGGTGGGGAGAGAAACCTTCCTGAATCAATAGCGAATGCATTTTCATAACATGTGAAAAATCCATTGAGCTGGTGTGAGGCTCAATTGACAACTCCAATTCTCAAAATAAAATAAAGCAAGACAATTTGTTGTTCGCCCCCCTAAATTGATTATAATTCCCCGATATCTTTTTTACTATGACCAATGTGGGGGGGGGGGGGGGGGCAACAACAACCATCATAAAGCAAAGACACTTAATGTGTGCTGTTGTTGATGCTCGTTGCATGCATAACAAGTTTAGTGAAATGCTTGTCAAAATAGGTACATCTGATATCTTATCAACATTAAAAGTAAAGAGTTTTTAAAAATGAAGAATTTTCAAGTATAAAAAAAAAAAATCAAGTATATATCTAAACAAGTCCAAATATGCCACCATACTGATATTATTATGCTTAGGGGTGTGCAAAAAATATGGTTATCCTTAACCAAATTGCTAACCAAACTATATCCAATTTTAATATCCTAATCCATTTTTTAAAAAAACCACACCAATCCAATTAAAAAGAACCAATTCTAAACCAAATCCAATTTTTCATAATTGGTTTGAAATTGGTTTTGAAATTGAAGCTCAATTGTACAAAAAGTCCAAACATTCAAATTTAATATCATTTATATAATTTAATAAATAAATAATTTAAAAGATGGTGGAGGGTGGTGGTGCTCCGGCGACCGGAGCGGTGGCCGGCGGCGGAGCTCTGGCGGCCGGTGCGGTGGTTGATGACGGTTTTCCGGTGACTGGCGGCGGAGCTCCGGCGACCTGTGCGGTTGTCGGTGGTGGTGCTCCGGCGGTCGGCCGCCACCAACCACCACTAATATTAAATTATTTAATTACCATTTTTATTATTATTTTATTTAAATAGTTATTATTTTTTAAATAACTTAAAAACTGTTTTTTTTTTAAAAAAATAGTATTATTTTGGGCTTAGATAAAATTAAATTTTTTGGGCTTTGAAATATGTTTGGGCTTAGAAAAGAAATTTTTTTTTTGAGTTGATCATAAATCAATTAATTTCATAAAATTATATTTTCTTTTTAAAATTAAACAAATTTGTTTTTTTAAACCAATAATAAAAAAAATTAAAATGAAAAGAAAAAAATTGATTTAAAATTAGTTCAAGTAAGTAACCAAATTATTATTACGAATCGGTTATTAATTGGTTTTAAACCGATTATAAACCATATCCAAATTAATTTTATATAATAACCAATTTTTTATTAAAATGGTTTTGGATCTTAAACCAAACCATAAATTTGGAGTGGTGTGGTGTGGTTTTTAAACCATGCACACCCCTACTGAACATATGAGCTAGAATCTTACCCAACTGAAAAATAATAAAAATACATTTTATAGTACATTTTGGCTACATCAGACAACAAGTTCATTACATCAAACAATACATCAATAGTCACCACATCCACAAATACTCTCACTCCCCTATCATAAGTTGTGTATGTCTATAAGCACAACTAATTACCTCAAGTGATGCTCGTTTCATCCGTAACAACTCTTGTCCCAAGACCAACTCAAAGTAAGAGTCTTCAACGATGTGGAATTTGCAAGTATAAACCGTGTCAAACTCATTGCATGTTGAGAGCTAGATTGAGCAGTGAAGATATTTAGTGTCTGGAGTCGATTAAGGCAACAGCTACTGAATTCTAACTCCTCCAAATGATTGGGAGCTCTTCTTATATCATCATAGTCGTAATCGTAACTCTGAATTATAAAACAGTAGAGTGTCAACCAGGGGCGGCTCCTATGCAAGTGCAAGATGTGCTACTGCATAGGGCCTCCCTTTTTTAAGGGCCTAATATTAATTTTTGGATAGTAGAGGTTATAGCCAACTTATTTTTTGAACACACCCTTTTGTTTTAATCCGCTATAGTATCTAGTAGTACTTGAAGTTTTATTTTTATTCCATACAATTTATTTTTGTCTAATAATTAAGTTAATATTTTCATTTAAAAATTTGAAATGTCAGCATCATTAGTAGCTTGTTAATTTCATTCTTTTTTTATTCATTTACGTGAGTTAAGGCTAGTAAGAAAAAGAAAAGTAACATTAAAAAGAATGACATATTTAGTATTTTATATATATTTATTTTAAGTTAGTCATCAATGTTTAATCGTTAGGGGTCAAATTGTAACATAATAATAATAACTTAAAACTATAACTTAAAATTTTTTAAACTTGAAAGACACAATTAAAATTTAAAATAAACGCATGGATCAAAAATACTAATAGTTCCTCACTCCAAAATCACGTTCATATTATTGATTATAATATGATATTTTTTATGTTAGTTATGATGATAACTAATTTGTATATTATTGACAATTTAAATAGATAATAACTGCTTATTTTATTTTTATATTATGATCTAATCTTAATATTTGAACAGGACCTCTAAATACTTAGAGACGGCCCTGGTGTCAACCAAGAGACAAAGATACGAAGCATGCGTATTCATATTTATTCACCTTTATAAATAGCTAACCAAGCTAGCAGTTTTTAGTACACTAACAATATACAAAAGTTCTCCACATTCATTCAAACGCACACCATCAAATTTTAGATACTCTATAGAGTCGAATGAGCTTTTTAGCAGCATAGGTGAAATGCACAAAAAACACTTAAAGAGAGGAAAAAATCACAACTTTCAATGTAAATATTGGTTTGGACAATCAATAAAAATTCAACATTGATTCTCTTTTAAATGCACAATAAAAGCGTAAGATACAGTCTGTAAAAGATAAAACCATGAGGCCTGGTTAGATAAAAGTGATGATAGGAAAAAAAAATCAAATAGAAACTGCACAAGTTCATATATGTCAGCATACTATTATGCTCTTTGTTTCATATCAAATCTACCAAACTAACATATGTGAGAGAATTTTACCCAACTGAAAAATAAAGAAATATACAATTTATAGTGTTGTTCTTTTCTAACCTCGGTATTGAACCGTAAATCAATAGAAAGCTTCTGAATTTTCGGAAAACTTTTGATCAAACCGGATTCCCAACCACCATAACTCATGAGTGTAAGATCAATCAGATTTCTTGAGACAAATTGACTTCATATCTTTATCGAAATCTAGATATAAGACTTTCAGAGAAGGAGCATGAAAATCAAAATATTCAAAACCAGTATTGTATTCTATGTTGAGCCCTTCAAGTAATGGACAACCAGGAATAAGACTCTCAAGTGCACTTGACTCGAATGCAACACCTTCTAAGTGAAGATTAAGCAATGTTTTAAACCCAGAGAAATTAGGTGGAATTGACAAGGTAAATCCGCTAAATGTAAAGTAAGTCAATTCCTTACAAGAGAAGACAATATATGGAATTTGATTGAAAGCTCCCATGGAGTTTCGAAGTTGAAGATATTTAACGTTCCTCCCTCACAAAAACTACGAAAAGTCTCTATCAAACTTAAGTTGCTGGACTGAAATCCACATATACCTCCACTTTTTTGACAAAATACTAGTCCTAACTTGGTCTCGGATGTCCAAGTGTTCTAGGATGCAATCAGTGACATTAACTGGTAAGTAACTGATTCGATCAATGTTATCCATCTTGATTGGCCTTCTTGTTGAGCAAATACATAAATAAGCGACCTAGAAATTCAAGCAGAAGCGTTAATATTACGAATAAAAGAGTAAAAGTACATAGAGTATATGCACCCTTATTACGAATAAAAGAGTAAGAGTACATCGAGTTTGTTTTGTTCTTTAGCATAAAATTTTTGAACAACTAGGATCACATACAGTTGAAAATCATCTTGATTGGCCTTCTTGTTGAACAGGGACATTTATAAGGACCTAGAAATTCATGCAGAAGTGTTAATTTACGAATAAAAGAGTAAAAGTACACAATAAAAGAGTAAGATACAGTCTGTAAAGGATCAAACTGTGCATAAAAAATAATCAAATATAAAACAGAACAAGTTCATACATGTTAGCATACTAATATGTTATTTATTTCATATCCAATCCACCAAACAAACATATGGGCAAGAATATGTCTTACGCAGTTTATAGTGATGTTATTTTCTAACCTTGTCATCGAACCATAAATGAATATGATTCTGAATTTTTGGCAAACTTTTGATCAAACCTGATGCCCAACCCCAGTAGTCACGAGTGTAAGATCAATCACATTCTTTGCTTTCTTGAGACAAATTGACTTCATATTATGATCAGAGTCTAGCAATAAGACTTTCAGAGAAGGAGCAGAAAAATCAAAATATTCAAAACCATAACAGAGATCAGTGACGAGCTTTTCAAGTAAAGGACAACCAGAAATAAGATTTTCGAGTGCCCTGGACTCAAATACAACACTAAAAAAGTGAAGACTATAAATTTGAAGTCGCAAAAACTAGGTGGAATTGACAAGTTAAATCCGATAAATTTGAAGTAAGTCAATTCCTTACAAGTGAAGACAATATATGGCATTTGATCGAGACGTGTGTTCCGTGGTTCACAAGCTCAAGAGTAAACTTATATATCGGCCTAGGGCCGAAAATAAGTCGAGTCGAACCTGTCTGAGCTTGACTCGATAAGAATTGGTTCGGCTCGAGTTCGGCTCGTTTATAGTTCACGAACAGTTCGGTTCGGCTCGTTAGGTTTAGTTCGTTTGCTCGAATTACATAGTTTAAAATTCACTTTTTAGTTAAAAAAAGTCAAATTTGATATATTTGACCTTTTACATTAATTTTTTTAAAAGAAAAAAAAATTGAAATACAATAAAAATTATCCCAATAGCAAATTAATTCAAAGCTGCAAGAAAATAAAGACATTGAAACAAACCAAAAAATAAGTAAAAATATAAATATCTTAGTGCATTACATTAATTGAAAAAAATTTCTATTGACATCTTTCTTTCAGATTTTTTATAAAAAAAAAAGTTTAGAAAAATGTAAGGTGTGTGTGTGACTGTGTTTGTATATATATATATATATATATTGAGCTGGTTCATGAACCAAACGAGTCGAACTGCATGTTGTTCATGATCCGCTCATTGAATTAACAAACTTAATTTTCAACTCAAGTTCAGCTTAATTGGTTCATGAACCAAGTTAAACAAGTTAATTAGCGAATCGAGTCTCGAATCGGCCCATTGTGGAGCATAAGTGCATCAATTATAATTTTGGAAACTACAGGGCCAGGGTCATCGAAATGCCTGTCGTAGCTTTCAAAAAAGTCCCGATCAAACTCAAGTCATGGGACGGAAATACAGATACTAGTCCTAATTAGGTCACAAATGTTCAAATCAGCCAAAATAGAAAGTTAATGAGTCCACTAATTCACTTACAAACAATGGCCACATAATACCAAATGGATGGAAAATAAAAATAAAAAATTAAAACCATTTGGCTAATCAGTACAATACATCCATTGTCACCGCAGCCCAAAATACTCTGTCATTCTTCCCACAATGAACCTACTCTTCTTTTGTTTTTTCAAAAGTAACCGTGAAGGAACTTAATGTGCGCTCTTTGTGATGCTCGTTCCATCCATAACAACTGTTGTGAAATTCTTAACAACATAGCTGTATCTAATTTCTTAGAATCAAAACCAACTCTAAAAGTAAGCGTCTTTAACAGTGTAGAATTTGCAAGTATGAACTGTATCAAACTCATTGCATGCTGAGGAGACTGGGAGCAAGAATCAACGAAGATATTCACCGTCTGGAGTCGATTAAGGCAACAACTACTGCATTCTAACTTCTCTGAATGGTTAGACACTTGTGGAGTCTCAACATAGTCCCAACACTGTGAAGTATAAAAATTAAAGAGTCAAAATCCAACAAGAAGAAAGAAGAACTCTAAGAAGCATAGGTATTCATATTCACCTTCATAACAAGTTCAACCAAACTTGGAGCACTTTTGAGTACATTAACAATATGCAAAAGTTCTCCTCTTTCATTCAAATCCACGTCATTCAAATCCAAATACTCTAAGGAACTGAATGAGCTTATTAGTAGCATGGGAGGAATGATATCTGCATATAGGATCTATGCATACAAACAACAAATCAATTGTACAACACAGAGAAGTAGAAATAACACAATTTTCAATGTAAATATTGCGTTGGACCATCAATCAATATTTAACATTGCTTCTCTTTTAAATGTATACACTAAAAGAGTAAGAGTCTTCAAAATTTCTAACCGTGAGTCTTTAAAATTTAACATAACTTGGTGACAAAAATTAAAAGCCATGATATATATATATATATATATATATATATATATATATATATATATGAAAATAATACCAAACAAACAAATGGGGCCAGAATCTTATTATCCATTGAACAATAATATATATACTACTATTAGTGATATTGTTTTCGAACCTGTTTCATTTGGACATAGTCACCTGGTGTTATAGTCAACCTCCGAATTTTTGGCAAACTTTTGATCAAACCAGATATCTTGCTATTATCAGCAATGATTGTAAGATCAATCAGTTTCGTTGCTTTCTTGAGACAAATTGACTTCATATCGTCATTAGAACATAGCAGTAAGACTTTCAGAGAAGGAGCAGAAATATGAAAATATTCAAAACCATGGCAGAATTCAATGCTGAGCTTTTCAAGTAACGGACAACCAGAAATAAGATTCTCGAGTGCACCGGACTCAAATGTAACATCATAAAATTCAAGATTAAGCAGCCTTTTAAATCCGGAGAAATTAGGCGGAGTTGACAAGTTAAATCCACAATATTTGAAGTAATTCAATTCCTGACAAAGGAAGACAACATATGGCATTTGATCGAGATGCGTTCCTTCGTTCACAAGCTCAAGATGCTTAATGTCTCTCGACAAAAAAGGAATCCAAGTATCCAGGCATTCCAGTGTGATCCCAAAACTGAATTCATAAGGTATGAACAGATTAAACTTATATATCGGCCCATTGTGGAGCATAAGAACATCAGTGATAATTTCATAAGCTACAGGGTGATACTTGCACTTCTTAAAAAATTCAACGCCAAACTCAAGTCGTGGGACAGAAGTCCACATATACCTCCACTTTGTTGATAAAATACACGTCCTAACTAGGTCATGGATATTCAATTTTTCTAGGATACCATCAATGACATTACTTGGTAATTCACTGATTCGATCAGTGTGATCATCTTGATTGGCCTTCTTGTTGAACAGAGACATATATAAGGACCTAGAAATTCAAGCAGAAGTGTTAATATTACGAATAAAAGAGTAAAAGTACATTGAGTATATGCACCCTTATTACGACTAAAAGAATAAGAGTACATCGAGTTTATTTTGTTCTTTTGCATAAAGTTTTTGAACAACTAGGATCACATACAGTTGAAAATCATCTTTGGATGATCACTATCCGTTCTACAATATATTATAAACACACATGTGTGTACTAAAAAATTGACAGTATGCATGTATTTCCTTGAAACATCCAAAACAAACAAAAACATTTATTCTATATACTCTAAGAGAATGTTGAGGAAACTACCACAGACTCCAACTATGAGAATAAGAATTAATGCTTAATAAAATGAAAAGGTGCCTGATTTTGCAGAACAAAATTAAGTGCTACAAATTCAAATTAGATCATCAGAGAACCAAATCATGCGGCGATAATTGGAAAAGTTTATTCCAACTTTAACAATACTAACAACAATCTGCTTAAGTTTGTAGCTTAAGTAATCAATCCATAAGAAGTAAATGAAAGAGTAGTGGTTTGTGATTTATGAAATCTTACAGCTGAGTGTGAGACGGCACGAAGGCTCCGGCGATGGCTGGTGGGCGTCGCTGCAATGCACCGTGTTTCTGTTTGTTGAAATGTCCGCACTAGGGTTACTAGTTGCTGCGGTGAATGAGATCTAATTTCTGTGTCTGACTGAAAATGGAACAGGCTAGTTAGAGGTAGAGCTGTAAAATGGGGCGGCGTGACCTGTCTCGGCCTAGTGATCCATCACATATAAATAAACTGGACCGAGGTGACCCGCTTGCTTAATGAGCAACCAAAATTGATACCCGGCCCATACTTCAATATTACCATTTTTGTTTAAAAAATAGATTCAATGAACAACAAAGATACTTTTTTTCATTAACCCTCTGGTTCTAAGGAAAAGGGGGCACGAGTAATCCACCAAGTAAAGTCTGACACAAAATTGTTCCCACTAGGAATAAATAACACATTGTCTGTTGTTTTTTTTGGCTTTCGCACCGGTTTCCATCCCACCAAAGGTGGACGACTAATCCGGTTTGTGCGTAGAGGCATGCGCACTGGCCAAGCGTTGTTCCCCCTGGGAATCGAACCCGGTATTCCCCGGATACGTCCTTGGGAGGAGCTCCTTGCCACTTGAGCCCAAGTAACTTGGTTAACACATTGTCTGTTTATTCACAATACTATATTTGCCAAAATAATGTTTCATTATGTAAGATTTTATTGACAATGTATGTACCACCAACATTATGCTCATATGTAAATTAATGCGGATACATACATGCCTAGGAATGTGCAAGGGTTATGACTTATGAACCCTTGGTGATGTCAATAATAGATTAATACAATAAAATCAAACCAATTTGGAATGAAGGGGTCTCTATTAATAGAATTGAATCAAAAGAACCCAAATAAGGCATTAATCCAAAGTACACTACAGAAGAGAATTGAAAGTATAAAGAAGAACAAAAGGGGAAAGGAGCATAAGAAAAATAACGCATTTCACTCTCAATTCAACAAAACAAGTTAATTTTCTTCTTGTTACCAAAACATACTAATATAATATCCATATATTTCAGTGTTGAAATAAGGATACACAGAAAAATAATAATAGTAGCAATAACATGAATGGCAAGAGCAATAATTATTTGTCAAAAAATAAGCAATAAGTAAAATAGCCTGAAGCAGTGGCGTGTTGAAGGGCGCAGGAAGAGAATGTGATTGCCAGTTATGGTGGAATTGCGGACGAAGGATGAAGCGAGGCGGTGCGTGTTGGATTGGACGGTGTGGAACTGTGAAAGTGAGAAGTGGAGTGAGGTATGAAACTCAAAAAGAAGCGAGATCCGACTTACTCCGCTTAATAATTCGATATCGGCATTATATTTCTACAATCCGACCGTTGGATTCAAATATCTTATTGAGTAGATCGACTCTACAAATTTTTATAAAAATTCAAAAAATGTAGTTATGTATTCGGACTATTGAAATTCAACGGTTTTTTGAAAAGTTTGTCGTACGTTCAATTGAAATTATCAGAAAAAGTATCAAACGGTTTTGAATTTTTATAAAAATTTGTAGAGTTCATCTACTCAATAAGATATTTGAATTCAACGGTCGAATTGAAGAAATATAATATCGATATCGAGTTATCAAGCGGAGTAAGTCGATGGAGACTTACTTCTGAAGTCAAGGGATCCCTCCTATATATATATATAGGGTCATGATTTTAGAGGGACCAAAAGTCGAAGAAAAATTTTAGAGGGACTAAAAACAAAACTTGAGATATTTATAGGGACCAGAAGTAAGTCTCCATCGACTTACTCCGCTTGATAACTCGATATCGATATTATATTTCTTCAATCCGACCGTTGAATTCAAATATCTTATTGAGTAGATGAACTCTACAAATTTTTATAAAAATTCAAAACCGTTTGATACATTTTCTGATAATTTCAATTGAACGTACGACAAACTTTTCAAAAAACCGTTGAATTTCAATAGTCCGAATACATAACTACATTTTTTGAATTTTTATAAAAATTTGTAGAGTCGATCTACTCAATGAGATATTTGAATCCAACGGTTGGATTGAAGAAATATATTGCCGATATCGAATTATTAAGCGGAGTAAGTCGGATCTCTCCTCATATATATATATATATATTTGAATAGAGTGAAGGGCAACAGTGACAATAAGAAATGTGAAGAGTAAAAGTGACAATAAAAAAAGTCTACACTAAAAGGGGTATTCTCTTTGGAGATTAATAAAATAATTTAAGTAATTTATAGATTAGTAAATATTAGTTAGCATAGAAGTATATATATATATATATATATATATATATATATATATATATATATAGATTAGTATAGAAGTATATATATAGGTATTGTTTATCTTAATGGAGTTTTGGTTTAGTCCCCTCCATTTTATATTGTTGTTGTTAGTTTTTAAATTGTGGAGCACTGTACTCTTTTTCTCTTCATCTAGTTTTTTCCTTTGGGGTTTACAAATAAGGTTTTGAATGAGGCATTTGTATTTTATTAAGCTCCCACTTGGGTTTTGGTATAGTCCCTCAAGTTTGTTTGTTTTTGTATCTTTCTTTTATTTAATAATGCGATATAGTTAGCTTGTTTGTTGGGTTTGTAAAAGGGTGCCAACCTAGTTAAAATGTCTTTACCTACTCAACTTTGCTTTCTCTCTTTACTTAAAAAAAAAAAATTAGTATAGATGGTGATATATTGATGATGATGAAAATAACTACTTAACCTTTTTTTTTGTTGTGGTTAGTTATTAAGAAGAAAAAAAAAAAGAATATTTTTTATTTACTAAAAAAATTGAAAACAAACTTTTGTATGAAAGTTAGATTTTTTAACATATACAAATATTTGAATATAGTGAAGGGTAAAAGTAACAATAAAAAATGTTGCACCGAGATTATTCTCTTTATATATATCTTATCTTACTTATTTCTAATTTCTCTAATTTGCAACTAATCAAAACCCTAATATGGTGTTTACTTAGGCAGGAAATTTTTCTTAATAATATGCAATTAATTAATAAACCTATCTTTACTCAGTTGTTATCCACCGAAAATTTTGCTATTTAGATTCTAATGTCAATCTCTAAAACTATGTCAATCCCTACAAATATGCTAAAGTGATTATCTTTTTTTTTTCTTACGTAGAATCCTATTAAAATTAAAATAAGATTTAATTTTCACAAGGAAAAAAAAGAGAAATTTTTCCGATATACTTTTCTCTAACAACTAGTTTTGAGACTCGTGCATTCGCACGGGTTTATTGACTTTTATTTATAAAATATTGTTAAAATATAAGTGACGTCGTGTACCAAAAAAATAAAAATAATAAGTGACGTTATTCTGTTATTTTTTTTGTAAAATTTATTAAATTAAGTAATTTTTTTCATTAAAGCAATTGTTTCGTGTATAATTTTTGTGTAATAAACTATAAGTAATAATAAAATATATTTATTATTCAATTTCTTTTTTTTTATTAAAGCAATTGTCCCGTGTATTATTAAATTATTTTTATTAAAACAATTGTCCCGTGTATTATTAAATTATTTTTATTAAAACAATTGTTCCGTGTATTATTATAATATATATTCATCAATAATATATTCATCAACATTGTTCCGCGTATTATTATAATATATTATTAAATTCCTTTTTTTATTAAAGCAATTGTCCCGTGTAAGATTATTTTTTTTATTAAAACATTTGTCCCGTGTGTTACTATAATATATATTTACCACGTAATTATTTATTATAATATATATTCATCAATAATACACTTCTCGTGCTATTTTTATGAGTATATTTATTTTATTCTCATATATATTCATCAATAATACACTTCTCGATTCACAATCAAAAGTAATTTTTCTAGATTTCTCTCCTTATTTCTTTTTAATGAAGATAGAGTGATATTAAGAGAAAAAAAAAAAGATCGCTCCAAGATTGCTAGCTCTCCTATGTTCTCTTGTTGTTAATACCAATTCTTCTCCTCTCCGTGTTGCACATAGCTGTTAATGCTCAGTGGTTATCTCCCTTGGTGGATGGTTTCGTGGTTCTCATCATATCAACTGTGATCTTCATCTGGTGTGTTTTTTACTTGCTTTGTTCCTCTTCCTTCCTGTTTATCCCATCTGCCTGTGTTCTCTGGTGCTCATTCCCCTGTATTGCAACTATCCCTCCCTCTGATTCTCCTACCTGCATCATGAATCAACAGACACAACATCAAACTATGAACAACCAAAAGTTACCCTCTAGCCTCTACATCCCCACCATGAATCTTGATCAAACCATTATGAACTCTATTCATACACTACCTCCACCCCATCAATTCACCAAACCCCCCACCCAACCTGAAGACAGACCTGAAACATCTAATGCAAGAAACTCTATCTCACATCAACAAAACCTTCCAAGATCTTTCCTTTATGATGACTCTGATGTTAATGAGGGAATCACCATATGCCAATGCAGCATCATAGGTAAAATTCTCACTGATAAGCCTATTCATGTCACATCTATTCAGAATGGTTTGGAAAGCATATGGGGATCACCTCCTGGGCTCAAGATCCAGGCCCTTGAGGGCAAGTTACTACAATTCTTTGTTAACAACATTGCTGACCATGACAGGATTATTAGGGGGAACCCTTGGCTATTTAGGAATTCTTGGTTGGTGGTGAAGCCATGGGACAGAGAAGTGGATTATCACACTATGGACTTTGATCATGTCCCTGTGTGGATCCAACTGTGGGGGCTTCCCCCTCATTGCAAGACTAAGCAAATGGGTCAGAGCATAGGGGCTCTGCTAGGCCAGGTTGAAGCAGCTGAATTCTATGAGTACCCTGGGAAAAAGGTCATAATCAAGATCAAAGTGGCCCTTGACATAAACAAACCTATCCTATCTGGCATCCATGTTGGAAATCCTACAGATGGAGCATGTTGGATTGACTACCGTTATGAGAAACTTCCCCAAGTCTGTTTTAACTATGGTTTGATTGGTCATGCTGACAATAGCTGTAGGAACCAAGCTTTGGATATAGGCACCTTAGCTCCACTGGGACCTTGGCTTAGGTCTAACCAATATGGCAGAAGGAAAATGGATGACAAGGAGAAAAAGTATTACAGCAACCCTTCTCAGTCAGCAAATTTTGGCCACTATAGCCCTCCTGTCCCTACTGATCTAATGGAAAAACTAGTAGCCATGAAAGTGCAGCCTGCTAAAGCACCACAACAAGACAGGCCACAACACTATGAACAACAGCACACTAACCCTCTGTTCTCAGCTGCTACACCTATGGAGGGAATCATGATACAAGCCAATGCTCAAAGGACTGAGATTCATAGGTTGGGGCCAGTTTATGAGGAGCCAGCTAGGAATAAGGAAGTTGCTACCTCAACTAAGGGTCAAAACATGCCTATCAAAAGACAGAGACTTGAAGATACTACCAAGGCAGGCCTTGCTAAGCAGGCCAACCCAGAGAAATGAAGATACTATCTTGGAACTGCCAGGGGCTTGGCAACCCCAGGACAGTTAGAGCTTTCAAAAAGCTGATGGCCAACAATCAACCTGACATCATTTTTCTCATGGAAACAAAGCTTCAAGCCCATCAGTATACTTTTTTTCAAATGTATAAAAATGACTATTCCCTATACACTATTGACTGCTCTGTCAGTGGAGGAGGTAGGGCTGGGGGGCTAGCTATTATATGGAACCACTGTATCCTTGATTTGAATATAATGAATTCTGATTTACACTATATTGACATGCTTATTTCTAACTTACAACATGACCAAAATTGGAGAGCCACAGGCATCTATGGTTATCCTTAGAAGCAAAACAAATTCCTTACTTGCAGGCTTATCGATGATCTCTCTAGCTTAAACACTAACCCCAATTGGTTAATTTTTGGTGATTTTAATATTGTTCTTACTAATAATGAAAAATGTGGGGGCAACCCTCTTGATCCTAACATCACCTACAGTTTCAGGAATATTCTCAGCTTATGTGATTTAAAAGATCTTGGCTATATAGGCAACATCTACACCTGGTCAAATAGACAGCAAGGAGAGAACCTCATCAAATGCAGATTGGATCGTTTCCTTGGCAACTCTAGTTGGATCTCTATGTTCCCAAACTTCAACAACAAACATCTTACTCATTACAGATCTGACCACTGCCCCCTCCTCCTCAGTTTCTCCCAGGACACTATCACTGACCAGGCCACTCAGAAGCATTTTTGCAAAAGATATGAGCAGATATGGGCTACAAATGATCAACACATAACTATTGTTAAAGAGGCTTGGCAGAACAGTAAGGGGAACATTAAGACTAAGCTCCAGCACACTCTCAACCATCTTCACAGCTGGGGCAAGAAGAACTTTGGGTGCATACCTAAAAGGGTCAAGGAAGCCCAACTTGAGCTTGATGATCTCCATAACCACCCTAACACTCACCATATGACCACTCAGATCAACCTTAAGGAACAGGAAATTGATGTCTTATTGGAAAAAGAAGATATGTGGTGGAATCAAAGATCTAGAGCTCTATGGCTCACTCATGGGGATAAGAACACCAAGTTTTTTCACCAAAAGGCCACTCAACGCAAGCAAAGAAATAAGATTGAATCTATAAAAGACCCCTCTGATACTACTCATAAGTCCCAAGAAGCCATTGAGGATACCTTTATAAGCTACTTCACTAACCTTTTCACCAGCCAAGCAACTAACCATATCCCTGAGACCACTAAAACTATTCAGAACAGGCTTACAAGTGGTATGATGGAGCATCTTAGCAAAGATTTTACTGAGGAAGAAGTTTTCAAGGCTATCAAAGAGATGAAGGGATTGATAGCCCCTGGGCCTGATGGCTTACCTGCTAAATTCTACCATAATTACTGGGAGATCATTGGTAAAGACATCATTAACATGGCTCTGTCTGTTCTTAACAATAATGGTGACCCTGCCCCCTTCAATACCACCCATATATGCCTCATTCCTAAAACTAAGAATCCCACCACACCCAATGAATTCAGACCCATTGCCCTGTGCAATGTAACCCTCAAAATTATCACCAAAACTATAGCCAATAGATTTAAACCCATCCTGAATGAGCTTATTAGCCCCAACCAAAGTGCATTTATCCCTGGCAGGCTAATCTCTGATAACACCCTTATTGCCAATGAGATCTTTCATTACCTTAACCAAACCACTAAGCAAACTGGTTATGTGGGAATCAAGACTGACATGGCTAAAGCCTATGATAGAATTGAATGGAACTTCCTAAGAGCTACCTTGACTTCTATGAACTTCCCTGAAAAACTCACAAACATCATCCTCAAGTGTGTCACTTCTGTCTCTTTTGCTATCCTTATCAATGGGAAACCTTCTAAATATTTCAGCCCTCAGAGAGGTCTCAGACAGGGAGACCCTCTCTCTCCCTACCTCTTTATTCTTTGTGCTGATGTTCTATCTGCTATGATCTCAGAAGCTCAATCTAAAAATCTCATTCATGGGGTTAAAATTGCCCCAAGAGCTCCTGAGATCACCCACCTTTTCTTTGCTGATGACAGCATTATGTTTTGTAGGGCAAACAGGGAGGAAGCTACCCACCTAAAGGAGATCATATCTACCTATCAACAAGCCTCTGGCCAACTTGTAAATTACAATAAATCTGAAACTATTTTCAGCAAAAAAGTCACTCAAGAGGCTAAAAGGGAGATCCTACAAATCCTTCCTATGAAAGCTGTGGACCATTTTTCAAAATACCTTGGCCAACCTACATATATTGGGAAGTCAAAAAATCAAGCTTTCAGCTACATTCATGACAAGGTCTGGAAGAAACTTAAGGGTTGGAAGGAAAAATCCTTATCCTTTGCTGGTAGAGGCACACTCATCAAAGCTGTAGCTGAAGCTATTTCTACATACCTCATGAGTTGTTATATGCTACCTAAGGGCCTGTGTCACCAATTGGATAGTATGGTTAGCAAATTCTGGTGGGGCAATAATGTTGATCAAAAGAAAATTCACTGGGTCAACTGGAAAAAGACTTGTAAACAGAAACAACAAGGAGGCATGGGATTTAGAGACCTATCAACTTTTAATGAGGCCCTTTTGGCCAAGCAAGGCTGGAGAATTATCACTGAGCCTTGCTCTCTGGTTGCAACTGTATTAAAGGCCAAATATTTTCTTAACACAAGTTTCCTACATGCTAAACAAGGTCACAGAGCCAGTTACTCCTAGCAAAGTATCCAAAGAGCTAGTTGGATTCTCAAAAAAGGATGCTTCTGGTGGATAGGTAATGGCAAACAGGTCATCATATGGGAGGATAGATGGGCGCACCCTCACAATGGAAGTAGCCTTTGGACCCCTAAGCCTACCTCCACCAACCACCAAACGGTTAGTGACCTTATAAACACCCAAACCAATATGTGGGATGAGCCTATCATTCATCAAACCTTCTTCCCTGTGGAAGCCACTCAGATTACTAGAATCCCTCTACTTAATCCTATTGAGGAAGATGTTATATGTTGGCAAGGAACTAAAGATGGCAACTATACTCTGAAATCAGGCTACCATGCCATTACTGAGTGGGGTCAGACCTCCAACCATGGCCAACCCAGCAACACCTCTGCCCACTCCCTTACTTGGACAAAAATTTGGAGTTTACAAAATCCCCCCAAGCACATTCACCTGATTTGGAGACTTTTGAACAATGCTCTCCCTGTCAAAACCAACCTCATCTCTAAAGGAATTCTATGTGACTCCCTCTGCCCAAGATGTAACAAAGCCTCTGAAACTATTGATCACACCTTCCTAAAGTGTGACTGGGCTCTTCAGGTCTGGTTTAACTCCCCCCTAACCATTACTACTACAAATTCTATAATCACAACCTTTCCTGATTGGTTCAATTACATGCTCCACCACTTAAACAGAGAAAATATGCAAATTTTGGTCTCTATCATTTACAGTATATGGAATGCCAGAAATAACCTAATTTTTAGGAATCAAGACAAACCTGTGCACTGTATGGTTAGCCAAGCCTTGAAGTCTCTTCATGATTACCATCATAACATCAACCCAGGTCAATCTGAAAAGCCTTCTCACCCTTTGGATGCTAGTAACAACAAGAGCTGGAGTCCCCCTCCTAACACCTACCTAAAACTCAACGTGGATGCTCACCTTATAGGTGATGGCCGTTGGGCTTTAGGTATGGTGCTTAGGAAGGAGGATGGGAGCTGCGTTGGAGCTGCAACAAAGATCTGCGACGGCTTGGAGGATGTTGACATGGCGGAATCGATGGGGCTACAGGAAGCGATCAATTGGATAACTCAACAAGGGCTTGAAAAGGTTATAGTGGAGATGGATGCCGCACGCATCGTTGAAGCTATTCACAGCAGGAATTTTCCCAGGAGACAGTGGGGAATAGTAGCTCGCTGTGTCGCTAGGGTTATGGATCAAATGCTCGGTGTCTCTGTGACTTGGACACGTAGAGACACAAACTCTGTAGCACATGCTTTGGCCCGTTGGGCTGAAACGGAGCCCAATTGTTATTGGTATAATAATTACCCCTATTGTATTGAGTCCCTTATCCAAAAAGATAGGACTCTTCTTTCGAATCCTTAATCAATAATGAGTTTTTGAGTCAAAAAAATAAATAATAATAATAATACACTTCTCGTGCTATTTTTATGAGTATATTTGTTTCATTCTCTTTTTAATTTTTTTATGAGTGGATTTGTTTTATGCTTATCTTTGGATTTGTTTTGTATCTTTTTTTTATGAGTGTATTTGTTTTATGCTTATCTTTTTTTTTTTTTTTTTTGTTATTTTTGTTTTGTACATATCTTTTTCTCAATTTAGAGTTAAAATGACATTTATGGGCATAAAACGTGAAATATTATTAAACGTACTAAGGACAAAATAAATTTTTTAGTAGTAGTTTCTTTTAATATATTGTAAATAGATAATAGTAACTATACCCATAAAAAAAGAATATACTAAAAAATATTTTTTGAAAATTCGCTTATATATATATATATATCATCATATTTGAAAAAATTTGCTAACTTGAATCTCATGTCAATGCATAAAAATATGATAAATTTATAATCTCATTTTTTTACATAGAATACTATTAAAAAAATTTTAAAAAAAGAAAGACAAATTGCAAGAGATTATGTCATATATTGTATATGTTTACTCAAGTTGACAATTATTTAAGTTGCTTAACAAATAATATACTGTATATGTTTACTTAAGAGGTATAATGAATTGATAGATATTTTTTATTTGGGAATGTTATATTTTTAATATCATATAATTTATCACATATTATTAATATACATATTATATAATTGAATGAGTGTATTCCATGCGAATGCACGGGTAAAAAGTCTAATATATATATATATATATATATATATATATATATATATGGATATGAATTATTGTAAACGACCATGACTGTTACATGTTACACAGAAACAGACACAACAACAAAAAATTTGTGGAAATCTTAAATAACAGATAATTTTATTAAAAAATATGCAAAAATATTGCATAAAAAACGTGTTTATTTCCCGGAACATAAAATATTAGATAGAAAAGTTACAAGTTACATTAGAAACATTTTTATTAGATAGAAAAATTACATCAAAATTAAATTAAAATGAGTATAAAAAGAGAAGTTCCCACCATGGGATAAAAAAGGCGTAGGTTGCTTTTGTGAATTTTTATTCCCTTAATGGAGAAGAACAAGCCATATTTTTCACTGTTTTCTACAAGTTTGCACTTAGAAGGCTCATTTTATTTTCGGTCCTGGAAGATGCCACTTAGCTGCTACCACTTACCAGTTTAGTAGTAGCAAGGGACGATCTTATTTGTAGATGGGAAAGTCTCATTTGAGTGACCTCTATTTCAGTTAGACAATTTGGCAATAAAAAATTTCTCATCGATTATCATATTATTTCCAACCTTGTTAATTAAGCACAATGGTAGGAACAATATGAGTAACTCGATGACGGACTATGTGGTCGTTTATACGAAACTAAAAAAACTTAAAATAACAAAAAAATATTTAAAAAATTAGGAGAGAACGAGAGAATTTCTGAAAAAAATTCACACCAATGGTCCCTGATATAGAATTCACTATGAATTCTAATCGACGAAATCCATGTCATAGCTACACAGCCAATCACATTTTGTCATGTGTCAATCATATTTGACTACATGAGAGACTTTTTTTTACAATGAAGGAAGGAACTTAACGTGTGCTGTGTGCACTTGGTGATAGTCGTTCAATCCATAACATGTCCTGGGAAATGCATGTCAAAACAGGTGCATCAAATTTTGTTATCAACCTCCAATTTCACAAGAGTATTTTAACATAGATACTCACTGCATGCTGAGAATTAGCTTTAACATAGATACTCATTGTGCGAAGTTGATTAAGGTTACAAGTTACAACTACTGCATTCTAACGAAGATACCAAAGCAGAACTGTGGTGTTGAAAGATAAAATACAATACAACATCAATGAAGGAACTTAACATGTGCACTTTGCGATGCTCGTTTCATCAAGAACAAGTCTTCTGAAATGCTAAACAACATAGGTCCATCTAATTTCTGAGAACCAAGACCAACTTTAAAAGTAAGAGTCTTTAACGATGTGGAATTTGCAAGTATGAACTGTATCAAACTCATTGCATACTGAGAGCTATATCTAATGTTGATATTCACGGTCTTAAGTCGATTAAGACAACAACTACTACATTCAAACTCCTCCGAATGGTCAGGCGCTTGTGTAATATATACATGGTGACTCTGAATTATAAAATAAAAAAAAAAAAAAAATAGTCAAAATATGATATTAGAAAAAGGCTAAGAAGCATAAGTATTCATGTTCACCTGTATAACAAGTTCAACCAAGCAAGGAGCACTTTTAAGTACACTAACAATATACAAAAGTTCTTCTCTTTCATTCAAATTCACATCACCCAATTTCAGATATTTTATAGAGCCGAATGAGCTTTTTAGCAGCGTGGGAGGAATGATATCTGCAAATAGGATCTATCCATACAAACAACAAAACTATAAGATATGCACACAAAACCCTTACAAGTGAAAAATAACACTACTTTCAACCATTCAATGTAAATAACGGTTTGGACCATCAATCGAAATTCAACAATGCTGCTCTTTTAAATTCACAATAAAAGAGTAAGATACGGTCTGTAAAAGATCAAACTGCCAAACAAAACAAGTCCATATATGTTAGCATACTATTATGTTATTTTTTTTCATATCAAATCTACCAAACAAACATATGCGCTAGAATATATCTTACGCAACTAAAACAATAATAAAGACACACTTTATAGTGAGTTTATTTTCTAACCTTGTTATCGAACCATAAATGAATATTAAGATTCTGAATTTTTGGCAAACTTTTGATCAAACCAGTTGCCCAACCCCCAGTAGTCACAAGTGTAAGATCAATCAGATTCTTTGCTCTCTTGAGACAAATTGACTTCATATTATGATCAAAGTCTAGAAATAAGACTTTCAGAGAAGGAGCAGAAAAATCAAAATATTCAAAACCATAACAGAGATCAATGCTGAGCTTTTCAAGTAACGGACAACTAGAAACAAGATTCTCGAGTGCACAAGACTCAAATACAACACTATAAAAGTGAAGACCAAGCAATCTTTTAAAGCCGCAGAAAGTAGGTGGAATTGACAAGTTAAACCCGATAAATTTGAAGTAAGTCAATTCCTTACAAGAGAAGACAATATATGGCATTTGATCGAGACGTGTTCCGTGGTTCACAAGCTCAAGATGTTTAATACCCTTCCTTGACAAAAACGGAATCCACATATTGAGGTATTCTATTGTGATCTTAAATTTGGAGAAATGAGGTATGAAAAAAGTAAACTTATATATCGGCCCATTGTGGTGCATAAGAACATCAGTGATAATTCTAGAAACTACAGGGCCAGGGTCATCGAGATGCCTGTCGTACCTTTCAAAAAAGCCTCGATCAAATTCAAGTCGTGGGACGGAAATCCACATATACCTCCACTTTGTTGACAAAATACAAGTCCTAACTAGGTCACGGATGTTCAAATTTTCTAGGATACTATCAATGACATTACTCGGTAAGTCACTGATTCGATCGATTTGATCATCTTGATTGAGCTTCTTGTTGAACAGAAACATGTATAAAGTACCTAAAAGTTCAAGCAGAACAGTAAATATTATGATCTGACTTCAAAATAGTTAGAATCATACAAACTACAGAGATTGGACAAAGCAATACACAGCTGAGTTGATAATACTAATTTAATTTAAAAGCCTCTAAAAAAAACCATAAAATGAAGTAATTTTCAGTGCCCTAATTTTGACTAAATCATACTATTATTACTAGTTATGAATCGTTTTACAAAAAGTAAGGAATGAATGATGATAATAGTAATAAGTAAATGACATTTAGGGTGTGTTTGGTAGGAGAGAAAATGAGAAGAGAGACCAATCGTTAGTTGGTTCAGTGGTGATTGGCGCTGAACTTGGTAGGGAGGACCACGGTTCGATCCCCCGCAACTGCGATCAGGAGGGGGCTGGAACCACTTGATGCCAGAATTGACCCCCGAACCAGATTCAACTGGTGGTGAGAACCGAAAAAAAAAAATGAGAAGAGAGAAATAAAAACACGGAACTCAATGCATGTACTTAGACTCATGTTAGTCCAAGTACATGCATTGGGTTCCGTGTTTTAATTTCTCTCTTCTCATTTTCTCTTCTACCAAACAAGCCATTAGCGATTTGTGATGAAAACTTACAGTTGAGAGTAATAATCGATGCAATGCGCTGTGTTACCGTTCGTTGAAGCGTTCACACAAAACTAAGGGAAATGCTTGGGTATGAGCTGAGGTAAAATAGACTCTTTGCAGAGAAATTCTATCATGGGCACAACCCCAAATCAATATTATTTGGGCACACACACATCAAGGAGAAAAATTTAAAGATAAATTATTAAGTCACATCAACTATCATTAATCAATCCTTTTATATTTAATTTTTTAAAAAGTATGTATGTGTGCCTAAAAGACAAATGTTGGGTTTGTGCCCATGTAAGAGTTTCTCCCCTTTGCAAGGAAAAATAAGGAGGAAATAAAATTAGAAAAACTAATAAATAAATTTGGAATAAAATTATTTCAAATTGATTTATTGTTAGTTGATTTAGTGGTGATTGACACTGAATTTGTTAGAGAGGATCATGGTTCGATCCCATCGAGAGGGGCTGAAACTACTTAATGTCAGAACTGATATCCAAACCAGATTAAACTGCTAGTGAAAGCAAAAAATAAAAAATATTATTTCAAGTTATTTTTTCGTTTGTGTAATTTTCTTTTCTTCCTTTCAACTAATTGGATCTTAAATGTTGAAATTGTTAGATGTAACGAGAGAGGATTAGGATTCTCTCAAGTCACAATTGGGTAAAAAAAATTTGAGTCATTGATTTGAAAGGAGAAGAAAAAGAAAAAGAAGAAAAATTTGATTTTTTTTTTACACAAGAAAAAGGTGAATCGAAAGGGAGAGATTAAAACAATTGAGAAAAGTGAGGATTTTGTTTTTGAGAGAATCCATTCTCTAAATGTAACCTAATGAGTTTTAATTATTGTCCCTCTATTTTGTGTGTATGTGGGTGTAACTTTTTAAAAAATAATATATAAAATGGACTCTTCATATATTTTGTATGTACGTGTGCGTCTAACTTTTTTTAAAAAAACAATATATAAAATGAATTCTTCATACATCTTAGCAAATGTCGAAATTATTAGGCGGCACGTACTAAGTTTGAATTATTGTCTCTCCACTTATGATTTTTCATTAAGAAAACATATAAAATAGGTTGGAAGACTAAATTGGTTCATATCTCTACAACAATATTAAAATAGAATCACAAACTCATATCCAAAAGCAGGGCCGGTCCTGACTATTTAGAGGTCCGATTCAAATATTAAAAATAAACTCTTAATAAAAAATTTTAAAAAATTATTCTCTATCTAAATCATTATTTTTTTATTTGATTGGGATTTTTTTTACCAAACATATCATATTTTATGAATATTGGTAATATTTAACCATTATTATATGATCTCAAAATTAATCTATCGAGTACATATAACATTTTATAAAACTAACAATATATAATTATTATTATAGGACATCAAAATTTTGAGTCGAGGCCTCCAAAATTTTGAGGCTCGATGCCGTCGCGCTTGTTGCACCCCCAAAGGGCCGACCTTGTCCAAAAGAGTTCGGATATCTCCATGGAGTCGGTATCCCCATCCCACCCAACCGACATATGGAACTCGAGTTGCATTTTGATATTTTTTATTAAAAAAAGTTAAAAGACAAACTATTTTGTTTCAACAATATTTATACAAAGAATAAATCAGAGAAAACAAATTAATTAATATTCAACTTAAAAATATGAATGTAATTTACGAGTTTTCTTTAAGGGTTTCTAATTTAAAAGTGATAGATTGTAATTTTATATAAATAGGATAGATTCGGGGTCGTGTTCTTACTAAATAAAAATAGGCTTAAATATCATTTTCGTCCCTGTATGTTCGTAAATTTTTTTTTAGTCCTTGTATCTTTTTTTGTTGCAAATAAATCTCTGAATATATAAAATTTGTTGGTTTTAGTCCATGTCGTCTGCTATCGTTACAAAAAAGCTGATTTCTCAAACGTTTGTACACGTGGCCGCTATGATGTGTCAAATTAAGCCGGTCCGGTTATAAATGGAGGACCAAAATCACACTTAGGATAGAAAGAAAATGCATACTTACACCATAATTTTGTTTGAATAGAAGAAGTGAGAAAGGAATATGCAATGGTAGTCAACAAAAATATAGGGGTAAAAGAGTAATATTTTAATTATTAAATTTCATTCAATTGGATACACCTCAAATTGGAGGGGAAGGAAAATAGGAGGGTCGGATGGTATGGGATGGAATAGGTTCCATTGTGTTCCATTCCACTTCATTCTTAACAAATCCAAACAATTGAATCTAATTAATTGCCACTTCATTTCATTCCATTCCATCACATACCACCAATCCAAACATAGCCTTGGAGACATACTACACGCACCATAAATCATTTTACCTCCCATACACCAGACGCGCAGAGAGTTACAAAATGAATAATGCCGCACACCAACTCCTAAAGAAACACTATCTCTTATAACAATCTACCCGGGTCCGACGCTATCTCTGAATATGAAACTGTTAGATAATAAGCTTGTGGGCTTATGCTATTGGGCCATAGTCCGTTAGATTTTACTATATATTTATTTGTAATTTTCATTATGTTAAGCTATTGTTATTGAATAAAACCCTAACCACCTTTTATCCTCATTCTCTTTGGTATCTACTTTAACATGGTATCGGTGCTTGTTTCGATCCTTTTTGAATTTGCTCGCTATTGTTTTTGTTGTGGAGCTTCCAATAATTGGAAATTCCAATAATTGGAATTTGCTCGCTATTGTTTTTGTTGATGATTGATTGAATTGTGTCTTCGCTGCTATTTTAAAAAAAAAGTTTATCGCATATAAGGATATCTGTGTTGGATCGTAAGTTTGATAAACATGCTTGGGAATTTTAGAGCATGGTTGATTGTATGTTTCTATGCTTCTGCCGAAAGACAGAAACACGAGTTGGTGTTATTTGGATCTAAAAGGTTGCATTTCGGTTATGGCTTTGCAATTTGTGAAGGTAACTTATTTTATTTGATTGCTCATCAATATGTGATACAATTAAAGATCCCTTATGTTCGTTTAAGTTCATTATATGGATGGAGAAATTCTTAGGTGAGTGCTCACCTAAGCATTAATTATTAGACACGACCAATCAAGTAATGACAACTCATTAAAATATAAAATAATTATAAATAATTAATAGTGTAATAATGAAACCAAATCAAGACAAAATCTGGAAAATAAGGAAATAAAAAAACTCATGTGCTAATCAGTTGTATTCCCTCTAAATTTTTACTTAGTGTCACAACTAAAACAAGGAAAAGACGGGGAATGTAACGTAAAGTGTTGCCACCAACAAAACAAGTTCCATAGGTAAGTTCAATAATTATATTATCTTGTTGTTTCTCTTCTCTTTTTTATTTTTTTGTATATATTAGTGTTCCTATGTTTTTATCTATTTAAATGGTTGTATTTCCTTCGGTATGTACATATTTATAGTCTTCTTCTTTAGTTAAATCTCCATACTCTTTTTCTTCTTTTTTATTTTTATAAATCGTAGTTTCATGATAGGATGCACATTTTGTTTTGATTTTCTTTGATTTTGTTTGATCCGTAGTGCTTTAATTTGAATTTAAGTTTTGATTTTTTGCAACCCTTTATAGAAGATATGTAGAATATTTTACTATGATGCTGAATTTTGACTATGAATAATATTTTTATTTATAAAAAAAAACATACATATATTCTTTAATTATAGAATTATATATTTATTTTATTTTAGACCATTTAAAATACATTTATATTTTTTTAGGGAAAATATCGAAATCGATGGGTCCGAAGAAATTTTTCTTGGTCAAGTTTTGAATAATAAGGATGAGGCATACAGCTTGTATCAAGAACATGCCTTCATTATATTATATTATTAGCTACAATACTATTGTTCTATTATTATTTGTTACGTACACCGATTGAGTTTTACTAATTTTTATGTTGATTTTAAGTTGCGATTATAGTTTGGTATCCATTTCTATAGAATCTATGTTACAATACTCAATTTTGAGTTTATAGTTCATATCTTATAAGTTAATATACGCTATTTTGATAACCTAATTCAATTTACATATAGTTTATTATTTTTTCTCCTAAATTCTTACTTGAAAAAAAATTAAATATCACTTAAAAGACATAAATTATCAAAATTATCCACTATTTTTTTTTATCAATTTGCATCATAATTG
Organism: Trifolium fragiferum; assembly: GCA_954870985.1. Lineage (NCBI taxonomy): Eukaryota > Viridiplantae > Streptophyta > Magnoliopsida > Fabales > Fabaceae > Trifolium > Trifolium fragiferum. Next base: position 42,480,492 of record OX940793.1, read on the forward strand.
TTTGAATAATCACTGAATTTTTAAAAAAAAATGAAACCAAAAAAAATTATAGCTTTTCTTAAACGACATCTAAATGTTTGAATTTTTTTAAAAATTAACTTATGCTATTCTCTCTTAGTCTCTTCTTGTTCTTATGTGATGGACAACACATACAAATTGGGAGGGAAGCATAGTTAATGACTAAATACTTTTTTGTTTCTTCCCTTTTTTTTTTTTTTTTTTTTTTTTCTCTTTTTATATTTGGTTTAGATTTGATTTCATTATTACACTATTAATTATTTATAATTATTTTATATTTTAATTAGTTATCATTACTTGATTGGTCGTGCCTAATAATTAATGCTTAGGTGAAATTCTTAGGTGAGCCAGAAATTCTTAGGTGAGTGCTCACCTAAGAATTTCTGGGATGTTCGTTCTATTAACAAGTCTTGAAATGCTTGTCAAAATAGGTGCATATCTGTTTTCTTATCAACTTCAAAAGTAAGAGTATTTAACAAATGATGAATTCGCAAAGCATAAACCGTACCAAATACATTCACTATCCGAAGTTCATTAAGGCCACAACTACGGCATTCTAACTTCTCAGAATGGTCCAACACTTGGGCTGGAACAATACCCATTAGTTAAATCTATTATGGAAAATAAAACAAAACATAGACACCAAGCTGAACTGTGGTGTTGAAAGATAAAATCCAATACATTCTCAATGAATGAACTTAACCTGTGCGCTTTGTGATGCTCGTTTCATCAATAACAAGTCTTCTGAAATGCTTAACAACACAGGTGCATCTAATTTTTTAGTACCAAGACTAAATTTAAAAGTAAGAAGCTTTAACAATGTAGAATTTGCAAGTATGAACCGAATCAAACTCATTGCATGTTGATGAGAGGTAGCACGAATGTAGATATTCACCATCTGAAGTTGATTAAGGCAACAGCTACTACATTCCAACTCCTCCGAACGGACAGGCACTTGCGTAATATCTATATGACTGTAACTCTGAATCATAAATAAACATAGAGTCAAAATACTACAATAAGAAAGGAGTAAAGAAGCATAGGTATTCATGTTCACCTCTGTAAGAAATTAGGGCTGAATGAATAATTTCTGATATATTTCCATTGAGAGGTACATAGAATATATACATAGTTTCTATGCTAATTAAGGAAGGAATAAATATACTACACTAATTGAGGATCCCTTGAATAAAGGAGTTCTCATCTAATCATATCAATCTGTACACTAATAGAAGAGATATTATTTATTTCCTAAATAAACATATTTCTATAATTATTGCAAGATTCTCCACACTCCCCCTCAAGCTGGTGAATAGGTATTATCCATTCCCAGCTTGGATACAATCCTTTCAAAATTGTGGCTGTTTAGTCCCTTAGTTAGAACATCTGCAAGTTGATTTTGAGAAGACACAAACGGTGTGCATATTAAGCCACTATCAAGCTTTTCTTTGATGAAGTGTCTATCTACTTCAATATGTTTGGTTCTATCGTGCTGCACTGGATTATGAGCTATGCTAATTGCAGACTTATTATCACAATAAAGCTTCATTGGTTCCTCCCACTTTATCTTCAAATCCTCAAGGATGATTTTCAGCCAAAGGAGTTCACATATACCTTGTGCCATGGCTCGGAATTCTGCTTCAGCACTAGACCTTGCTACCACACTTTGTTTCTTACTCTTCCATGTCACAAGGTTTCCTCCAAGGAAGGTACAATACCCTGTGGTTGACCTTCTATCCATAACTGATCCTGCATAGTCAGCATCTGTATAGGCTTCAAGACTAACATTCCCATTTCGTTTGAATATAATTCCTCTCCCTGGGGTTCCTTTCAGATACTGTACGACTCTAAGTGCAGCTTGTAAATGATTTTCCTTTGGGTTATGCATAAACTGGCTGACTAAACTCACTGCATAGGCAATATCTGGCCTAGTGTGAGATAAGTAAATAAGTCTGCCCACAAGTCTTTGATACATCTCCTTGTCTACTGTGGCAGCTTCTTCAGCAAGCCCAAGTTTTAGGTTCGGATCCAATGGAGTACTTGCAGGTTTGCAAGCTGATTTCCCGGTTTCTTTAAGTAGATCCGTTATATACTTCTGCTGAGATATAAAGATCCCTTTCTTGGAGTGAGCTACCTCAATTCCCAAAAAATATTTCAGCCTCCCCAAAGTCTTGATTTCAAATTCATTGGCCAAACATTGACCCAACATTTTCTGCTCCTCAACATCATTTCCAGTTAGTATGATGTCATCCACATATACTAGTAACACAGTTAATCCCTCTGACTTTGAGTGTTTGATAAACAAGGTATGATCTCCTTGACTTTGTTTATATCCCAGACCTGTCATAACCTTGGCAAATCTGCCAAACCATGCTCTTGGGGACTGTTTCAGCCCATACAAGGCCTTTTTCAATTTACACACTGTGTTGGCAGCACCTTTTCCACTATATCCTGGGGGCAACTCCATATAAATTTCCTCTTCAAGTTCCCCATGTAAAAAGGCATTTTTTACATCAAATTGCTGCAAATCCCATCCATAATTAGCAGCAAGGGATAATATCACTCTTATTGTGTTCATTTTGGCAACAGGTGCAAAGGTTTCCAAGTAATCAACTCCATAAGTTTGTGTGAATCCCTTGGCTACCAACCTTGCCTTATATCTCTCGATTGAACCATCAGCCTTGTATTTGATTGTATATACCCACTTGCATCCAACTGGTTTCTTCCCTGTTGGTAAAGTCACCAATTCCCAAGTATTATTCTTCTCTAAAGCTTCCATCTCTAAATCCATGGCAAGCTTCCATTTTCTATCAGAAAAAGCCTCAGATAGGGTAGTAGGTGTTGAAGTGGTGTTTAAATTTGTAAGGAAGGCTCTATGGGCAGGTGAGCAGTTTTTAAAGGATAGGTAATTTGAGAGAGGGTAAAGAGGGCGCTTAGTACATTGTCTGGTTTGTTTTCTAATGGCAATTGGAAGGTCATGATTTTTGGTACTTGCAGGTTCATTTGGTAAGTCTGAAACTGAAGGGGATATAGAAATTGTTAACTCATTAGGTAAGTCAAAAGTTGAAGGGGAATTAGAAATTGTTACCTCATTAGGATCTTGACTATGGGTGGACTCTTGAACCTGCATAGTGTCTGGAACAGCCTTAAGTTTTCTAGAATAAACCAGATTTTTTCCATGTCTGACATCATCAATTCCAGGTCTGGATTGTTTGGAATGGTTGGTTTCAGTTTCAGATTCAACACGCTCGGGTTGAGTAGCCTGCTCAGATTGGCCAGCAGGTTCGAATGTCAAATCTAAAAAGAAGTTTTCCTCATCTTCCCTCAAGTTCTCCCCCTGAAGATGAGGTTGACTAAAATAGCTCTCATGTTCATTGAAGGTAACATCCCTAGACACAAAGAATTTTTTGGATGAAGGATGATAACACTTATATCCTTTTTGTATAGACGAGTACCCTACAAAGACACACTTTAAGGCTCTAGGATCAAGTTTCCCCCTATTTGTACTATGAATATGAACATATGAAATACACCCAAATATTCTTGGTTTGAGATTATTTGTTGTAGACAGCCATGGGTAGAAGGAGGATAAGACATCCATAGGACTCTTTGATTCTAGAACTCTAGTGGGTAGCCTATTAATTAGGTGAGTTGCAGTGAGTACAGCTTCTCCCCAAAAGGACTTTGGAACATTATTTTGAAATAAAAGTGCCCGGGTCTGATTGAGAAGGTGCCCATTTTTTCTTTCTGCCACTCCATTTTGTTGGGGTGTTTTAACACAAGAAGACTCGTGGATAATGCCCTCTTTTTGACAAAAAGAATTAAGTACATTATTGAAATAGTCTTTGGCATTATCTGATCTAAGTCTCTTGATGTTTGCACCAAATTGATTTTTTATCATGGAGCGAAAATTTATAAAAATAGAGCTAACCTCAGATTTATGTTTAAGCAAATACACCCATGTGACACGGGTGCAATCATCTATGAAAGTTACAAACCACTTAGCACCAGACACATTTGGAACATTAGAGGGACCCCACACATCAGTATGAACAAGATAAAAAGGAAAAGTACTTATTTTATTGCTCATTGGAAATGATACACGCTTGTGTTTCGCAAGCTCACACACCTCACAATGAAGACTCGCAACATCTAACTTAGAGAAAAAAACCGGAAATAACATTTTTATTATTTCGAAGGAAGGATGTCCAAGACGACAATGATAAAGGAGAATTTTTTCCTTGTTTGTCAAAACAGATACAAGGGAATGAGGTAAGTCTTTCTTGGAAGATAAATCAGGTTCTTCTAAATAGTAAAGGCCGTTCCATTCTCTAGCATGTCCAATCGTCCTCCCCGAAATCTTGTCCTGTAACACACAATCATGGTTATGAAAAATAACATTACATGACAAGTCTTGTGTGAGTTTTTGTATAGATATCAGGTTAATAGCTAATTTTGGAATATGGAGGACATTTTTTAGGGTCATTGAATGATTAATTTGGACATCCCCTTGACCAGCAACGGTTATAAGAGTGCCGTCAGCAGTGGCAATTTTCTTGTTGCTTGGACATGGAGAATAGGTAGAAAACTGGCGAGCTAAAGGTGTCATGTGGTCAGTGGCTCCGGAGTCTAATATCCAACAACGGTTAGAGGGTGTATCTGAGACATTTAATCCAAAAGAAATTGGAAGCTTATCATAATTAAGATATAGAAGTTTACCTGAATATGCCAAGGAGGTGGAACTTGCTGGTTTCTCTAGTTTACTCAAGAAAGTCTTCATTTTTTCAATTTCCTCCTGGTTAAAGTACACAGATTCAGCAGATTTATGCCCTTCACTTGTCCCAACAGCAGCCATGCGGGTCTGTCCTCCTTTTCTTTGGAAGTTCCCTTTGTGTCCCCATGCTTTATCTCTGTTTTGGGGTTTTCCATGCAACTTCCAGCAATTTTCCCTATTATGACGAGGCTTGTGACAATAGGTACACCGAGTACCATCACCTTCACTCTCAATATTTGTTGATTCTCCCTTTCTTTGGTCTACACTCATTGTTTTCTCCTCTCCTTTATTAAGATCAGCCATCATAGCTGAATTCTCAACTGTTGGAGTGTCTAACATCAGACTCCTTCTGCTTTCTTCGCTTCTCACAACAGCAATCACTTCATTGAAGCTTGGAACTTCCTGTTTTCCCAGAATTTGAATCCTAACTTGGTCAAATTCAGAGTTCAAACCAACCAGAAAGTCATACACCCTGTCTTGCTCAATGAACTTTTTCAGAGTTGCTGCATCTGCAGAGCACTGGGTCTTTATGACCCTATAATGATCCAGTTCCATCCATAGTGCCTTTAGCTGATTGGCATAATCAGTAACAGTTCTGTTTCCTTGCTTTGCTGCCAAAGTTTTCACCTTTACTTCATACACTTGAGCAGCATCTTTGGCTTTGGAATAGCTTTCCTCCATAGCATCCCAAATCTCCTTTGCTGTACTTAGAAACATGCATGTGTCACTGATGTCCGGATCCATGGAGTTCCACAACCATGCCATGATCCTTGAATCTTCCTCATCCCATTTGGTAAAGTTGGGATCATTCTCCTTAGGTGCAGCATTCATTATATGCTTCACTTTTCCCTTTCCTTTCAAGATTGTTTTAATGAGTTGAGACCATTTGAGATAATTTTTCTCATTCAGCCTGTAAGCAGAATGAATATTCTGCAATTCTGCAGGATTTTGAGAAGGGACATCCCCTGTCTCAGATTTGGTCTTATCCTCAGGGGTTCCAGATCCAGACATTGTAGGATAAAAGAGTGGAAAAATTGATGGTTTGAAATTCAATTCCACCAATAGAAACTGCAGTAGCAGTCAAAGAAACTATGTGCTAAAAATGCACAGAAATTCGCAACAGCAATGAAGGCTGGCGTTTTTAGGGTTTCAGCATGCAGCGGACAGAGGCACCCAGAACGGATGCTCTGATACCATGTAAGAAATTAGGGCTGAATGAATAATTTCTGATATATTTCCATTGAGAGGTACATAGAATATATACATAGTTTCTATGCTAATTAAGGAAGGAATAAATATACTACACTAATTGAGGATCCCTTGAATAAAGGAGTTCTCATCTAATCATATCAATCTGTACACTAATAGAAGAGATATTATTTATTTCCTAAATAAACATATTTCTATAATTATTGCAAGATTCTCCACAACCTCTATAACAAGTTCAACCAAGCGAGGAGCACTTTTAAGTACACTAACAATATACAAAAGTTCTCCTCTTTCATTCAATTTCACATCACGCAATTTCAGATACTTTATGTATTTGAATGAGCTTTTCACCAGCGTCGGGGGAATGATATCTACATAAGGGATCTATATATACAAACACAAAAACTATGAGATATGCACAAACATCACTTACAAGTGAAAATAACATAACTTTTAAATGTAAATATTGGACTGGACTATCAATAAAAATTCAACATTGCTTCTCTTTTAAATATACAAGAAAAGGGTAAATAAAGTCTGTAAAAGATCAAACCGTGAGGCCAGGCTAGATAGGAAAAAGAAATCAAATATATATCTAAACAAGTCCATATATGTCAGCATACTGATACTATTATTGTTTCATATCGAAACTACCGAACTAACATATGAGCTAGAATCTTACCAAACTGAAAAATAATAAATATATATTTTATAGTAATGTTGTTTTCTAACCTTCTTATTGAGAAATGAACCAATAGAAAACCTCTGAATATTTTTTGGCAAGCTTTTGATCAATCCAGATACCCAGCCCTCATTACCCGTGAGTGTAAGATCAATCAAATTCTTTGCATTCTTAAGACAAATTGACTTCACATTATCATCAAAATCTAGGAATAAGACTTTGAGAGTAGGAGCAGAAATATGAAAATATTCAAAACCATTACAGTATTCAATGCTGAGCTTTTCAAGTAACGGACAACCAGAAATAAGACTCTCAAATGCACTTGACTCGAATGTAACACTTTCTAAGTTAAGATCAAGCAATCTTTTAAACCCGGAAAAATTAGGTGGAATTGACAAGTTAAATCCGCCTAATTTAAATTTAGTCAATTCCTTACAAGAGAAGACGATATATGGCAAATGACTAAGTCCTGTTTCGAAGTTCATAAGCTCGAGATGTTTAATGCCCCTCCTTGACAAAAGAGGAACCCACATATCAAGGTGCTCCACCGTGATCTTAAAATTGAAATACATAGGTATGAAAAGTAAAAACGTATGTATCGGCCCATTGTGGAGCATAAGAACATCAGTGATAATTTTAGAAACTACAGGGCTAGGGTAATCGAGATGCTCGTAGGGTTCAAAAAAGTTTGGGTGAAACACAAGTCGTGGGACGGAAGTCCACATATATCTCCACTTTTTTGACAAAATGCTAGTCCTAACTACGTCTCGGATGTTCAATTTTTCTAGGATACCATCAATGACATTACCGGGTAAGTCACTGATTCGATCAATTTGATCTTCTTCATTGGCATTCTTGATTAACAGAGACATAAGGGACCTATAAATTCAAATCAAGCAGAACAGTAAAAATTACAAATCTGAATTCAAAATACTACAAAGATTGGATGAAACAATACACAACTGAGTTAATCATAGTAAATTAAAAGCTTATAAAAACTGAAGTAATTTCAGTGCCCTAATTAATAAATCATATTACTAATTCCGAAACTAAGGAATGAAATAAGTAAATGAGAAATATATAAAATGAAACCTTACCGTTGAGAGTGAGAATCGGCGTTGAGTTTCTCTGTTTGTTAAATAACTAGGGTTCATACAGTGAATGAGTGAGAAAATGTATTTGTTGTCCAATGGAAAACAGTAGAGTAGTATTGTATATGCCAGGAAGCATGGGTCTTGTCCTAAAATGTTAAAGTACCCTATCCATTTTTATTTGATTCATTTGAATGTTTATTGTATTTCAATTAATTCTTCCTGTTTTGATAAAAATAGCTGAGAAAATGGAAATAAGAAAAATAAATCTTTAAAGCATGATGATAATAATAATTTATCTGAAAAATAATTTTTTTAATATTTTATTTAACTTATTTTAAAATTTTTAAAAATGTCGTATTATGTATCAGTACTGAGTACCTGTGCTGTATCCGCACTTAAAAAGGATAGAGTATATATGTTCAAATAAAATATTATATATCTTAACCTATATTTGTCCGAGTTGGGGGTTTAAATTGTGACATTTTAAAATTTTGCTGCAACACTTAAAAGTTGTTAGATAAAGTGATTAGTAAAAATCACATAGTTAGGAGACCAAGGAGAAAACGTTCTCAGACTGGTACGTTGAGTTAAAAGTGATGTGTGTGATTTGCGTTTGATTGAAATAAAGATAAGGAAAAGAGAAAATCACACACCAATGTTTTTATTCTGGTTCACCCTATAATGATAAGGGCTAGTCCTGTCTCCACTTGCGTGAGATTATCTAATAATAATCTAGACCAAGATTACAATCAACTTCAAACCCTTAACATATTCCAAGGTCAAGAAACCAATCAGTAATCACCTACTGATTTATCTCCACCACTCAATCAATTCTTCCTAATTGACTTGAGTTTACAACTTACAAATGATTTGTATTTGAAGTGGATCTTTCAAGCTTATAGTAACCTATACTAGTTTGTATAGCTTATAAATAAAATATACTCAAGATACTCAAAGATATTTAGATCCTATATTCTATTAAGCTTTGGAGTATGAGTGAAAAGAAGAGCTTATATTGCTTTGTGATTGCAAGTGATAATGCTTTTGGTTGCTTGTGAAAACTCTTACTCTTCAATGTTGTCATCACATGCTATTTATAGATGAAGAAGTCCTTTGGATATTTGAACTTCAAATATGACAGTTGAGAGTGCCAAAGTAGCCGTTGTGAGTGAGGCAAAATAGTCCAGTCAGATTTTGTACTTTCAAGTAGTTCTGGAGAACATTCTTCTGATGGTCTCTAAAATATGCAACTGAGAGGATGTCGGATTTATCCGTTCTTGACAACTGTAATGAGTTGTATTTGATCATATATTCTTTGTAAAACAATAGCCCATGTATGGAAATAGGTTGGTACAATTTTGGATAAGAATGAAGCTTCCACACACAAATTCTGAGAGACCGTTCTCCTGGATGTGGGAGACCATAGTATCTTCATGAGAGAGTAATGCCAACTCGTTTGTTAAGTTGCTGCAAGCTGTGTGACAGTTGTAAAACAGCAATGAAGATTGTAGAGTAGCCATTATTCATGTGTCCTTGCAAGGACGTGTGAATAGTAAAGTGGTGGTACTTATTCCTTCATATTTTGCCAAGTGTTTGTACTTTGATTATATTCAAATCTTCTTCACAAACCGGTACAACTTGTTGTCTATTTCTTATTGGTCTAGATTAAATCTTCTAAGGATGTCTTTGGAGAACATAAAGCCTTTACAATTATATGTGATATTGATGTTCTTAAATTTGCTCCATGGAGAAGGTTCATTACTAAAAAATGATTCATTGTCTTAAATGATTTATTCCAAACTGTTGTGATACTATAAATAACTCTTGAGAAAAGTTCTTTGTTGTCTTGTATCACGTTGACTTAATTAAGTGCTTATTCAATGATGTATGTATCCTAGAGACCGTTCTGAGATCATTCTCCAGACATAACTTGGAAATTCTTTATCTTGTGATTAAAATATAATTATTTTAATTCCTTGTATCTGTCTTATATTAATTCACTCAAAGCACTTGTTAGATCACAAGATCATCAAAATCTAATTAAAATTTAATTAAGATTATTTGTCATTTTTAAAACATCAAAATAGATTTTGTCTCAACAAAATGTTCTAATATCAAAGTGCTATCGTGGAGGTGGAGTGGAGATAGATTGAAAATTCCTCCTTGTCTTTTTTATGAGTGGCTTTGGGATCCTGGAGATTGCTTCAACCGTTAGTTTTTCGGGTGTTTTTTCGATTGGAGTGCTGGATTTCGTGCTGTTCATGGAGCTGTGGTGTTGTTCCTACTGTTTTGTTTTGGTGTGTTTGCTGTCGCCTCTGTTGGTCTAGGGGCAGGGCAGTTTTGGTTGCCTTCCTCTGCTTTGGTGTGTTGATCAGGCTCTCACACCAGTTCCTGGGCTATGGGCGTGTATTGTTGGCTTATGTTTTAGTGCCTCTTTGTGTTTTTGCCTCTAGGTAGTATGTTGTTTATTTATTGTTGCTTACTTTTTGTTTTGAGCTGCACTGGTAGCCTCTATTGTACCCTCTGTGACTGTTGTTTCTTGCCCCTCTTGGTATTGCTCATGCCTTGGGTGTGGTTTAATAATATTTTGATGTTAAAAAAAAAAATTGTTCTAATAATTAATAAAAATAAGTTTTATTATTTGAATATTAAAATGTTTTTTTTTTAAATCAAAAAGTTAACAACACAATATTTATCTTTATTTTTTATTTTTATTTACTATATATACTTTAGAAAAGGCGATCCGTTGTTCCCATACCTTTTTATTTTGGCAATTGATGGCTTATCGGCTCTTATTAAGCAATCTATAGGAAGAGGAGAAATTCATGGCATACAAATTTATAGACGGACATCATTGGTGTCCCACTTATTATTTATTGATGACTACGTCTTATTTTGCAGGGCTAATATTTCAGAGGCCAATCACTTAATGTCTTTACTTGATACCTGTCCTACAATGCAGCTAGTGGGCATAAAATTAACTTGTCTAAATATGAAATGTTCTTCGGCATAAATTTGAGTAAAGCAGCATAAGAAGACTTGTCCGGTATAATGGGGGTGAAGCATGTTATGGGCACGGGCACGGGCACATATCTTGTTATGGGAAGGAGTAAGAAAGCAACATTTGGGTATATTAAAGATATAATTTGGAAAAAAATCAACTCATGGCGTGAGAGAGCTTTGTCCAAAGCGGGTGAGAATGTTATGATAAAATCAGTCCTTCAATTTATTTCATCCTACATTATGAGTGTGTTCTTAATTTCAGACTCTATTATTTCTGATATTTGAAAAAATGTTAAATTTTTTTTGGTGGGGTGATGGAATCAATTAAAAAGGAATTTGATGGCTAGCTTGGGATAATTTGGCGAGGCCAAAAACGGAGGGTGGATTGAGATTCCGTAATTTTCATGCGTTTAATATGTCAATGATTGCGAAACAAGCCTGTAAGTTTTTATCGGAACCGGGAAAGGTAGTTTCAAGAATTTTCAAAGCTAGGTACTTTCTGCGCTCCTCTTTATTTGATGCTAAAATTGGTGCTAATCCTAATTATGCTTGGAGGAGTATTTAGTAGTCTTGTGATGTTCTTGTTAATGGGTGTAGGTGGAAGATAAGTGATGGGAGGAAAATCAAAGTTATTTCCGAGCCTTGGCTACGTGGGGAGAATAAGTCATGGATGCGAGCTCCTCAAATCCAAAGCATGTATGATTTATATGTTAGTGATTTGTTACTAGAAGATGTGAAAAGGTGGGATACTCATAAAATTCAATCACCGTTTTTAGAATCAGTAGCTGCAAATATAATTCAAACACCCTTATTTGAGGAGGAAAAGAATGACAAATTGGTGTGGAAAAATGAGAACCACGGTGAGTATACGGTGAAGTCAGGGTACAAACATTATATCAACAACAAGTCGGTGGGGCAAAATCACAAGGTGGATGGCGAGTGAAGCTCTCTTTGGCATCTTTGTGCACCTCCAAAAACCAAACATTTACTGTGGAAAATTTGTAGTGGCTGCTTACCAACTCTATTACGGGTAAAGGAGAGGTATGTGCCGTGCCCAAGTGAGTGCCCATTTTGCTTAATTAATGAGGAGGATATGAGTGGCATGTCTTATTTGGTTGTAATGAAAGCCGATGTGTGTGGATTGAAGCCGGCATGGGAGGGGTTATTGAGCAAAAAATGCGTGAGCATAGTAATATGAATTCTGTATTATTTAATGTGTAGGAATGAGTCTGTGACAGTGGCTGGAACCTTTGCAATGATAGTGTGGTGTCTTTGGCAAAATAGAAACAATTGGGTTTGCAATTGAATCAAAGACACGGCAAAGGACGTTGCAGCGCAAGCTAATCATATGATTGGAGAATGGCGTGCGGTTAATATGTTGCAGCGATAAAACGGCAAGACAGTTAATGCAGATTTCATGTTTCGGGTATCCCAAAATGATGTAGCGCAACTCCAATGGCAGAGACCTCGCGACGGCTGGTGTAAATGCAATGTCGATGCAAATATAGCACAAAATTCAAGTTATACAGGCTGGGTAATGCATAACAGTACGTGACGGGATTTTTGTTGCTGCTGGTACGAATTCTTATTTACATACTTTGACAGCAATGGAGGGTGAGGCCATGGCCATTTTGGAGGCTTTGAGGGAAGCCAGCTCTCGAGGGTGGACCAATATCATTTTTGAAAATTACTCCAAGATCGTGGTGGATGCTATACATGCTAAGACTCAAGGAATCTCGGAATGGTGCTCAATTATTTCATCGATTAAGTCATTGTTATATTGTAATACGAACTTTGAAATTAAAGTTCACTAAACGAAAAACGAATATGATGACTCACACTTTATCTAGGGCGACCATTTCTTTGTCTAGTCGCACTTTCTTTACTAGTATGCCGCACCTTTTATTAATAATGAAATGAGTTAATTTTGTTTGCTTTAAAAAAAAACTTTACATAGATAAATTAGTAATTTATTTTATTATTCTTTCTTACTATTGGTTTATAATCCAACTTATATATAGTGAGTCGGGATATGATAATTCAGGATGAAGTTATCGTATCTTTATATCTCACCAAACAATATATGATATTAATTAATTAAAATATTAAACTCAAATGGTTAATAATCTCTTATAGAATGAATTGTTAAGGAAAAATCCAAATTCTATTCTTAATGAAAATAATTTTAAAATAATTTTACTTATACCTCGGCCGAAAATAATGCAATACAATTATACCATATCACATCTCTTACCCTATCCACTAAATAGACCCATAAGATATTATAATCCTAAATTAATTATAATATCTATGGATTAACAAATTGGCCCCCACAATATGAAATGCTATATATGTGTCTCATTTCTTAGAAGTTAGAATCAATGCCAACTTGAAATGTAGGAGTACTGAGTTCGCATGGGTGGATTCACATGGGAAGTAACTTGGGTTCTGATTTGATTTTTTACGAATTTTGTCCTTATCAAATTCGTAAACTTGTAAGCAATGATGCTTTGGGAACTTCGGTTCCAAGATTAGTTATTATGTAGTTTTTCTGTTTGGGCTTTTGCCCTTCCTTTCATAAAAAAAAAAAATAAATAAATAAAAACCAAATCTAAATACAAAAATAAAAAGAAAAGCTCTATTTTTCTAAAATTAAATAGTCAATAAGCATCATTGGTTAATTATCTTTCCAATGCATCAAGTATTTTTTTTTTTAGAAGGCAAAATACTATTATTATATTGAAAAGTCAAAAGCTCATTGTACAAAAAGAGTACAAACAAGCCAATAAACTTGCACCAGAACAAAACAGTTTGAGGTATAGTATACACGAGTTCCTCACTAAAGGCACATAAATGCTAAAATCTCAACATAACAATAACACCAATACAGGGCTAAGAAAATAGTTAGTGCCAGCAGGTCACAAACAAAACCAATAAAAACCTTAATATATGGTCAATTCTAGCAATAGCAGATAAATATATAGCTCCTGATGCAGACCAATTCAAAGCAGAAAGCAGCCAATCTATACTTAACAATATGTTCTATAGAAGGACACCATAATGGCTTCAGAACAATGACAAAGTTGAAACAAAAAAACGCAATAGTCACTAGCCTACCATAGCATGACGGGATCTATCGAAAAAGCCACAAATAACTCAAGAGCACGAGAAGCAAAGATGGCTTCAGACCCGAGCATAATGAGCAAGGCCTCATGAGATACAACCAAAAAAATAAACACATTTACACCAAATACTTTTAAGTACAACACCAATGAGTGTATCTCAAACTATACACACATAGTTAACAAACAATTATGATATCTATTTGGTAACTTTATCTATAAAAAAGATATTTATTTGGTACCTTCACCATTTTTCTTATGAACTGTCATGCTATGCATCCTTTTCATTCCTTTTATCAATCCTCTTCACTTTTCACACTTGAAATTTGAGTCTATATGCATACTTGTTCAACATCCTTGTTGATGTAAACTGAGGACTTGCCATGCTCACATGAGAAGAACCTGAAGTCATCAATGTAGCAGGATTGAAGACTCCAAAGATTAATAAATTGCAGGTGATGTTGATTGAATATAGATGAATACATAGGCAAAGAGCAAGATTAAACTCAGCATGATAAATCAAAAGTAATTACTCTGAAGTCCAAAGCTATGGCAATAATTAAGAGTAAGCTTGCACAATCATTAAGATGTAAAATTCAAAACAAAAGATAACTTTTACTTTTGAAGCACCCACCTATCACATATATCCACAAATCATGATAGAAACTCCTTAAAATAAAAAGTAACAATCAATTACTGCATCTAAGTTCTTGAAATAGCTTCACCAACTTATGATACATGCCACTGAAAGCATATAATCATATATTAGGGTAGAAATCATACTGAAATATATCAATTAAAAGCAAGAGTCATTATGTGCAATAAATAATTGTGCTGGTTTAGTTGTACTTGCAACACCTCTCATGTCTCTGACTTGTCATAACGAAAGCATTTACAGAAGACACAATGAAGAAAAGTGGTGTTGAAATTTATAATATTCTCATATGTTCACAATGAAGGAAGGAGCTTAACGTGTAATTATTATATCTATTGCAGCCACAGGGAAAGAACCAATCATTGGGTTGTTCATAAACAATAGATGTAATTATTATATCTCTGGTAGAAAACGACAATGAACGCAATCCATTCTCAAAATCACAAACAATACATTTCATCACATAAATCATTATCTTTAAACTGTTTTAAAATATAAGAAATTCAAAACAACTTATAAAGAGGGAAAAGGGAGAATAACTGAGAAAAGAGACAAAGACCAGAAGTTCAGAAGAAACAATGGCACTGTGGTGAACCAACATATGAATGCCATGCGTGTAGCCGTTTCAAATTGCACACAGTGGTTCTCTGAGCAATTACCAAGATCATTATCGATCAGCACTGTGCTTCCTGCTGATGCACAGGCTGCCGCAAATATAAGCGTCGAAGCGACTTATCATTTTCAAATGGGAAAATAATGATAATAGAAGTAAAAAATCCACATGTCTACATTCTGAAGCCTAAGAATGAATGGAATAGTGACAATTGTAGTAAACAAATTATGGACGCTTAATGGAGATCTTACCCCATCACCAATTGTAAATGAACTGACAACTCGGTAAGCCGGCAGCTGCAACAAGGAAACTGATAAAGAAGTTGAGACAAGAACTTCATGTAAATCTGTAGTATTTCATAAAAAAAAGGGAACTTGAAAAAAAGAGTAAAGCCAAAAAATATAATTACATTACATGTTCAATTCGATAAAAAGCTTACTTAATAGCTTATTGAATAAGTACTTACCGCTTAAACGCTTGTAAGATTCATAATCTATACCAAGAAACGTAATGAAATAAGCTGAAAACATCTAATGGACATGCAATAAGTAATTTTCATAAACTAACTAAAACACTTGCACAGGCATTTATGTTAGAAGTTCTCATATAGGTTGTCAGAATTGAGAGACATAGTGTCTAATACCAGAACTATCAAAACGTGTTATCATCGATATATACATCCAATTGATTAAAAGCGTCATCACAACCATACCAAATGCATTTTAGGCATTTTAGACTCCATACAACAATTATTGTTCTAAATATCCAAACAATGGAATATGAATTTTGTTCCATTCCACTCCGTTCCGCTCCATTCCATTATATAATGTTCCGCTCCACTCCATCTCATACCATCAATCCAAACATAGCCTTAGAAAATAGCCAATGGCTTTCTTAGAATTTGAGTTGAGTCGAACTCAACTCCACAAATTAGCTTATAAGATAAGGGATATCTCTCACTTTAAGGCTATATCTCATCTGGTGTGAGACTCAACATACACCCCTAAAACATGTAAAGCAGAACACAAACCCTGTTGTGTTATTACACCATAATTTAAAACTTTCACAATCTTTTCGAAAAACTCGGGTTTTAGTCTCTCTAAAACAATGGAATCACATTTGTTTATGAATTTTTAAGAACCATAACAGCATGAGATTTCACTGAAACAGAGTTTTTCATTTTTTAAGCTAAAACCCATGTTAAAGAAATCCAATACCTGATCATTTTCAGATAAAAGATTTTTGACTTCCTCTGTTGGAACCTTAACAAATTGTAAAAAACTAAGAGCTTCTTCAATACCTTCAAGAATTTCACCTTTTTTATAACAATCAACAATGAACATAATCATCGATTTCGGCACACCGTTTTCCAACAAACTTTCCTAAAAGCCACAACAATAACCTGCATCAAACAACAATTGTTAATTAAGTCATTTACTCATCTTCATGTGTAAGGATTCTGCAAGTAGCTTCCTCTAAGCTTCCTCTATTTCTCAAATTTTGTTTTAAATCAATGAAAATGCATATATACCTTTATACAGTTCCCAAAATAAGCTCCATGGTTAGATGAAAAAGAAACAATACACAAAATAGAATAACAAATAAAGCAAGAAACAAGTTCAAACCTTGAAATGAAACAAAGAATCAAAATCAAAACCTGCAAAAGAAAAAAAGAATCAAAACTGAACCCTTCAATTAAAGGACCAAACGATTAGAGAACACAAAATCTCATGAAAAACAAGAAAGAATAAACGAATGATAAAATTTGTAAAAATAATACAAACCTTGGCATCAACCAGCACCATTTAAACAGAGTTTCTTAACCTGGGATAAAAAATGAAAACAAATCATAATAGAGCAAGAAGGAGAGCACAAACGATGGATGGGAAGGCCAATGAACCAGAAGCAACCATTTATAGTGGAAACAAACGAGAGAGAGAGAAGGGCAAAGAAAAGATAAATGAAGCGCTGCCTTTTTTGCACAAAAGCAAACCTGCAATTGACACAAATTGCACCTCCTATCTGCCACCAAATGAAAATGGAATGGAACGAAACAGGAAGATAGGAATCCGCAATCTACAGTGCACAAACAAGAAAAACTTCCAATTCATTGCATGCTGAGACTGGGAGCAAATATCAACGAAGATATTCACCATCTGGAGTCGATTAAGGAAACAACTACTGCATTCTAACTTCTCTGAATGGTCCGACACTTGTGGAGTCCCGACATAGCCCCAACTCTGAAGTATAAAAACTAAAGAGTCAAAATACAACAACAAGAAACAAGCTAAGAAGAAGCATAGGTATTCATATTCACCTTTATAACAAGTTCAACCAAGCTCGGAGCAATTTTGAGTACACTAACGATATGCAAAAGTTCTCCTCTTTCATTCAAATCCACCTCATTCAAACGCAAATACTAAGTAGCTGAATGAGCTTATTAGTAGAGTGGGAGGAATGATATCTGCATATAGGATCTATGCGTACAAACAACAAATCAATGAGATCATTTGTACAACATAGAGAAGTAGAAATAACACAACTTTCAATGTAAATATTGCGTCGGACCATCGATCAATATTTAACATATATATGAAAATACAAAACAAATAAATATATTCTCTTCTCAGTTTCAGATCAAATCTACCAAACAAACAAATGAGGCCAGAATCTTATTATCCATTGAACAATAATATATATACTACTATTAGTGATGCTGTTTTCGAACCTCTTTCATTTTGACATAGAAACATGGTGCTATAGTAAACCTCTGAATTTTTGGCAAACTTTTGATCAAACCAGATATCTTGCTATTATCAGCAATGATTGTAAGATCAATCAGTTTCTTTATTTTCTTGAGACAAATGACTTCATATCTTCATTAGAACCTAGCAGTAAGACTTTCAGAGAAGGAGCAGAAATATGAAAATATTCAAAACCATGACAGTATTCAATGCTGAGCTTTTCAAGTAACGGACAACCAGAAATAAGATTCTCGAATGTAACATCATAAAATTCAAGATTAAGCAATCTTTTAAAGCCGCAGAAATTAGGTGGAATTGACAAGTTAAATCCACTATATTTGAAGTAATTGAATTCCTGACAAGAGAAGTTAAATCCACTGGCTGTTGTGTTAGTTATTTTGCTTCTCATATCATTAGTGCCTAAGATGTTTCACTGTGACCTTTGGTTTTTCTTTATTTTTGGCCATGTTCTTGTATCTCTTTCTTGAGTTTCTTTTGCATGCCTTGTGCATAGAGTTTTTTTCTAGTAAAGTTTTGCAGATTAAAAAAAAAAGTTGCATAAAACCACAAAGTTCACATAAATTACTTTTATTTATACTAAAAACAAATTGTTTTATTTAGAATATAATCATTTTAAATTTTATTTATTTTATTAATGATTTTTTTTAATAACAGTTTTTATTAATGACTATTGTGCAACTTGAGACAACAAAGGTACAAAGCTAAACTCTTACAACTTAGCTAACACCTCAAATGTTATTTATCTGATTTTTTTAAAACTGCAAATATATTAATAGACTCAAACCTAAGCACAAGCATTACAATAAGGAGAGCAAGAAGGTTACACTCCTGAACAACAGGAAAGGACAGTTAAGCTCCCAAACCAGGAAACCACGAACATACAAAAGCTATCTGAAAAAAACAGAAATACAAAAGCTTCAACACAACCTCGGAGACAACTACACGCACCATACAAGCCACTTATGACAAAAACACTGATTCAAAACCAGAAGTGCAGCCAATTACTAAATGAATAATCCCGCGCACCAGCTCCTAAAGAAACACTGGAACAGCAATCATGAGACATCCGAAAAAATCTTATCTATCATAACATTCTACCGGGTTCCAACGCCATTGGTTATCTCTGAATATGAAGCATTATATCGGTGCTCTTGGTGATGCTCGTTCTATCCATAACTAGCCTTGTGAAATGCTTGTCAAAATGGGTGTATCTGAAATGCTTATCAACTTCACTGTGAGAGTATTTAACAATGATGAATTTGCAAGATGAACCGTATAAATTCATTACATGCTGAGAATTAGCTTTAACATATATATATATATATATATATATATATATATATATATATATATATATATATATATTCCTTGTGCGAAGTTGATTAAGGCCACTTCTCGGAATAGTCCAACTCTTGGGCTAGAACAACACCCAATAGATAAATCTACTATGGAAAATAAAATAAAGCAAAGACACCAAGCAGAACAGTGGTGTTGAAAGGTAAAATCTAATACATTTTCAATGAATGAACTTAACTTCTGCTCTTTGTGATGCTCGTTTCATCAATAACAAGTCTTCTGAAATGCTTGACAACATAAGTGCATCTAATTTTTGAGAATCAAAACGAACGTTAAAAGTAAGAGTCTTTAACGATGTAGAATTTGCAAGTATGAACCGTATCAAACTCATTGCATGTTGATGAGAGGTAGCACAAATGTTGATATTCACGGTCTTAAGTTGATTAAGGCAACAGCTACTACATTCCAACTCCTCCGAACGGTCAGACGCTTGTGCAATATCTACACGGTTGTAACTCTGAATCATAAAAATAAATTGTCAAAATACAACAATAAAAAAGAAGCTAAGAAGCATAGGTATTCATGTTCACCTGTATAACAAGTTCAACCAAGCAAGGAGCACTTTTAAGTACACTAACAATATACAAAAGTTCTCCTCTTTCATTCCACTTCACATTACCCAATTTCAGATACTTTATGGAGTTGAAGGAACTTTTTACCAGCGTCGGAGGAATGACATCTGCATAAGAGATCTATGCATACAAACAACAAAACTATGAGATATGCACAAACATAACTTACAATTGAAATTAACACAACTTTTAAATATAAATATTGAATTGGACAATCAATCAAAATTCAACATTGCTTCTCTTTTCAATATGAAATAAATGAGTAACTAAAGTCTGTAAAACATTAAACCGCGAGGCCAGGCTAGATAGAAGAGGTGATAAAAGAAAAATCAAATATATCTATAAAGCACGGACACCGGACATTGACACGTCAACATTGTTAATAATTTGAGAAAATGACATAAATCAATGTAATTATAAGTGTCGGCGTCGGACACCGACGCGTGTCCAAGACCGGGGCACATAATCCGAGGAGTGACCGTGCTTCATATAGTATATATCTGAACAAGTCCATACTCCATACATGTCAGCATACTTACTGATGCTATTATGCTCTTTGTTTCATATCAAAACTACTGAATATATGAGCTAGACTGTTACCCAACTTAAAAATAATAAATATGCATTTAATAGTATGTTATTTTCTAACCTTCTTATTGAGAAATGAAAGAATAGAAAATCTCTGAATATTTTTTGGCAAGCTTTTGATCAAACTAGATACCCAGTCGTCGTCAAATATGAGTGTAACATCAATCAGATTCTTTGCTTTCTTGAGACAAATTGACTTCACATTTCGATCAAATTGTAGGAATAAGACTTTGAGAGTAGGAGCAGAAAAATCAAAATATTCAAAACCATCACAGAATTCAATTCTGAGTTTTTCAAGTAACGAACAACCAGAAATAAGACTCTCAAGTGCATTTGACTCGAATTTAACACTTTGGAAGTTAAGATCAAGCAACCTTTTAAACCCAGAAAAACTAGGTGGAATTGACAAGTTAAAGCCGGCAAATTTAAAGCAAGTCAATTCCTTACAAGACAAGACAACATATGGCATTTGATTGAGATATGTTCCGTGGTTCCCAAGCTCAAGATATTTAATGCCCCTCCGTGACAAAAGAGGAACCCACGTATCAAGGTGCTCCATTGTGATCTTGAACTGGTATTCAGGAGGTATGAAAAGACAAAATTTATATATTGGCCCATTGTGGAGCATAAGAACATCCGTGATGATTTTAGAAATTACAGGGTCAGCGTCATCGAGATACTTGTACATCTCAAAAAATTCATCGCCAAACTCAAGGCGTGGGACATAAGTCCACATATACCTCCACTTCATTGACAAAATACTAGTCCTAACTGCATCTCGGATGTTCAAGTTTTCTAGGATACCATCAATGACATTACTCGGTAAGTCACTGATTCGATCGATTTGATCTTCTTTATTGGCCTTGTTGAACAGAGACATATTTAAAGGACCTAGAAATTTAAGCAGAACAGTAAAAATACTAGTCCATATATACCTCCACATTGTTGACAAAATACTAGTCCTAACTACGTCTCGGATGTTCAATTTTTCTAGGATACCATCAATGACATTACTCGGTAAGTCACTCATTCGATCGATTTGATCTTCTTCATTCGCATTGTTGTTGAGCAGAGACATATATAAAGACCTAGAAATTCAAGCAGAACATTAAAAATTACGATCTGACTTCAAAATACTTAGAATCATACAAAGCTGAGTTGATCAGATACTAATTTAATTTAAAAGCCTCTAACCAGCATGAAAAAGTGCCCTAATTTTGACTAAATCATACTATTACTAGTTATGAATCCCTGCTACGAAAAGAAATGAAATGTAGTGATTTATGATGAAAGCTTACAGTTAAGAGTGAGAAACGGCGATGGATTGTGGGAATTGCTGCAATGCGGTGTGTCTCTGCTTTGTTTAAACAGCGATTGGTTCATGCATGCAGTGTTTCGGTGAGTGAGTGCGAGAAAATGGAATTGCCTAGTTTTCTTGTCAAATGTAAAAGTAGTACTAATCTTCAAATAAAATATAATATGTATAATTTTTTTTTTTATCTTAGATGAAGCGGTAATCCACTTAAATTAAAATCACACACAATTGTGAGATTGCGAATTCGAACCCGAATCACGAAGTCCGACCTAACAATTTCGGCATTTGCCAATTGAGTTAGGACTTCTAGACTTTATCATTTTTTTTAATGTTGATTTCTATCATGATTGATGTTTTATGAAAAATGCATATATGGTGGGGGAGATTAATCGCAAGGATAATGGTGCTACAAGTTTTTGTAATAGACGATAATAATTATAAATGTGAAACTTAAAGAACTTTTAGATGCATTTTATCAAAATATATCTACAACTCTTTTTATTTTATTTCTGGTCAAGAAAATATGTAAAATTTTATTCTTACGAGTTTAGTTCAATTGGTAAGGAGTAAGAACATTTGCAGCAACCAGGCTCAAATTCCATACACTCTACTTATTTATCTTTAAGGTGAAATTTATAGCCATTAGATTAATAAACCAAAACAAATATATCTAAAATTCTATTGTTTATAGAAAAACCAAATCCAAACGTTAGTGTCTAGCGTAATAAAATATTAAAATATATTTATTTTTAATCACAAAGAATCTTATACCAAAATAGTTATATACATTAGCACAAGATGCGCACAATATAAAGGCAAAACTCAAGTCAAAACCAAAATACGTAGGCAAAAGTTAAACAAAAACGAAGTTATTAATCGGTCAAACTCAAACAAAGCAAAGGGTTAAAGATCCATAGATTAAACGCAAAACCTAAGTTTTTGAATTTCGTCTAAATTGCTAAACTGTTGGACATCAACGATCTGATTATTATGTAAAGCACACTTTGCACACCTAGCCATTAAAAAACACCACACTTTATGGGACAAATCACATACAAAGAAAAAAATGTGATAGCATTTTATTAGAATTACGATTCACAACCCAGGACACAATGTTTAACATCAATAATCAAAATGCCTCTTTTAAAGAGATTATCACGAGTTAGAATTTGATTCGCCAAGAAACGCCATGCAAACACCGACACCACTGTATTCCAAATCAAAGCCATGAAATTCAACTCTAGCTCCACATCCTCCTCTCTTCGCGTTAAAGATTGATAAGGACTCGTGACTAGAAAAACATCTAAATACTGGGACTTGGGACTTCCAAAACCACTTATCAAGCACATTAGGCTGCAAAACCACGTTATTTAAAAGACCACGACACTCTTCCAACATCTCCTCCTTCCACACAAACAACGAACACCTCCAACTCTTAAGTGAGAAAAAATTTACAATTTTCAATGTAAGTATTGGTTTGGATCATCAATCCAAAATTCAACATTGCTTCTCTTTTAAATGCACAATAAAAGAGTAAGACACAATCTGTAAAAGATAAAACCGTGAGGCCTAGCTAGATAGAAGTGATGATATAAAACGTTTCATATCAAATCTTACCAAAATATAAGATATTGGAGAGAATCTTACCCAACTCAAAAATAAAAAATATACAATTTATAGTGTTGTTTTCTAACCTCTGTATTGAACCGTAACTCAATAGAAAACTTTTGATCAAATCAGATTCCCAGCCAACACTAGTCACAAGTGTAAGATCAATCAGATTCTTTGCTTTCTTGATACAAACGATACCTTTATTTATGTGCATATAAGCTGTATTGCATACGTTCAAAATTCAAAAATAAGTTATTTCAAATGGGCCCTAAAAACTCTTGTGCACCTTTAGACTACAAAGCTAAACTCTTACAGCTTATAGCTATTTATCTGATTATTATTATTTTGAATATATCTGATTTTTTTAAAATTGTAAATTTATTAATAGACTCAAACCTATGCACCAGCAGTACAAATGTACAATAGGTGAGCAAGAAGGTTACACACAGGAAAGGACAGCTAGGCTCCCAAAATAAACACAAACTAACGAAACACAAAACCAGGAACAGCAACTGAAACAAAACAAAACAAATGCTATCTGAAAAAATCACAAATACAAAAGCTTCAACACAGCCACCTTGGAGACACACTACACGCACCACAAATCAATTTGCATTCCATACAAGCTACTTGGAACAAAATAGAAGCACAAACAATTACTGAATGAATAATTTGCAGTACAATAGGTGATGCTTGTCAAAATAGGTGCATCTGATTTCTTAACAACTTCAAAAGTATGAGTATTTAACAATGATGAATTTGCACGTATAAACCGTATAAAACAAATTGCATGTTGAGGACATAGATGATAATGATATTCACTGTGCGAAGTTGATTAAGGCCACAACTATTACATTCTAACTTCTCGGAATGGTCCAACACTTGGGCTAGAACAACACCATAATAGAATAAAGCAAAGACACCAAGCAGAATTGTGGTTTTGAAAGATAAAATCCAATACATTCTCAATGAATGAACTTAACCTGTGCGCTTTGTGATGCTCGTTTCATCAATAACAATTCTTGTTCAATGCTTAACAACACAGGTGCATCAAATTCTTGAGAGCTAAAACCAACTTTAAAACTAAGAGTCTTCAACGATGTAGAATTTGCAAGTATGAACCGTATCAAACTCATTGCATGTTGATGAGAGTTAGCACAAATGCGGATATTCACTGTCTGAAGTTGATGAAGGCAACAACTACTACATTCCAACTCCTCCAAACGGTGAGGCACTTGTGTAATATCTACATGGCTGAAGAAATGCTGAATCATGAAAAAAAAAAAGATAGGGTCAAAATACGACAATAAGAAAGAAGTTAAGAAGCATATGTATTCATTCATGTTCACCTCCTCTACCACAAGTTCAACCAAGCAAGGAGCACTTTTCAGTACACTAACAATATACAAAAGTTCTCCTCTTTCATGCAACTTCACATCATCCAATTCCAGATACTTTATGTAGTTGAATGAGCTTTTTACCAGCGCTGGAGAAATGATATCTGCATAAGGGATCTATGCATACAAACAACAAAACTATGAGATATGCACAAACATCGCTTACAGGTGAAAATAACACAACTTTTAAATGTAAATATTGGATTGGAGTATCAATCAAAATTCAACATTGCTTCTCTTTTAAACAAAGTCTATAAAACATCAAACCACGAGGCAGGCTAGATAGAAGAGGTGCTAAAAGAAAAATCAAATATATCTATAAAGCACGGACACCGGACATTGACATGTCGACATTGTTAATAATTTGAGAAACTGGCATAAATCAATGTAATTATAAGTGTCGGTGTCAGAAGCACGGTGTCCGAGACTGGGACACACCTAATCTGAGGTGTGTCCGTGCTTCAAATAGTATATATCTGAACAGGTCCATATATGTGAGCATACAAAATAGTATATATCTGAACAGGTCCATATATGTGAGCATACAAAATATTATATATCTGAACAGGTCCATATATGTGAGCATACAAATACTATTATGCTCTGTTTCATATCAAAACTACCTAACTAAAATATGAGCTAGACTCTTACCCAACTGAAAAATAATAAATATACATTTAACTATGATATTGTTTTCTAACCTTCTTAATGAAACATGAACGAATAGAAAACCTCTGAATATTTTTTGGCAAGCTTTTGACCACACCAGATACCCAGTAGTCATCACATACGAGTGTAAGATCAATCAGATTATTTGCTTTCTTGAGACAAATTGACTTCACATTTTGATCAAATTGTAGGTATAAGACTTTGAGATTAGGAGCAGAAAAATCAAAATATTCAAAACCATTACAGTATTCAATTCTGAGCTTTTCAAGTAACGGACAACCAGAAATAAGACTCTCAAGTGCACCTGACTCAAAATAAACACTTTCTAATTGAAGATTAAGCAATCTTTTAAACCCAGAGAAATTAGGTGGAATTGACAAAATAAATCCGCCCAAGTCAAATTTAGTCAATTCCTTACAAGAGAAGACAATATATGGCAAATGACTGAGAGTTGTTTCCAAGTCCATAAGCCCAAAATTTTTAATGCCCCTCCTTGACAAAAGAGGAACCCACGTATCAAACTGTTCTGCTGTGATCTTAAAATTGTATCCCGCAGGTATGAAAAGACAAAACTTATATATCGGCCCACTGTGGAGCATAAGAATATCCGTCACAATTTTAGAAAATACAGGGTTAGGGTCATCAAGATCCTCGTAGGGCTCAAAAAAGTTCCTGCCAAACACAAGTTTAGGGACATAAGTCCACCTATACCTCCACTTTTTTGACAAAATACTAGTCCTAACTGCATCTCGGATGTCCATTTTTTCTAGGATACCATCAATGACATTACTCGGTAAGTCACTGATTCAATCGATGTGATCTTCTTCGTCATTGGCATTCTTGTTGAGAAGAGACATATGTATAAAGACCTAAAAATTCAAGCAAAACAGTAAAAATTATGATCTGACTTCAAAATATTCAGCTGAGTAGTTGAACATATACTAATTTAATCTAAAAGCTTCTAACCAGCATGAAAAGTGCCCTAATTTTTACTATTTATGAATCCCTACTACGATAAGTAATGAATGGATAATGATAATAATAAAGAAATGAAATGTAGCGATTTGTGATGAAAACTTACAGTTATAAGAGTGAGAATCAGCGATGGGTTGTGGGAATCGCTGCAATTCGTTGTGTCTCTGCTTTGTTGAAACGTTCACACAATATTAGGGTTTATTAATTCACGAGTGTTTCAGGCTTCACTGAGTGAGTGAGAGAAAATGGAATAATTGTCTATTTTTCTTGTCAAATGGAAAAGTAGTAATGTTCAAATAATTGCCTATTTTAATTTTTTTTTGACATATCTTGCTTTTAAGTTTTTTTTTTTGGTTTTTATAGAATTAAATCATTTTATCAAATAATAAATATTGAATTAAATCAATTAGGAATTAAATGGATATTAAATTTAACCACCAAGACTCTGCCACATCATTAGTAATATCACTGGTGATTCTACCTTTTACCACCTCAACAGCTTCAGGGATATTAACAGTGGGCTGGCTAGTGAAGAGGGTTTGAAAGTGGCTGAGGAACACTTGTTCAATTTTGTCATCCTCATACTGGATCTGGCCATTTGTGTCAGTGATGGACTTAATCCTATTTTTCTTCCTTCTGTGATTAGCCTTCATATGAAAGAATTTTGTGTTTTTGTCACCATGTTGAAGCCATAAGGCTCTAGATCTCTGCTCCCACCAAAGTTCTTCACTTTCCAGTGGATCATCCTGCTCTTTTTCTTTGTCTTTTATCTGAGCCACCAGGTTGTTAGGGCCGTGTTTCTCATTTAGGAATTTAAGGTCCTCTTGAGCAATTCTGACCTTCTTTGGGATGATGCCAAAGCGTCTGTTTCCCCATTTATGGAGAGAGGTTAAGGTATAATTGAGCTTCTGATGAAGGAAACCCCTGCTATTCACCCAAGCCTCTTTGACTTGCTGCACATGGGTATCATCCCATAAACACTAGTAGTCCTCCACTGCATAGAGTTAGACAGGTTAGTAACATGAAAATCAATATAGTTAAAATCAATATCCATTATGCTCACAAGGCAAGTACAATGGTTCCATAGAAGTAAAAGACCCCCAAATTTCCCCATTGTACCCTTGGAAGTACAATCAACATTGAAGAAGCTGTAAGAAGCAGCAAACTTTGCTTTCAAGCTCTTAGGTTGGCCAAAGAGTTTAATTTCCATAAGAAAGAGGATATCGGGTCTATTGGTAGTGATGAGCTTTTGAAGAGCTCTGACTGTCTGGGTGTTACCAAGACCCTGACAGTTCCAAGATAGGAACTTCATAGCTGTTTGCCAGCCTTGTGTCCAAGGCCTGCCATAGGTTGAGCTGTAGGTGTAGCTTCTGGTGAATTGAGCTTGAGTCTTTTGGCTTGGTTATTTATCTCCATATCAGCTATGACACTTGTGATTGATCTTTGAAACCCTCCAATTAAGTCTCCAATGTGTTGTTGTCTTTGAATCTGCATTAAGGTTTGTCCAGGCCTTGCTTCCCCATCAGGTTGGTTATGCATCTTACCAACCACCTCCATAGGTGTAGTGCCTGTGTTGTTGTAAGGATCTGTCACTTGATTCTTCCCCTTGTTTTGACTAGTGTTTTGGTCATGACCTGAATTTGCCTTTTGAGTTTGGATTTTCATAGCAGCAAGCTGGGCAATGAGAGCAGCAGGTACTGGGGGGCTGTATCTTCCAAAGTTGGGGGATTGGGATGGGTTACTATAGTATTTCCTGTCTTTTGCCTCCATCTTCCTTTTCCCATATTGAGTGGACCTAATCCATGGCCCAAAAGGTGCTAGAGTTTCAGTGTTCAAAGGTTGATTTCTGCAGAGTTTATCAGGGTGTCCTAGAAAACCACATTTGAAGTAGACCTGAGGTAGCTTCTCATACCTAAAATCAACCCAACATGTTCCATCAGTGGGGTTGCTTAGATGAATACCTGAGGTAATTGGTTTGTGAACATTAATGGAGACCTTAATCTTGATGATCATCTGCTTCCCAGGGTATTCATAGAATTCAACTTCCTCCACATCTCCCATTAGAGCACCTAGATGCCTCCCCACGACCTTAGTTTTACAGTGAGGAGGAAGACCCCACAATTGGACCCATATAGGAGCATGGTCAAAATCTAGGGTTCTGGGGTCAGTCTCCCTATCCCATGGTTTAACAATTAGTCATGAATTCCTAAAAATCCATGGGTTCCCCAAGATGATGCGATCATGATCAGCAGCATTGTCCATATAGAATTGAAGGATCTTACCTTCAATTTCTTGGATCTTTAGACCAGCTGGAGATCCCAGATACTTTCTAACCCATTCTGAATTGACCCAATGTGGATGGATTTATCAGTAACAATTTTTCCAAGAATGCTACTTTGACATGCTCTAACACCTTCTTCAATGATTTGTTCAGGGTAGAAGCTGAAGGAGGGCACATTGAGGTCTTCTTGGTGAGCAGTACTACTTTTTGGGACTTCATAGGCATATGAGGAATGTTTTCCATTATTTTCATTGATAGTAGAATATTTGTTAGGGATATGTGCAGGTGTAGATTCATGGATAGCAGTTTGGGAGAAATTGGTGGAGCCAGGTTGGTGGTGAATGATTAAAGGTGGGATCTGATGGGTTGTATGAAGGCTATTATGGTTTGAAGAAAAAAGGGTATTTTGATTGAGATTTTGGTTTTTCATGGTGCAGGTTTGAAAAAGAGGGATTTTGAGGAGCACCAGAACTGAAGGAGATGGTGGGAGGATCCAAGAAAACCAGGGATCAGAGCCTTTGAGAGGATAAGAACCTGAATCAAGGTGAGAGACGGAAAAGAGGCACCAAGCATCCACAAGGGAGACAACAGCTAAGGCCAAAGACCAGAAGAGGCGAGAAAGGATAAAAAAGAAGAGGCAAGAAAGGATCAAAAGGATGAAGGAGAATCTTGGGGATGAAGACGAGTCTTGGAGCTTTCTTGGAGCAATCTTAACTTCACTATAGTTTGCAACTATTGTTTCTTGTATATTCATACGTTGATTTTTACTTGTTATTGTTAAAAGTAGAATTAAAAGATGTGTAAACAAAATAAAATTTGATGTACTCTTATCAATTTGAATGAATGAATATCTTTTATTTAGTCAAAAAAAAAAAAAAAAAAACAAGAAAAGATACAAAAATAATAGAGAACCTCTAATTGAATTTCATCTAAGCAATTTTCTAAAAAGCTCTAATTGAAAGCCGCCTAACCAATTTTTTTTGAAAATACACGAGAGACCTCCGTGGGAATCTCACTATATATATAATAGAGATATTTGAGCTGTCTTTTTCATCTATATGCCTAGCATCTATAAAAAAATAGTGTGACAAATATTATGTGGCAAATATATATATATATATATATATATATATATATATATATATATATATATATATATATATATATATATATATATATATATATATAAATGTATATCTCTTATTATATGCCATATAAAAACAATGTATATTATATGCTATATAGTTATACTAAATAACAAATTCGTGTGCTATATATATTTTATTAAATAATTAGTGTGTATATTATATGCTAATATTCTTTGGAACATTTTTTATTTTTCACATCAATTAAAAAAAATCTAAAGTCTTCCGCTATTTAATTCAATTTAAACTATTCCAAATATATAATTCAAAAATAGAATATAAAAGATACTTTACATATTTTCATTTAAGTTATTATGCCTGCTATATATTAATGTATTCCCTTCAATTTATTCATTGTAACCATTTCTAAAACGTTTTTGTCTTGCGCGCGACTCTTTCATTCATACACTTTTTCGTTTACGGTCATTGTGGTATCGGTTTTGTGATTTGCGTAATTGAGCAACATAACAGATGGTTTTAAGCGTGTGGATCAGCTTGGAATTTCTGTCAAACTCAGGTAGGTTCCTTTAGGTATTAGCAATACCTTATTTAATTAGCCATTAAGTAGAGCCATTAGTAAGATGAATTTATTTGGAGTATTAGTATTCCCCTTATACTCCTTGTGTTTATGGATAGTGATTGATGAACATAGCTATACATAGCTAAGCTTAGCCCTCCCCCTTTTTTTTAATGGGGATAGATTGTAATATCCCATAATTTGAAAAAAAGAATAATAAATAAATAAATTTGGTGTCCAACGGAAAATATTGGAAATCAATTGGAAAAGATAGAAGAAGTTGTGGGTTAAAGACTCAAGATTAAATTAGGGGTTTTAATTGAGAACCAAAATGGAGAAGATGGAATCAAGTAGGAACAATGGGGGATTTGATTCAAGAAAAGGACACATGCAAGTTACCATTCCATCAATTCCTAAAGAGGTGAGTTCTTAGGTTTTTAGATTTCTAGGATAAACCTAGATATGAGAAATTGCATGTGTGGAAATGTTGAGAAATCTACCTCATACTTATGAGAAATTATGATTAGAGACTTCAATGTAGAAATTGGAGTGTCATAGATTCATATTTTGTTATGATTTGCTTATAATCCAATTGAAAATCCATGTTATTTGATATTGGAATGGTTTTGGGACTGTTTTGAAACTATTGGTACTCTTTTGAAACAAATAGAAACTCAATTGTAAGAGTTAAAGTATATTAGAGTCATGTCTTATAATGATATGATATGAACTAGTTGCAATTTCATGTAAAATATACACTATTGACTGTTTGTGATTATGAGATTAGTTTAAAATATACTAAAATAATTGGAAGGGACTATGTGAACATTTTGGTAATTTTGCTACAAGTACAACCGTTGTTTTAGACATTAAATGTTACTAACAATGGCAGTTAGTGTTATGGTTTGATCCCAAATTGCGCTCTTATGAATTTAGATGTAGGCATGAAATTATGCTAGTTTTACACTCCTTTGTTTTGTATTAATACTAATATTTTGAACTAATAGAAATTGTCAAGTAACTAATCATAGTTTTGGTTTAGTAGTTAAAGAGATAATATTTTGATATGAATATCGTTCACCCAACGAAGAGAAAATGTGGTACCGTTCACTGCAACGAAGAGAGAATGCAGTAAAGTTACCCTTCACTGCAACGAAGAGAAAATACAGTAAAGTTTCCGTTCACCACAACAAAGAGATAATGTGGTATTCGAGTTGTTCGCCATAACGAAGAGATAATGTGGTATATGAGTCGTTCGCCACAACAAAGAGATAATGTGGTATATGAACCGTTCGCCACAACGAAGAGATAATGTGGTATGTGTACATATAGTTGGATGAGATGAAGGTTAAGTATAATTGTAAATATTTATAAGAATAAATGAGTTCTTAAATGATGAAATATTTAGTCTAAGCTTCATGTTGGATTAAAGCTTGTTAGAAATTATTCTTCTCTTTGAATTGAATCATTGATGGAATAGTTTTCATATATAATGTTTAAATTTTTTCGACGCTTCAAAATGCTACAAAAGTAGATGTAACTTTGCTAAACATTAATAGTATTGTATATTAAGATAATGTGTTGTTGAGTATTAGGCTTGCCAGACAAAATATAGGGTGAGATAGTGATAGCCTGCGCCCGGATCATGACATGAGATTGGGTCGTGACAAGGGATGATTAGATTAATTTAGTAATGAGTTCCCCAATGATTATGAACCATGAAACCTAGGTGGAATTAACAAGAACTAGAGTTATATATAAGATTATTAAGTTCCCCGGGTTCGGGATATGCATGGGTAGGATAACAACTCATGATTAGGTGATTCTTGTACATTATTAAAATCCTTTAAGTTAAGATTATTAGTATTAGTTACATTGACTAATTTTTACGGATATTATTTTGTACTGGGCTCTTTTGTAACTTTTTGTAGTCTATTTTGACACGCATTGTGCTGAGTAGATTGCACGATCTTAATATATTTCATTTTAGTTTCTTCAAAAAAAAAAAAAAATATCGATCTCAGGTCTTATCACTATCACATATAAATTTATATAATATATAGACTTGTAAAAAATAAAATAAATATTTATATAAAGAAAATCGCATAACAGCATAAAAAAAATTTATAATAGAAGAATTAAAGTAGTTCTTTTTATAAACAATTAAATATAAAACCAAATTTATAATAGAAGAATTAAAGTGGTTATTTTTATGAACAATTAAATATAAAACCAAAGTTAAGGTTTTTATTATAAAAAAAATAAAATAAAATCAAATTATAGACTTTTTGTTGGTTAACCCTCCCGTTTTAAGGGGAATGGAGCCTTTGTAATTCGCAATTTGGCTGCAAGATCATCATGCCTAGCCGAACAATTGTTTCACCGAAGAATTAAATTCGAGTTCTTTTGAACAATTCATCGTTTAATACAAAGCCGTTAAAAAGTGAATCAAAGAAAATCATTCACTATAGAAATTATTAAAGAAAGAAAACTACCATATAAAAATAAAACGCTAACAAGCAATCCAATTTATTATCCAATATTCAAATGTTTTACAATAATTTGAAGAACTTGAGCACCTTGTCGAAGAACATCGACGTAGTTCGCAAGTAACGGACTAGTTTGATTTTTATGGAGACTATCAAGACAATCAAGAATGAATGGCATAAGTTCAGCTGCATCTTTAGCCATGGCGGGATAATGTTTGAGCTCCAAATCCATTTTTGCATTAATAATACTTGTAGAGACACTATCTGTAAGACCCGTAGAATTTCAATAGCAGAAATTATATTTTTTGATATATTAATTAGCTTATGCTATTTGTTTTATCGATTTTCTACTTGATTGTCTGTTTCGACAGAATTTTTGCTGAGATTGTGCTTGCACGTAGTTTAACGTTTGAAAAAAAAAATGGGCACAATAATTTTATAAGCTTTAAATGAGTTTAGAAACATTTTTGTCTCGTTGAAATGTTGAAAATAATTTTCTAGTGTTTTTGAGAAAACGGGATATACCCGGTGTTTGAAAATTTTACGGTTTCCGATTTTCGTCAAAATTTAAACTGAGACTTTATATATCGACTGTGATGATAATTTGATCTCGTTATATTTTTCCGAGC
Organism: Trifolium fragiferum; assembly: GCA_954870985.1. Taxonomy (NCBI): domain Eukaryota; kingdom Viridiplantae; phylum Streptophyta; class Magnoliopsida; order Fabales; family Fabaceae; genus Trifolium; species Trifolium fragiferum. The sequence goes on from OX940793.1 coordinate 42,513,971, forward strand.
TTAGGAGCGAAAATTTATTCGGAATAAAATTTATTCGAAAGTTTGTGAATTGTTTTAATTAAGTGATTTACGATAGAATTTTCTGTTTCCGTAAAGTCTATCGGTATGCGAGATACGAGTCGTTTAAGCGCGAGCGCGGGAACTGAGCGAGATGAGTTGGCATGATCACAAAAATATCTAGATATTTTCTAGGATATTATTATTTTAATTGTGTGAGAGAAAAAAATGGATGGCTAGGATTTCATTTTAGAACTTTATACTATTTGATCCAATGACCTAGATTGATCCATGGCTTTTTAAGTAGAAGACTTAGGAAAAGTTGGAAAGGATTTTCACTCTTCCTCTTCTCTCTCTCACGTAGACTCTCTTCCTCCCTCTCTTTCATTTCATTTTTTTTCTTAGTGTTGATAGAACACAAAATTCTCACCTTAAGAGAAATCTAAGAGGAATTAGGAGAAGGGATCATGAGCAAAATTGTTCCTCTCATCTTGGTGGTGATTATGAGCTAGAGTTTATGGTAAGACAAATTATTCTCCCTCTTTTTCCTTAATTGGCCATGTGGCCTTTGATAGGTGTAGTATGAGTTTTAAATTTTTCCTTTGTTAGAGGTATAGATCCATGATAGTTAATGATAGATCCAAGAGAAAATTTATGATTTGAATTGTTTAATTTTATGCTCAAAGAGATTTGTGTTAAGTTTTGATTTTCTTACTCTTTTCTTTTGATAATATTGTTGAGTGAGCTATTGTGATTATAGATCTAAAATAAAATTTTAATTGTGAGCATTTTAGAAAGTTGGCGATTTTTTTAAAGTGTTTGGGAATAAAATTCTTTTATGATTTTCTTGCAATTAAAGTCCTTACAAATTGTTTTGGTGTAACAATTTTTGAAAGAAAATGTAAGGAATCAAAAGCCCTAAAATTTTATGTTGGTTTTGAAACTAGGGTTTTGAAAAAGTTGATAAGTTTTAAATTAAACTAAATTGAGTTGATTTATGTGAAATTGGTATTTTTATACTTGTTTTAACAAGTTAGATTTTTGAAAAGAGTTACTTGGAGCTATTTTTAGGTTCTGACCGAAATCTATAAGGGCCTTTAGGTCATTTTAAAATTGTTTTGTGTCCTAGAAAGTTAACAATTTGATCCGCCTTTTCGAGACGATGAATTTGGCGTATGACTCGTCTCGATCGGACAAAGATTGAATGAGTTATGGCCATTTTAGTTTGAAACTGTTTTGTCGAGGATTTATATTTTAAAAGGTTGATGTTTGTGAACTATTCAGAAAAATGTTTTAGTTACGTGCACGCGAAAAGTATTTTGTTATACGTCGAACGAGAAAAGTTTTAGTTCGGACTTGTTTAGTTTTAAAAGATTTTGGTACTTATGGTCTGAGGCATAAGTTGTTTGAAAAGAGATTTGCTTTTAGAAAAACTTTAAAATAGTTTGAATTTATTTGGTGACGTTTTTGGATAAAACTATTTGTTATAGCGCTTTTACGATAAAAGCTATTTATTAAAGTGTTGTATTTTCAAGAGTTGTTTTGAAAAATGATTTGGCATTTTAAGTGTTTTAAAATAGCCAAGGTTTATTTAAATGACATTTTTGTGATAAGAAACTATTCTTAAAGGTGTTTAATGTTTTCAAAAAGAGTTATTTGAAAATGAGTTGAGCCTAGCTAGTTGTGAGGGAACACCCATAAGTCTTGAATCCATTAGTATCCGAGCTAGGACTTATTTGAGTGATCAATTAGAATGTGGTATTAACTTAGATAAGTTATGTGTTGTGAAAGGTTAAGAGGATTAGCCGATTTGGAGACTTTGTCAGGAGAGACGGATGTTGCTCGCGTAGCGTAAGTTGATGTGTTGGAAGCTTGCCGAGGTAAGGGCACTTTCTAACGATTTCATATACCTCGAAATATCGAGTGCTTTTTATGCATGTGTAACTGTTTGCCTGAACATGTGTATTTGCTATATTTCCTGCAATATGAATGATGAGCATGTTGGTTTTGTGATGTATTCTCATGACGAGAACTTGTTTGAGAACATGCTATATTCTACACATGTTTGAGTGGTTGTTGTGAATTTCATATGATTGAATAATATGAAATGTTGATGCATGTACTTGATTGAATGTCTGGTTGTACATAATGTGTATTTGTCTTACATATGATTTTGCGAAATATATGTGTTGACATGTGGTTGTGATTACATATGCTTGTGTGATATGTATATTGATTGTTGCATGAGCATGTATGGAACGTGTATGTCAGATGGAGACTACACGGGTGATTTGTCTGTGTGACTTCACCAGGGTTTTGTCTGTGTGACTGCCCTATATATGCTGAAATAGAAAGTATGCTCACGCATTTCATAGTTGCGTGTAGGGGTGTGGATTTCCTGTGTGGGCCCACCTAAGCACCGGGTGTTTGTCTGTATGACTCACCTAATCCTGCGGGATTTTATTGAGTTGGTGATTTGTCTGTGTGACTTCACCGGTGATTTGTCTGTGTGACTTCACCTGCCCTGCGGGGTTTAGTAGGTGTGCGACAACCAGTGATTGGTGTCCACGTGGACCTACGACTCTCTGCGGAGAGGTTAAATTCCGGAATTCATGCAAGTGAAACAGTCCCGGGTAGGGTGATCACAATCATATAGAGTCTGCATTGATAGGCTGATTGTGCATTTGAATACTGTTGGGTGTGATTGATAGACTACCCGTGCACTTAAATTCTATGATGTGTGATTCATATGATAAATGAGTATATGCTGCCATGTATTGTATATCTTGTGCTGCGTATTTTTGGTTATATGTTATTTTTAGATCGTGACCCTCTACGAGCATTTTTTTAGGGATTTATTTGTACCGCATGGAGAAGCGGAAAGGCTTGAAGCTGTCTGTGGGTCTTCGTCGCCCAGTCATCTTCCATTAGATTTTAAAGATCAGCTTAGGGGTAGTAGTTTAAGAGTCTTGTTTACTCTTCTTTATGCTTCCCTGCATTTGTATTCCAAACTTGTAGTTTGATGTTTTATTTGGAATAAATGGTGTCGTTATGTTTGTTTAGACATAACGTTTGGTTTATATTCTTAAACTTGATTTGTGAAAACGATTTATAAAAGAGGCATTGCATTCCGATCGTTATTTTGAAAATGATTTACTCTGATTTAATTTAAGTTTGATCGTGAATGTTTTATTTCAAAGTCCTTGTTGTTTTTTTAAAAAAAAAGTGCCTACTTTTGAGCTTCGAAAATCGGGGTGTTACATTGTGGTATCAGAGCTCGGCGGTAGATTCTCGCAAAAGAGCTCTGAGTCGGATGTCCTAAGTTGATCAAGTGTCGGGTTTAGTGGGAGTAAGTGTTTTGGTTTTTACATGTTATGTGGTTGTTTTGTTGAGTCTAGCATGGTATATGCTTAGGATTGAGATTGTTCCTTACTGAAGTACTTTAGGGAGTGATGTTTCAGTAAGTAGAATAGTTGAAACCCCCGAGCATTGGTCGAATTTAGTCGACAAGTGTCTCTGAATTCCTTAGACAGAGTGTGTTGGAACAAAATTATGATTTTGTATCTCCTTAATTGATTTTGATGATAACAATGTATTTAAGGTTAAATTGGAATACTAATAATTTAATTCAGTGTGCAGGATTAAAAGTTAAAATTTGCGTACTAAAGAACCTTAGAATTTCTGAAGAACATCTGAGCTCACCAGATCTGAAACAAGTAATTCTGAGCCTATCAAAATCTGAAGAACATCTGAGCTCACCAGATCTGAAACAAGTAATTCTGAGCCTATCAAAATCTGAAGAACATCTGAGCTCACCAGATCTGAAACAAGTAATTCTGAGCCTATCAAAATCTGAAGGCTCGTCAGATATAAGTGTTAAGGTACATTTGAGAGTACAATTTTATTGAAGACTGTGCCTGACTAAGTCCAAACGCAGAAACCAAGAATGAAAAGGTTTGACCATGGAAAGGTCCTTTTCAAGTCAGGCTTCAGAAACGATTATTTCCTTATTTGGCTTTCACCAAGGTTCAAATATCAAAAGCCAAAAGGAATCTCTCATTTTGTAGTAAACGTTAAGCTCCTAAGCTACTGCAAATCAGAACAGCTAATAAGCTCACTGATCTATACAAAGGAGCGTCTCAATTCTTCAAACGGCTATAATCTTCAACGTTCATTTTATCATCTATAAAAGGAAGAAGATTTGTGAAGAAATGGGAATCAAGACTTAAGCTTCTGAACGTGCTGAAACTCTGTCAAATTCTGAAGCTATCAAACACTTAGAAACTTTGTGATAATTTTCTAAGTTAGTCTTGTAACTGAGTTGTATTTTGTAAACACCTCTGATTGTATATCAAGTGTTAATCTCTTATCTTTATTAACATTAAAACCAGTTAGAAGTCTCTTGCTTTGTGCTTGAGCATTGGAAGTCTCTTGCTTTGTGCTTGAGCATTGGAAGTCTCTTGCTTTGTGCTTGAGCATTGGAAGTCTCTTGCTTTGTGCTTGAGCATTGGAAGTCTCTTGCTTTGTGCTTGAGCATTGGAAGTCTCTTGCTTTGTGCTTGAGCATTGGAAGTCTCTTGCTTTGTGCTTGAGCAGTTAGAAGTCTCTTGCTTTGTGCTTGAGCAGTTTGAAGTCTCTTGCTTAGTGCTTGAGCATTTGTAATCTGAGTGATTATAGTGAAATCTCTTGTGAAGGACAAGAGGACTGGACTACTCCTGTTAGTGGGAGGAACCAGTATAAAAATTCTGAGCATCTCTCTCTAACCCTATCCTCATATATTGTGTGTGTTATACCTTATCCGCTGCAATTTGTTTTAACTTAGAAAAAGTCTCACACAATTCAACCCCCCCCCTTCTTGTGTGTTTTTCAACCTTCAATTGGCATCAGAGCTCCGGTCTGTTGCTCTTCACTTAACAGTGAAACAGTAAAAGATCTAGGGGTACTTAGTTGAAAAACATGTCTGGTGTTACCTCTCCTTCTGCTTCCGCTGGACCTGATCACTCTGCTGTTCCACCTCCTCACAAATATGATAGGGAAAGGAACAGTGATAATCACAGAGACAAACCACCTTACTTCAACAGTGATCCTACTACTTTTCCTTTCTGGAAAACCAAGATGTATAGTTACATCATTGGGACCGATGATGAGTTATGGGATATCATTGAAGATGGTATACATTTTGAACACATGGATGATGAAGGTGTTGTAAGAAATACCTACAGAAAGTTCTTTGATGCTGAAAAGAAGAAACAGTATAAGAAGCATCATACTGTTAAGAATATGCTTATTGGTGCAATATCTCATGCTGAGTATTTAAAAATATCCAACAAGTCATGTGCCAAAACTATCTGGGACTCTCTATGTTCCACCTATGAAGGAAATAAGCAAGTCAAAGAAGCTAAGGCAAACTTATTAGTTCATCAATATGAGCTGTTCAGAATGAAGGAAGATGAAGATATTGAAACCATGTATTCAAGGTTTCAAACCCTTGTCTCTGGTCTTCAAGTTCTGAAGAAAAGCTACACTGCATCTGATCACGTGAAGAAAATTCTGAGGAGCTTACCTTCCAAATGGAGACCAAAAGTTACAGCTTTTCAGGAATCCAAGGATTTGGACAATGTGACTCTTGAAGATTTAATAAGCTCACTCAGAAGTCATGAGCTAGAACTTATGTCAGATAAACCTGTCAAGAAGATGAAGTCCTTGGCTCTAAGCTCTGTTCAGACTTCCTCAAAAGCTGCAAAGATCAAAGTGTCTGAACAAGAGGAAGAAACCTCTGATGATATGATGGATGAAAATTCTGAGAATGAAGAAATGGCACTAATGGTTAGAAGGTTTCAGAAATGGAACAAGAAATACAAAAGGTTTCCAAACAAAGGAAACAACTCAAGAAGTTCCTTTTCAAAGGACAAAAAGGAAGAACTGAACAACTGCTATAACTGCAAGAAATCTGGACACTTCATTGCGGACTGTCCAGAAATGTCATCCAAGGACAAAGGAAAGAATAAGAGCTTTGGGAAAGAAAAGTACAAAGAAAAGGTAAGGAAGAGTTTGTTAGCCACTTGGGAGACCATTGAGAATGACTCTGAAGGAGAAGATGATGAAGAAGGCAATCTGGCTTTAATGGCAAGAACTTCTGAAGGTAACAACTCTGATAGAGATTCTGAAGATGACTCAGATGATGAAAATGAGGTATACTCTAACATGACTAAATCTGAATTAATTGATTCTCTTAAGATTGCCGTGAAACATTACTCTCGTATAGTAAGTCAACACAAAATTCTGAAGAATGTTCATGAATCATTGAAAAAGGATGCCAAGATTCTTTATGATGAAAATGAATCGTTAAACATTCGTATTTGTCATGTTGAATCTAACTATGTCTTGGCAGACAAGCTCAATGATGATCATGAAGATGCTCTTCACGAATTTATTCGTTGTACCTTCAATAGGAGTAAAATGGCTTCCATGATTTATCATATGACTCGTAACTATGGTGAAGGCATTGGTTATTCTCGGTTTAAGAACTGGGATAAACCTCTGAAATCATATAGTGAGGATGATACTCCACCTGAATTATTCTCTACCTTTGTTAAAAGTGGTACACTTGATCTGAAGGCATCCAACTCTGAAGGAGGTTCTGAACCTGAACCCAAAGACTCAGAAGTTCCAAGTTCTTCTGAACCTAAAATTTCTGAGTCCAAAAGTTCTCAAGTTAAGGCTCAGAAGTCATCTGAACCTCTGAGAAATCAAGGTAAAGTTACTTCAGATCCTTGCTTGACCTTTGGAACTGTGATATCCTCCAGATCAAAATCCAAGAATCAAATTAAGCCTAAACATTCTTGTCAAAGCTTAATTAATTCTAGATCTTGTGTTGATCATAGAAAACAAAGAAGGAATACTATTCAGAAGACTAACTCTAAAGGACCCATCAGAATATGGGTACCAAAATCTGAAATAATGTTTGCTTCAGATGCTCATGCAAGGAAAGGTAAAACAGCAGCCCTGGTACCTGGACAGTGGTTGCTCACGACATATGACGGGAGAAAAGCATATGTTCCAAACCCTAACTCTGAAAGAGGGAGGCTCTGTGGGATTTGGAGGAAAACAAAAAGGGGAGATCATTGGTACAGGTACAGTTGGTAATTCTTCTCTTTCCATTAAAGATGTTTGGTTAGTTGATGGACTTAAACACAATCTATTGAGCATTAGTCAATTTTGTGACAATGGGTGTGTTGTTACATTTAATAAGGAATCATGTACTGTATCAAAAGACTCTGACAAATCTGTAGTATTCAAGGGAATGAGAGTTGGCAATGTTTATAAAGTAAACTTTTCTGATTTGGTTGACCAAAAGATTATATGTCTTTTGTCTCTGAGTGATGAGAAATGGCTATGGCACAAGCGTCTTGGTCATGCTAACTGGAGGTTGATCTCTAAGCTTAGCAAACAAAAGCTTGTTAGTGGTTTGCCTGACATTGATTATCACTCAGATGCACTTTGTGGCTCATGTCAAAAAGGAAAATTTGCTAAGACTTCATTCAAGTCTAAAAACATTGTCTCTACTTCCAGACCCTTAGAATTGCTTCACATTGATCTGTTTGGTCCTGTTTCGACAGCCTCTATCAATGGTAAAAAATATGGATTGGTCATGGTTGATGATTTCAGTAGATGGACTTGGGTGAAATTCCTACGTTCTAAGAGTGAAGCACTTGTGGTGTTCAGTGACTTCTGCACACAAATACAAAGTGAAAAGGATCTTCGAATTCTGAAGGTTAGAAGCGACCATGGGGGAGAGTTCGAAAATGACTCTTTCGAATCTTTCTGCTCAGAGCATGGAGTAATCCATGAATTCTCTTCTCCTAGAACACCACAGCAGAATGGTGTTGTAGAAAGAAAGAATAGATCTTTGCAAGAAATGGCTCGTACCATGATGCTTGAGTCTAACCTAGCTAAGTTCTTGTGGGCAGAAGCCGTGAGTACTGCTTGCTATGTTCAGAATAGAATCTACATCAGACCTATTCTGAACAAAACTGCTTATGAACTGTTCAAAGGAAGAAAACCAAATATTTCTTATTTTCATCAGTTTGGATGTACTTGTTATATTCTAGACAACAAGGTCTATCGAAAGAAATTTGATGCTAGAGCTTATAAGGGTATCTTTATAGGCTACTCTGAACGCTCAAAAGCATACAGATTGTATAATTCTGAAACTCACACAGTTGAAGAATCTATACATGTTAGATTTGATGATAAAGAGCCTGACGATAAAATGTCAGAGCAAGCTGAGACTTTTGCAGAATTTCAAGTTTCCTCAAATTCTGAGTGTGAAGATCTCTCCATTGCTGTATATCCATCTGAGACTCAAAATGAAGATATCTCTGAAGGCCTTGAAACTGAAGACCCTTCAGAAACTGAACCCTCTCAGACACCTGCTCCACCTAAGAGTAAATTCAAGTATAGATCATCTCATCCTGAAGAGCTAATTGTTGGTAACAAGGATAGCCCAAGAAAGACCAGATCTGCTTTCAAAGAGGATGAATCCCTAGTTGGGTTAATTTCATTAATTGAACCCACAAACATAGAAGAAGCACTCTCAGATGATGGGTGGATTGTTGCAATGCAAGAAGAACTCAATCAATTTGAAAGAAATGATGTTTGGGATCTGGTACCAAAACCCAAACACAAGAACATTATTGGAACAAAATGGGTATTCAGAAACAAGTCAAATGAAAAGGGAGAAGTTGTCAGAAATAAAGCTAGACTGGTTGCACAAGGTTATAGTCAGCAAGAAGGCATAGATTTCACTGAAACCTTTGCACCAGTAGCAAGACTTGAGGCAATTAGACTTCTCTTGTCCTATGCAGTTAATCATGACATCACTCTATTTCAAATGGATGTTAAGAGTGCATTTCTGAATGGAGTAATTTATGAAGAAGTCTATGTTAAACAACCTCCTGGCTTTGAAGATATAAAGTGTCCTGATCATGTTTACAAATTGAAGAAATCTCTGTATGGTTTGAAACAAGCTCCAAGAGCTTGGTATGAAAGGTTAAGTATATTTCTTCTAGAAAATGGTTTTGAAAAAGGACATGTTGATAACACTCTCTTTAGAAAAACCTTAAAAACTGATATTTTGATTGTTCAGATTTATGTTGATGATATTATCTTTGGTTCAACTAATGCTTCTCTTTGCAAGAATTTCTCTAAGCTTATGCAGGATGAATTTGAAATGAGTATGATGGGAGAACTAACATTCTTCTTGGGAATTCAAATCAATCAAAGAAAAGAAGGAGTATATGTGCATCAAACCAAATACACAAAGGATTTACTGAAGAAATTTGGTCTTGAAGATTGTAAACCAATGTCAACTCCTATGCATCCCTCTAGCTGTCTTCTGAAGGAAGAATCTGAAGGCAAAGTAGATCAGAAATTATACAGAGGTATGATTGGTTCCCTCCTTTATCTCACTGCATCTAGACCAGATATCTTGTTCAGTGTATGCTTGTGTGCTAGATTTCAATCAGATCCTAGAGAGTCTCATCTAACTGCTGTTAAGAGAATCTTTAGATATCTGAAAGGAACCACTAATCTTGGATTACTTTATAAGAAATCCTTAGATTATCAGCTTATTGGATTCTGTGATGCTGACTATGCTGGTGATAAAATTGAAAGGAAGTCCACTAGTGGAAACTGTCAATTTCTAGGTGAAAACCTTATATCATGGGCTAGTAAGAGACAAGCAACTATTGCTCTATCTACAGCAGAAGCAGAGTACATCTCAGCTGCTAAGTGTTGCACGCAATTGCTCTGGATGAAACATCAGTTGGAGGACTATCAGATAAGGATAAGTAGTATACCACTTCTCTGTGATAATACTGCTGCTATCTGTTTGTCTAAGAATCCTATTTTGCATTCAAGAGCTAAACACATTGAGATCAAACATCACTTCATTAGAGACTATGTTCAGAAGGGAGTAATTAAGATTCAATTCATTGATACTGAGCATCAATGGGCTGATATCTTTACCAAACCTCTTGCTATTGATCGTTTCGATTTTATCAAGAAAAATCTGAACATGGTTTTTATTTCTGAATGATATCTCTGAATGCTGTTAACTCTGAATGAATAAACTGGTTCTGAAGGGCCTCAGAAGTTTGGACGGCTCATAAACTATTATATAGGTTCTGAAGCACTCTCTCATCTGAAGCAATCAGAATTATTTATTATTAAATATGATTTCTTGTGACTCAGATACCTACTCTAAGTGTTAGTTGACCACTCAGTTTCTCTAACTGACAGCTGGCTTCTGAAAACACTACTTATCTGTGTAACTTCCCATCATGTCTAGTAACCGCTGGGTAATGAAGGAGAGCTAATGATGATTTTATTAAAAGTAACTGCCAAGCCCCCATTACGTCACTATCTTGTTTCCCCAATATTTTGAAACTTCCACTATAATCACTTAACTACACACTAGTCACTATCACTTCTCACGTTTTCAATATTTTGAAACTTCCACTATAACCATTTCTGACACTCCTAAATCCCCTCAGAAATCTCCTATTAAAGATTCCGAGTCTACCCCAATAGCAATGGACGTAGACCAATCTGAACCCTCAAATGTTCAAAATTCTGAAGTCCCTGCTGAATCCCAAACTGAACCCCTTCAGACTTCATCTCCTAAGCCAACCACTTCTGAACCAAACCCCTCATCCATTCAAACCACTCCACCTTTTCCTGGAACTGATTCAGATCTTGAAGAAACTCGTCTTCATTCTGAAACAATTCCCTGTTTCACCATGGTACTTAACAATTCCCTTTTACCGTTGAATGCATTTACTGCTGGTGGTTGTTTGCTGTGTGCATTTACTACCCTGTAACTTGTGCTTTGACTGACCCGTTTTTGATAATGACAAAGGGGGAGAAAATATTATTTCATTTCCTATGGCAGTGAAATAATTTCTGAAGCTCTAAAGATCACATTTTCTGAACTCTACTCTTGTTAAGTTATATTAAAGTCTTTTAAACTTTTAATGAGGGGGAGTAATAAATTTTGTCCAACATAAATTCATATAATATAAGATACGCTTGCAAACCATATCTTATATTTGTCAATCTGAAGAAATAGAGCTTGCAAACCTCTAATTCTGAAGGTAGAATATATGAAATTATATTTGACATTAAATATTACTCTTAGACTGTTTTATATTTATCATTGATAAACTTTTGAAGCTTATCAGACTCAGGGGGAGCTTGCAAACCTCAGAACCTGAAGTCAAGATGTTAAATAAAAACAACAACAATTGATTTTAAATACATATAGTTGTCATCATCAAAAAGGGGGAGATTGTTGGAACAAAATTATGATTTTGTATCTCCTTAATTGATTTTGATGATAACAATGTATTTAAGGTTAAATTGGAATACTAATAATTTAATTCAGTGTGCAGGATTAAAAGTTAAAATTTGCGTACTAAAGAACCTTAGAATTTCTGAAGAACATCTGAGCTCACCAGATCTGAAACAAGTAATTCTGAGCCTATCAAAATCTGAAGAACATCTGAGCTCACCAGATCTGAAACAAGTAATTCTGAGCCTATCAAAATCTGAAGAACATCTGAGCTCACCAGATCTGAAACAAGTAATTCTGAGCCTATCAAAATCTGAAGGCTCGTCAGATATAAGTGTTAAGCTACATTTGAGAGTACAATTTTATTGAAGACTGTGCCTGACTAAGTCCAAACGCAGAAACCAAGAATGAAAAGGTTTGACCATGGAAAGGTCCTTTTCAAGTCAGGCTTCAGAAACGATTATTTCCTTATTTGGCTTTCACCAAGGTTCAAATATCAAAAGCCAAAAGGAATCTCTCATTTTGTAGTAAACGTTAAGCTCCTAAGCTACTGCAAATCAGAACAGCTAATAAGCTCACTGATCTATACAAAGGAGCGTCTCAATTCTTCAAACGGCTATAATCTTCAACGTTCATTTTATCATCTATAAAAGGAAGAAGATTTGTGAAGAAATGGGAATCAAGACTTAAGCTTCTGAACGTGCTGAAACTCTGTCAAATTCTGAAGCTATCAAACACTTAGAAACTTTGTGATAATTTTCTAAGTTAGTCTTGTAACTGAGTTGTATTTTGTAAACACCTCTGATTGTATATCAAGTGTTAATCTCTTATCTTTATTAACATTAAAACCAGTTAGAAGTCTCTTGCTTTGTGCTTGAGCATTGGAAGTCTCTTGCTTTGTGCTTGAGCATTGGAAGTCTCTTGCTTTGTGCTTGAGCATTGGAAGTCTCTTGCTTTGTGCTTGAGCATTGGAAGTCTCTTGCTTTGTGCTTGAGCATTGGAAGTCTCTTGCTTTGTGCTTGAGCATTGGAAGTCTCTTGCTTTGTGCTTGAGCATTGGAAGTCTCTTGCTTTGTGCTTGAGCAGTTAGAAGTCTCTTGCTTTGTGCTTGAGCAGTTTGAAGTCTCTTGCTTAGTGCTTGAGCATTTGTAATCTGAGTGATTATAGTGAAATCTCTTGTGAAGGACAAGAGGACTGGACTACTCCTGTTAGTGGGAGGAACCAGTATAAAAATTCTGAGCATCTCTCTCTAACCCTATCCTCATATATTGTGTGTGTTATACCTTATCCGCTGCAATTTGTTTTAACTTAGAAAAAGTCTCACACAATTCAACCCCCCCCCCCCCCCCCCCTTCTTGTGTGTTTTTCAACCTTCAGAGTGGTCCGAGGAGGATGTAGTGGTCCGACAAGTGTCTAAGTTCGACCGTGAATATTTTATTTCAAAGTCCTTGTTGTTTAAAAAAAAAAAAGTGCCTACTTTTGGGCTTCGAAAATCGGGGTGTTACACTATCATTAGTATTAAAATCTAATGAACTTGAATAATAATATTGTAGCACGGTATCATTCGCGGCGTTTTGTAATTCAGCGATGAGTCTTCTGTGTTAGTCAAATTGTTATTAAGCACATAAAGTGTGTATCGTGCAAGGTCAACAAGATCAACAGCTTTTGCTCCTCCTGGTGTTGAGTTAAGAAGATTTGAACAATATGAAGGATTTGGGGCTTCTTTGCAAATCACATCTACTTCAACAACTTTGGCCGAAGAAATTGAAACCGAGGAAGCAATACATAATATAAGAAAAACAAACAAGACAGAGGAGTATTGACTCATCTTGTGTTGTTTTTCTTTTTCTTGTATTTCTGTTTTTCTTATTGATTTTATAGACTTCATTGTGTGAAGAGCAAGTAGATGAATATGTTTTGAAAAAAAAATAAAATCTTGATATATATATATATATATATATATATATATATATATATTATAGTAAATCTCAATAAATAATATTAGTTTATAAGTCAAATATTGTAGAAAAATAATGCAAATCTTGATATTTGTTGTATTTTTCTCGATTACAACCAATTAAAATTAATGCAACTTTTTTTTTTAAAAGAAATAAATATTTGCCTTAACAAAAATTAAGGCATATATTTGTGTGTCAAAAAAAAAATAAAATTCATTGACTAATTTTTACGGATGTTATTTTGTACTGGACTTTTTTTGTAACTTTTTGTAGTCTATTTTGACACACATTGTGCTGAGTAGATTGCGCGATCTTAATATATTTATAGAAAGAAAATTGCATAAAAGCATAAAAAAATTTAATTATAATAGAAGAATTAAAGTAGTTCTTTTTATAAACAATTAAATATAAAACCAAAATTAAGGTTTTTATTATAAAAAAAATAAAATAAAATCAAATTATACACTTTTTGGTATTTTACCCTCCCGTTTTAAGGGGAATGGAGCCTTAGTATTTCGCAATTTAGCTGCAAAATCATCATGCCTAGCCGAAAAATTGTTTCACCGAAGAATTAAATTCGAGTTCTTCCGAACAATTCATTCTTTAATACAAAGTCGTTAAAAAGTGAATCAAAGAAAATCATTCACTTTAGAAATAATTAAAGAAAGAATGTAACAGCCCAAATGTTAATAAATAAATTATTTAAAATAACTTAATTTACAAAATAATTTAAAATAAAATAGACGTCTCAACGGACTAATCATTACATAAAGTTCTAAGTTTATAAAAACCCAGTTTTTCCCCGCACATGCTTCATAACAAATCATCAAACAAACATCTTCTTCGGTACCTAAAATGTTAAATGCAAGGGTCAATTTCCTTTTCCAAATTGAATCATACTCACCGTAAGAAAAATGTCATAAGATAATAACAAATCACTTCACCAATTAAAAGATTTTAGAAAAATATATCATTATTTATTTTCCAAAAAGTAGGCGGATATCTCGTAATCAGTCACATACAAAAACACGTTAGAACATCACCAAATAGATACAACAACACAACTCATAAATTAACAAATTATATACATGAGAACATGTAAGGCACGCACAAGAATCACACTCAATTGATAAAACGCGACTTCATTAATTTAAATAAAACACAACTTTAATAAAATGCATGCAATGCGCCTAGACTCACTAAATGCATGTGGTACCAATAGTAACGTCATTTTCAACATTATTTGTACAACACCGGTAAGCAACATTATTTTCAACATCATTTATACAACACTGGTAAGCAACTTCATTTTCAAAATCATTGAGCAACGTCATTGGACACATGAATGAATGCATGTCATGTTATAATAAGCAACCTCGATAGACAACGTCATTTAACGACTTCTATAGACAATATGATTTAACAACTTCACCATCATTATAACAACATCAATAAACAACGTCCATAAACAACTACAATAACATCAACAACACACTGACTTAGAATCAACAATGAACAACAGCTTAGAATCAACAACAAATAATAGTAACAACAACAATAATTAGCAATCACAAAAAAAAAAAACAACCACATCGAAAAGAATTATAAATTAATTTCTTTAATAATTAGTTTCTTTTTAATTAATTTCTCCTAAAAGACAAAAGACATAATACCACTAGTACAAATATGACTTATTAATAAGCCTTTTACTTCAGTGGAAAAAATACCAGATGCAAAAGGAGATATGAAGTATGTTTTACATCTGATTTCAATTTTACCTGAAGTAAGAAATACATAGACATAACATTTTACATCTGACCATAATAATCCCAGAAGCAAATCAAAACACGGTGGCAATCCTGTAATTATTATAAAAATTGTCTAAATTAATTTTAATTTTGACCATATTATCCCAGAAGTAAAAAGTCTTCAATTTTGTTTTGTTCCTCATCTACGCATCCTCATATACGCGTAACACTCATCTCTTCCTCTCTCGTCCTCGAACTCACAAAAACCCTAACTCGCTCACAGAATCAATCACTCTTCCTCTCAATCCAACGAACTGAAGATCGTTCTTCCTCTCTCGTCCTCAATCAATCGCTCTTGCTCTCTCACTCGATTTCTCTCACAGAATCGCAAACAGGTATGCTCTTGCTCTCACTGAATCGCTCTTGCTTTCGCACTCGATTACTCTCTATCATTCTCACTCACTGCTCTCACTGAATCGCTCCAATTGGGAAGAATCAAGGCTCAGTCAAACGAATTGAAGGAAAAATCAAGGCTCACGGAACCCTATCTCACAACACAACCCCTACGTAGTATGAGTGTATGGAAAAAAACCCTTACCTTAATTGAACCGTTCACACCACCTAATGCACTCAAAGACGGTAAAATAATAGAACAGTTTAAATTAGGGGTGTTCGCGGTGTGGTTTGGTTCGGTTGGTTTTTAAAAAGTCATCCAAACCAAGTCAATGCGGTTAGGTTTGGTTCGGTTATTGCGGTTTATCATGATAGAAAAAATATGACAATATTACCAACATATTACAAATTAAACATCGAAAATTTTAATTTATTTTGTTGTTTACATGATATAATATGCATATACATAAATTGCACACATACTGTAAGACCTGTAATTCCACGATACATTTTGTGTGAGGAAAATAAATATTGGCTAAGAATATTAGGGTTTTTGTTAAGTGGTTTTGTGAGTATTGTCGCGATAATAGAATTTTGCTGAGTTGGAGTCTGTTTTGTGCTCGTGTGCTGGAAATGCACAGACTTTTGTTCCTTAGTCTTTATTATCTATGAGAACGTTCCTCTGTCTTCAGAATTTCAAAATTTGACTTTCTCCGCTTTTTGGAAAAACGAGTAGAAAACTGTACCCGCTGTTGGAAAATTTACGGTGTCTGTTTTCCGTCGAATTTTAATTAGAGACTTTATATATCGGCACGAGTTAGAATCTGGATTCAGAATATTTTTGAGAGCTTAGGATAAAAATTTCAGTTGGAGAATCAAGTTTAGCGATAATTTTTAGAAATGGTTTACGACGAACTTTTACTTCGTAGATTTTCTATTTTTCGCATGTTAGACCGTTAGCGAAGTACGACTCGCCTGCGAGCGAGCGCGAGAGCTGAGTAGCGTAAAGTTAAAATATCTAGATATTTTTCAAAAAGTAATCATTACACTTAGATCCAATGGCTAATGTTTAACTAGAGTACCTTTACACTATTTGATCCAAAGGCTATCATTAAACAAGATCACAATAGATAGGATGTTATGTCACATTGAATCAAAAATCAAAATTGATATATACTCCCTCATTTCTCTCCCTCGGCCAAACCATAATCCAACACCATCGCACCTTCAAAAAATTTCTCTCTTCACAAAGCTTTGGAATTTTGCTTGGATTAGATCATAGAACTTGCTAGGAATCATCTCCTCTTAAGGTAACTAAGCTTAATTCTTCTTGTTGTTGGTTAATTTCCTTATAGATTAAGTTTATGATCATTGTGCTCTTGAGAAGAAAATTCTTAGAACTTGCTTTTAATTAGTTTTGGTTTCATAGAAGTGTTCATGAGGGTTTAACTAGTGCATTTAAGTTAAGTAGGTGTGGATTTCCATAGTGATTTAAGTTTTCACAAAATTTTGAGTTAGGGTTTTGATGAGAAAATTTAAAGTGATCATGAACATGAAATTTTGTTTGATGATTTTGTGTATGAAGTTATTTTTGAGCTTTGTAGTAATATGGATATATGATTCATGAATTTGTTTGAGAAAACAAGAAAAAAATATTTTTGTGTGTTCTTGAGGAATTATGAAAATTTATTTTGAATTGTGAATTAAGTTATGAAAAGGTTTGTTTGTTCAAAATCAATGACTTTAAAAACTAGTAGATTATTACTAGGGTTTTGTAATGAAAAAATTGTGAGTGTTGGCCTTGTTTTTGTTGTTGGCCGTGGCACCCCTTTGTTAAAGGATCAAGAGTTTCAAATTTTTCTAAGCCCCAATTTAGGAGGGCATAATCATGGTTTTAAAGGAATGATCAATTATGGATTTGTTTGGGAAAGAAAATTAGTTGATTATGTCTTAAGAAAACAAATTTAAAAATTGTCAAAGTTGTGGTTTTGTTTGAAATGGTTTTGATTGTTAGGATAAATGATTTTGGGATATTATAGGATATTACCATGCTTTTGAAAATGAAAAAAATTGAGTGATAGCATGTTTTCCTTGATTTTGGCCGTGGCACTTAAGAAGGTGTGACTATGGGATTTCAATATTTAAGTCCTAAATGGGAGGACAATGATCATTGAATTAAGTGAATGATCATGGTTTTGAAAGAATGGTTATAGTGATTTTTATTTGAAAATGAAAGCTTGTAACACTTGATACAAGTAAACATTTTTTTTATGAAAATTTTGAAGAGTTTATGTTTTGGTTTCAAATGATTTTGGTATGTGAAATTGATCACTTTGGAGTTAGAACTAAAAGAATTTCATAGTATGCTTTGAAACGAAAATATTTTCGTATAGCGAAAATAATGCATTTAACTTCGTGACTTTTTAATCATTATGGGGAGGACTCGAAATCACTATCCGAGAGTCTTAGAAAGTACCCAAAACTCCTCTAGAACTTTGAGAATAGGTTTCGTTTGGTTAGGATGTGATGGGAGTATTTTATTGATTATACGCTACTTAATTTTAGGTAGCGCGAATTGTAGAGTTGTACGAGAAAAGTTAGTGGAAGCTTGCCGAGGTAAGGGCACCTTTCTATTTGTATTATTTCCGTTGATAGCATGTGTGTATGCTTTGTTTGTGGTGTCTTTTGAGTGCTTGGCATGTATGTGTGATGTATTCTCGGGATAAGAAAGTGTTTATGATACATGTGTTGTTTACATATGATTAAGAATCTATGTATGATTATTGTGATTGGATTACATATGATATTGAGAACATATGTATGTGTTGTGCGATTGTCTTACATATGATTTTGTTAGAAATATATGCATTGACATGTGGTTGAGAATTACATATGCATGATTGGTATGTAATTGATGCATCAGCATAGATAAGATGTATCGTATGCTCATGCATTCATTGTTGTGGTTAGAAGACCACCGGGTGCGATTAGAAGATCCACCTTGATCCCGCGGGATTTTATTGTGTACAATGCGTGATTAGAAGATCACAGGGTTTGATTAGAAGATCCACCCTAATCCTTCGGTTAGAAGATCGTCGTGATTGTATTGATTTTAGTGATTAGAAGATCACGACTCTCTGCGGAGAGGTTAAATTTCGGAATTCATGCATGTGACAGCCAGTGATTGGTATCACGATCATGTAGAGTCTACATTAATAGGCTGTGTGTGCATTTAATTATATTATGCACGTGATGTGAATTTGCTAAGTGTTTTACTCGCTTTTTCCCATAATTGTTATTTGTATTATGTGGTACTTGTGGTGACCCTTACAATGAAACATGAACAGGTTACCCCCACCTAGACGATGGATTCCTGTCCGAGACCGTGGGTCGTGAGGATGACGGTGGCTTCTTGAGCCCTCAGTGATCGAGTGGCGTGGCGGATTGTAACGCCCCAACTAAAAATATCTAGAATATTTAGTCGGAACATTAAACTGGAATCTGAGTACATTAGATTAAAGGAGAATAACCGAATAATATATTATCATTAAAATAATAATGAGTATTCGATTCAGACAGCGGAAATAGAAACTACACAGAACAACAAGTTAATAAAACAAGGAAGAAGACTAAGTCTTCTAAGCTGACGATCCAAGCACAGCTCCAATCGTCAAATCCAACCTGGTCCCTGCTCCGAAATAACATGTCTTACCTATATCGAAAAGGGAGTGGGGTGAGACAGTCACTTCGTCCCAGTGAGTTCTACTACCCTCCTAATGGCCATTAAGCCGGGGCACCTAATCAGTCGTAACATATACATTTCATAACATAATATTATAAAGCATAATTTAAAGGTGTATCACAGATTATTAGTCTTGTTGATTTTAACCGCAAGGCACACTGAGGTGAGCATCTCTCAGAGGCCTGCCTTGTCCACTGAACACGACGTGTTTCCGGCATACAACTCACAAAGTATTCTCTGATGGAAGCTTCCGACGGAAGTCCATAAGCGATATCATAATCGCACATAATTCGACTGATGCTAAGTAAATTCATAAACTACCATAATTATCCCAAAACCCGGGGAGCATACATAATTCTAATTTCCTAAGTTATTCCCTAAGATTCCAATTGTGCTTGACTTCCTGTACCACATTATATTAACTACGTAGTTTGCAAAATATCAGGATTATTCGAGGATATAAAACGAGCGTTGGAATTTTTAGGAAGTTGAAAATAAAAGGTAATTCTGCACATTGCTCGCTACAGCGAGTCACTCACTCGCCATGGCGAACTAACAAGGTCTGGTCTAAATCAACTCGCTAGGCGAGCAAATGCTCGCCATGGCGAGTTTCATCAGCCCAGAGATTGTTCACTCGCCATGAAGGCTCGCCAGCAGCTCGCTATGGCGAGCTTGTGCAGAAAACACTCTGTTTGCGATTTTCAAAGATTTTTCAAAAGAACATCCAACAATCCTCAAATAAAACAGTGCCAACACATAGTAGATATAATATATGACATAATAGAAGAGAACTTGGGGTTTAATTCTCCTCACACAATTAATCCCTAATTTCCGAAGTGAACATGCAAGATTTCAGATTTTGGGAATCTAAACTAACTAACTAAGAACCCACCTGGTAAGGAAGTTTTAATTCTTGCTTCTGGGTTCTTTAACATAGCTACAACATCCATAGTTACGCCCACGAGTCCCTTGAAAGAATTTTGAAGATTTGAATAGTGATGATCCTTCTAACTTTCTTGGTTATTAAGGCATCACTTGCAGCAACCAAGCTCACCATTTCCAATATGCAAAACATCCCGGATTATGATTAGAAGAAAAGCACGAATTTAGAATTGAATGAGGGGTTTAAGTTTGTCTTTACCTAGTCTCATTTTGCATGGATTGGAATCGAGATAACTCTAATGCATGCTAATGGCACGATCTCAGCTTGACAGAGCGCGAAAGGAACGATTGAAGCTCACCAAAAGGCCAGAACACGAAGAAATTGAGCTGAGGAGCAACCATGGATCCTTTCTAACTCGCCATGGCGAGTAGAACAGCTTGCCATGGCGAGTTGCTCAGTTTCAGCAACATCAACCACGCATTCCAGCTGCATTTTTCCAAAATTTCACCTTCCCACAGCACCTAAAACATTCCCAATGCTGCAAGACTCGTATTTCTGAAGTTGAAGACACATGCAACAAGGATTCCAAGTGTGGGCTTACAATTTTAGAGATTGAGTTCTTAAAGGGAGGTTTAAGAGTTCATGGAATTTGAGTCTCTTTATGAATTTGAAGAAGAGGAAATGGAGGGTTTCAACTGAAGATTCCATTTAATTTTATATACAGAGATTCTCTGCAGAAGAGAGAGTTGAGGTGTAGGGTTTGAAGGAAATGTGGTAACATGGGTGTTGGAATTGATTGAGAGATGAAGCTTGGTGTTGTTGTGAGCAAGAGAGAAGAAAGGGGAAGAGCTTCAGTTTGCTGAAGTGAAGTGAGTAAGAAATGCACTAGTTTGCATGTATATGTGAGTGTTGAGAAGCTTGATGAGGTGTTAACATAGTGGAAGTGTGACTCATAGTTCCAATTAAGGTGTAAGCTTAAGCTTCAAAGTGGAATTGTGAGTCACTAAGAGGAGAAAATTGATTCAATGTGTCTTAATTAAATCTCTATTGGATTAATGTTGTATTATTGCGTGTTTGATCCAAAGAGTACTTCTTAATTAATACACATAATACACTTAATTCCCAAGACTCAATTAATTTAATCATCGCTAATTAACTTCAATTATCAGATGAGGCTATAATTAAAATCAATTAGGTGAATAAAGTTGCGGGATGTTACAATCTACACCCCTTAAAGAAATTTCGTCCTCGAAATTCAGAAATTTACCTTTAAGAAGGATAGGAACAACTTCTCTCATGACAGTTTTCCGTTCCTGGGTGAGTTAGTCGTCATGAGACTGAGCCCATCTGACTTGAATTATTGGAATTATCTTGTTCCAAAGGATCTTAACTTCACAATCAACTATACGAATTGGATTCGGCTGATAAGTTAAGGCTGATTGAATATCAATCTCTAAAGAGTGATAAAGATCGGGAATGAATTTCCAAAGTTTGAGACACATGAAATACGTCGTGTAACCCTGACCTGAATGATGATAGAGCTAACTGATAGGTTACTGAACCGACGCACTGAAGATCTGATACGGTCTTATATACTTCGGAAAGAATCTCTTCGTTTAGAAACACCTCGTAGTTCCAACTTTGGCGTTTATTCTCAAGAACTCTTAATCACTTTTATTCCTTGGAATAAAACTTTCCTCTCTCAAAGGGTTATTCGTCCAAAATTGATCGTCTAACTATATTTTATTCGATCTCGTGCTGCGTACTCTGATCTGATTACTTAGAGTCACCCTTCGTATTCGTGTCAACACGGTCTTATTCCACAAAGACTCACCGTCTCTTCTTTCCCAATTAATTCCTATCATTAATACATCTTTCATTGGATACTCCACAAAGTAACACTTGTTTCACTTCGTGAAAGCGGGTATGCGACGGTATTCTCATAACTTCTCTACAGTCCAACATGTTCACAACACGAAACATACCCTACCCATTATTGTCTCGCGCAACTCTTCCACAGGTTGGTATCTGGCCTGGTTGTCACTATTAAATAGCTGAATGGAATAAGTTTAAATGTTGATGTCAAAAATCCAAAATTTTCTCTTTAGGGTTTTCCTCACTTCCGAACGCTGCAGCTCGCGACACGTCACACATACCACTGTCTCGTTCATGTTGTTAAAATACTCCAGGATAGATTAAAATATAACACGAGCGAAGAACGCTTAGGTACTATAGATCCTTTCGTCAATGAGTTAGATTCATCTGCAACCGAGTCCATAGTATTTCAGAATTTTCCACCTACTATTTCAATCCATCCTAGCACAACACTGTGGTCGAGCAGTACATTTAACATGTCAAGAATTGAGGTTCGAATTCTTCCTTCAATGATATGGTTAGGTTGGCCGAATAATTTACTGATAGGTTGTCATGAAAGAATCTGACTAAAGTAATTGGATTCTAATGATGGCTGACTGGGTATGGAAGATTTGCACACTCAACACAGAGAATGGCTTCAAATCCCTTATTCACCATAGTCGATGTGTCAGCGTATGAATTGGATTCGCAACAAGGAAACTCTTATACTCTACACGAGGAATTCGATTGATGATGACCTGGATCTATCATTGATAATGTACCGAGAAACTGGAACAGTCGGCTGTGAATAAAATGGTTCACACTTGAATTCAGAAAATAGTTTTGATGAGGTATCTAGATACTAATACTTCTACTAGCTCCTATTACTATGTAATTGGAAAGATCGGAAACTTAACTGGAATTTAGCTGACGAGACTCTGAAAGTATACCCAATGCACTAGAAATGATGATGGATTGTTCAAGTGTACGAATACCTACATGACTAACTGATATTGACACTGAACTAAATAGTTCGGCAGATAATTGACTAATAATACTGATTAAAAGATTGATACGATGAGTGAGAGCTTGAACTGGGTTTACACGTGTCCTCTCCAGATACATTGGATTCCACGAATTATATTTAGTTACTAACAACGTAACCGAAAGGTCGGAAAGGTTGAACAAGATTACCGATAAGTGACGTCCCACAGTTGTCAATTTGACTGACCGATGTCGAGGAGTTTGGAAAGTTTACCTTCCAACTACTCCGAGTGATAATTACGTCTAACAGATGATAGGGCATGAGAAGGAATTATCTGTCTGAGACAAAATCAGACAAGTTAGGGAGTGAACCCATTCCATGTTCCCATGTCTAATGGATACCCAATCCAACATGGTTTGATTCGTCGAACTTAGCTTGTTGAGGTCCGAAGGAAGGATCATAAGATTGGAATTTGACGTCATGTGATTCAAGTTTGAATTAGGTTATTGATAGGCACTCCTAACGGAAATCTGATGGACTCTAACAGGTTTCTAACTCGAAGGTCTGAATAATTGAAAATGCTAAATGGCTGATAATAAATAAATCCAACTCAATTATTTTCGATACGAGATAACTAACATAGGTATTAAACGATTGATTTAGATGGCTGAAGGTGTCAATAATAACTTCTAACTTGCTAATCTGATCGAGGCTGGACTGCTAGTGACACAGTACTAATACTGATCTCACGGAAGTAGGCTGCTCTATAGTAATGAGTTCCTATAGACAATGTACTAGATGATACTATAGCGACTAGCGTCTAAGGAAATTAATAACACGGGTGGTTTAGACTGGATTTCTCTCACAAGGTATCTACCTAAGCCACGACACTAAGCTGCTAATGTAGTGGATCCGTGATAGTGTTAGGTAACTACCTGGCAACTAAGTTTGGTCAAGAAGTATTTCTTACTTGTCATTCCGGGTGAGGTTATGTTCCAAATGGTTCGTTGTGATCTCTATTGTAACATGTTAGGCTGAGATTATCCTACTAGACCTATAGTAGTTCTCTAAGTGGTAACATGACATGCCGGGAGGTAAGAGAGTGTTGAATCGAAGGCTAGTCTAATTCGATTATTTTCCTATATGCTTGGTTGGGTAGTTTATGGCACTAAGTTACTAGCTCATGATAATTGGACAACTACACCTAACAAGTTCATATGGATTCTAAATTTATAAGGTGAAATTCCTAACTGATATATCTAATACTGCTTAATCTCTAGTGGTAAGGTACAACTATTGGTTGCTACTCACACGGCTAATTCGGCTAATTCTTATTTCTACTGCTCACGAATGATGCCTTATGAATTAAGTCAGATACCTACATGGTGCCGTGAAATGATTCCTAATTGTTAATCTATTCAAGGTTGATCTCGAATGGTTTGTTGAGTTAACTGACCTAGGCTGGTATTCGCTAAAAGGAAATTCTATTTGTTATGCTAAACTGAGTTCGGTTTCTAGCGGTAAGGTAGGAATACAGGTCATTAATCGAAAAGCTGAATCATCTCAAGGGAGGCATTAAGAGTTGGTTTCCTATAGGACAACCTATTGGAAGTTCTCAGATAAAAATTCCAACTTGGTTCCTCTAGTATGGTGCTAAACAGATCTAACGACTTTGGTGAATCTCGCGACTGAAAGGTAAGACTAGGTATTCAGGAAGAGTCTTGATTTACCGAGGGTTGAATTTTACTTGGCTCACATGTTTCTGGTAAACATGTTCACCGAAAGGTATGGTTACTCTCAAGACCGGGGAATTTACCTGACACGTGGTGTCAGTTGGATACTACTACGACCTACACACCTACGTGCTTCCATGAACAATTCTACTTCGAGCGACTAAAACTTCCATCTTAACTCCTGGTATACTTGTTGGCGTTGCACCACTTACTCCTTCAGTCCTAACTATTCTAGCTCTAACATCCGGTTAGAGAGAATTCTCGCCGACGATTGCTTATGAACTGCATCTCCACTACGGTCTTCTTACTTAACCACCGTGGTCCACTTCGGTTCTCAACTGTAATACCCTGCCTACCATGCACAATACTGAGCTGATCAGACTCAGCATGCGATGGTTTCAGCGTAAACAGTCCAAACTCCAAAGGGTCCGTACTACTAAGGAAGGGATTGTAATGACTCTCGGCAAGGTCCGATACTGGATCGACCTGCTCTGATACCAACTGTAACGCCCCAACTAAAAATATCTAGAATATTTAGTCGGAACATTAAACTGGAATCTGAGTACATTAGATTAAAGGAGAATAACCGAATAATATATTATCATTAAAATAATAATGAGTATTCGATTCAGACAGCGGAAATAGAAACTACACAGAACAACAAGTTAATAAAACAAGGAAGAAGACTAAGTCTTCTAAGCTGACGATCCAAGCACAGCTCCAATCGTCAAATCCAACCTGGTCCCTGCTCCGAAATAACCTGTCTTACCTATATCGAAAAGGGAGTGGGGTGAGACAGTCACTTCGTCCCAGTGAGTTCTACTACCCTCCTAATGGCCATTAAGCCGGGGCACCTAATCAGTCGTAACATATACATTTCATAACATAATATTATAAAGCATAATTTAAAGGTGTATCACAGATTATTAATCTTGTTGATTTTAACCGCAAGGCACACTGAGGTGAGCATCTCTCAGAGGCCCGCCTTGTCCGCTGAACACGACGTGTTTCCGGCATACAGCTCACAAAGTATTCTCTGATGGAAGCTTCCGACGGAAGTCCATAAGCGATATCATAATCGCACATAATTCGACTGATGCTAAGTAAATTCATAAACTACCATAATTATCCCAAAACCCGGGGAGCATACATAATTCTAATTTCCTAAGTTATTCCCTAAGATTCCAATTGTGCTTCACTTCCTGTACCACATTATATTAACTACGTAGTCTGCAAAATATCAAGATTATCCGAGGATATAAAACGAGCGTTTGAATTTTTAGGAAGTTGAAAATAAAAGGTCATTCTGCACATTGCTCGCTACAGCGAGTCACTCACTCGCCATGGCGAACTAACAAGGTCTGGCCTAAATCAACTCGCTAGGCGAGCAAATGCTCGCCATGGCGAGTTTCATCAGCCCAGAGATTGTTCACTCGCCATGAAGGCTCGCCAGCAGCTCGCTATGGCGAGCTTGTGCAGAAAACACTCTGTTTGCGATTTTCAAAGATTTTTCGAAAGAACAGCCTACAATCCTCAAATAAAACTGTGCCAACACATAGTAGATATAATATATGACAGAATAGAAGAGAACTCGGGGTTTAATTCTCCTCACACAATTAATCCCTAATTTCCTAAGTGAACATGCAAGATTTCAGATTTTGGGAATCTAAACTAACTAACTAAGAACCCACCTGGTAAGGAAGCTTTAATTCTTGCTTTTGGGTTCTTTAACACAACTACAACATCCATAGTTATGCTCACGAGTCCCTTGACAGAATTTTGAAGATTTGAATAGTGATGATCCTTCTATCTTTCTTGGTTATTAAGGCATCACTTGCAGCAACCAAGCTCAGCATTTCCAATATGCAAAACAGCCCGGATTATGATTAGAAGAAAAGCACGAATTTATAATTGAATGAGGGGTTTAAGTTTGTCTTTACCTAGTCTCATTTTGCATGGATTGGAGTGGAGATAACTCTAATGCATGCTAATGGCACGATCTCAGCTTGACAGAGCGCGAAAGGAACGATTGAAGCTCACCAAAAGGCCAGAACACGAAGAAATTGAGCCGAGGAGCAACCATGGATCCTGTCTAACTCGCCATGGCGAGTAGAACAACTTTCCATGGCGAGTTGCTCAGTTTCAGCAACATCAACCACGCATTCCAGCTGCATTTTTCCAAAATTTCACCTTCCCACAGCACCTAAAACATTCCCAATGCTGCAAGACTCGTATTTCTGAAGATGAAGACACATGCAACAAGGATTCCAAGTGTGGGCTTATAATTTTAGAGATTGAGTTCTTAAAGGGGGGTTTAAGAGTTCATGGAATTTGAGTCTCTTTATGAATTTGAAGAAGAGGAAATGGAGGGTTTCAACTGAAGATTCCATTTAATTTTATATACAGAGATTCTCTGCAGAAGAGAGAGTTGAGGTGTAGGGTTTGAAGAAAATGTGGTAACATGGGTGTTGGAATTGATTGAGAGATGAAGCTTGGTGTTGTTGTGAGCAAGAGAGAAGAGAGGGGAAGAGCTTCGGTTTGCTGAAGTGAAGTGAGTAAGAAATGCACTAGTTTGCATGTATATGTGAGTGTTGAGAAGCTTGATGAGGTGTTAACATAGTGGAAGTGTGACTCATAGTTCCAATTGAGGTGTAAGCTTAAGCTTCAAAGTGGAATTGTGAGTCACTAAGAGGAGAAAATTGATTCAATGTGTCTTAATTAAATCTCTATTGGATTAATATTGTATTATTGTGTGTTTGATCCAAAGAGTACTTCTTAATTAATACACATAATACACTTAATTCCCAATACTCAATTAATTTAATCATCACTAATTAACTTCAATTATCAGACGAGGCTATAATTAAAATCAATTAGGTGAATAAAGTTGCGGGATGTTACACGGATCATATTAGATTGTGTGCCGGTGTGTCTTGTACATCGTGCCTTTGGTTAGGCGTAGTATTCTGACTCTTTTGGATAATTGTATCTGAATACTTATACTTGTGGTTTAGACGGTTGTCTGTTGTACTGTAAATATTCAGCTACACACTTAACTTCTCAAAAGCACTTTTATGTATGATTAGTACTATGCTGATGTTTGGGATGTACTAATATATAATTAGTCCATTTGTATGATTAATGCTGGCTCATCACATGTTTTATGTGCGCTCTTTGTTGTTTTAAAAAAAAATAATGCCCTTTTTTGGTCTTTGAAAATCGGGGTGTTACGTTGTGGTATCAAAGCTCGGCTTTAGATCATCAAAGGGAAAGTGTGTCGTAGAGTGGTTAGTCCAAAGTCAGTCAGAATATAGCTAGGGTTGTGTTAGTTCTAGCGACCGGTTTTTGTTGTGTTGTGGGTTATGTGGTTATTTATCTTCAGTCTGGCATGGGATATGCTAAGGCACTGGACTGTTTCTTACTGAAGTACTTTAGGGAGTGATGCTTTAGTAAGTAGAATTGTTGAAACCCCCGAGCATTGGTCGAATTTAGTCGACCAGTGTCTTTGAATTCCTTAGACAGAGTGGTCCGAGGAGGATGGACTTGAGGCGAACGAGAACTACAAGGGATTCCTGGAAGTAATATCATGGATGGGAAGTGTCGTTGGATGTTGCCACTCAGAGGTGCTGTTTATGGACAAGTGATAATCAATTGATAAAGGATTGCAAGTAAGGATCGGATTGGGACGACCTTTCGAAGAAGGTATTGGATGCCCGTCGGGTGAGTTAGGGCGAGACTTGATGAAGTCCGTCGGTTGCCAATGGGATGCGGCCACTGTGGAATTGTGGACCAGGCAGAGATGTTAGTTGGATTTAATTACAATGATTGGATAATCATTTGGGTGATTCCTATTGCAATTAAAGTGTGTTGCACGTCAAGAGTCAGTGAACTTAGTGGTGTTAGAAGACAGTTGCACGAACGATGGGTACCTTAAGGGTTTAAGTTAAGAGTTTGAGATAAACTAGATTCGAAAATGAGATTATTATGGATGAATCTCGTGATGATTAAGGGTAAGAGACCAAATATCACATGGATAAGTGACAATCTATACGTAGTTAAGGAGATAGTAAGTATAGATGTCGATGTGAGACAAAACTATAGGTAATCATTGGTTGGATAATTATGGTTTTGGAGAGATGTTTAGGTAAGAACGAGGAGTTCAACCATGGAAAGTAAGTTACATATCACGGATAGGTGATACTAGATGTGTGTAGTATGGAAATACCTAGAGAATTGTAGCAGTGTAAGCTAGAATTGTTAGTTATCGGCAGGTAAACCTTAAGAGGAAGTGAACATATTGCGTAATTCTTAGGGATTAGTAAAAAATTATTGAGTAGTTTGAAGAGATTAGTCAAGATTGAGTAGAGATCCTGTGCAGATGTGCATTTAAGTTAATGATTTTGATCGACCAAGAGGGTGAAGGACCAAGTAGTACCTTGAAATTATGGAATCATAGGAGTTGAGGTAACCAAACGTTAAGAAATTCACGTTATGGACGACAATGTTTGGAAATTTTCTAGAAATATCAAGTTGTGATTAGACAAAAATTCATTCGTAAGAGTATTGAGATGGTGAGAATTACTATAAAGAAAGGCCCTGTACTATATATTAAGATTTAATGGATGAATCTAGATGGTAAGACAAGTAATTGTAGTTTTTGAGGATTAGATTCAAGGTTTCGATTTGGGTATCGAACGTATTAAGGTTGAAATCATAGCAAAGTGTTATACTTTGGTAGTTGTTCTTGAGAAGTCGAGCATTAAGCTTTGAAATAATTATTCAATCGCTAGATGGATGAGTCGATTTGTAGGTGAATTACAGTGACCTTATAAGAACGAGTTTAGAAATAGCCGTTCCTAAAGAGATGATCATTAGTAAAGGTTAAAAATGAATAAGAAAACGGTGAGTGACTAGATGTAAGAGCAAGGTTAGCTCGAACTTGAGATTTAGGGATTGATTCTCCGGTGGGAACAACTTTAGATGAATTTTGCATAAAGAGATACTTAATAGGAACTTGAGGAGTTAATTAATTGGAGCGTTTGATTATGATAAGTACAATAGTTGACACCGTAAGGGAAGTTAGAGATGAATAAGAATCCAGTTAGTGAATGGATGTGTCAGGATGGGTAGCGAGAACGTATGTGTGAAGTTGTTTATTGGTATTGGAGAATACTATAACTTTAGATAGTTATGAAGATTTGGGATTTGTCGAACGGAGAAGGGTAGGCTTGTTGTGATTCAAAATTATGTGGAATGAGGGAGTAATTGGTTTGTGAGTGGCGAACTAAAGGTGTTGTTTGGAATCAACAATTTATTGGTCATGGTGGTTTGGGAACCAACTCTAGGCAGTTGGTGAACTTGAAAGTTGCAAATTAGTAGATCAATGAGTTAGTCGCAAAGGAAGTTAGTCGTTGAGAAGACATGTTAAGAACAAGTAAGAGGTAAACACATGAGAATGTGGCATATGTCAATTGATGATTGGCGAAAGGAATTACCTCACACATAATTTGGAAAATTATGATTGTGCGTGTATATTAAGGATTCGAAAGCACCTCCTGAATGGATGTCATGGAGGTGTGTGTGTTGTATGTGGAAGTAAGAAGGATAAGCAATTGTCTAAGGGCAAAGTTTGGTGGAAACTAATAGAAATTGATTCATTGTAGTTGTTACAATGAGGATAGGCGTAACATAGAGGAAAATGCGCATTGAGAAAACGAATGATTTCGGTCGTTGACAGTAGAAGCGGTTGAACGACGGTTGAGGTGAGAAATATCTCAAGATATGATTGGATGTAGGAATTTACTCTAAGGATAAGATGTTGGAACAAATAAGAATGGTCAGGGTGAGAAGCTCTTCTGAGTAAAAAAGAATTTAATGATAAGAGAAAAAAACTCAAGAGAGTTTAGAAATAGAATAAGAATACAACGTGGAATGGTTTAAGCCGACGATGGCAGTCAACGAGGAGAAATGTTTTATGCTAAAGGCAGACAAGGATAAGGTAAGTATTAATTTGAAAAATATGTGGATGCATAAGAAATTGCTTTTTTTGGAATGTGAGATTTGAATAAAGGGAGTTCAAAAGAAGTAGATGTTATAGTTTGGCGAGTGCCAAGAAAAATGAGGAGTTTGGATCACCAACCGGATGTTGGGGTGGTATTATTAAAATCATGATTGGAACGAGATCCGAATGTGAACATACGATTAGGCGTATTTATTAAATTAAGGACTTATGGATGTTAGTGAAGTTGTGAAGTTCTTTTAACGAGATGGCAACTTCTTTCTGAGTGTAATGGTTTGGGTGGTACTTGCCGTGGTAGCACTGTATTACTGTTGGGCGATACTTAACAGATGTTTCGAGAGTGGAAGCATGAGGTTTTAAGTGTTATGTTTTGAGTATTGGGTCTCATTGGGGAGATCGAGGTAGTGGGAATTGAGAAAATGTGTAGAAAACCTCGAAGGAATTAGTGGACCCTTGTGCCTCGGATGATCTTGAGCACAAGTGGAAGGGAGCATTATTCAAGTTAGGTAAAGATGGTCTAAACCACCATCATGATTGTCGGTTATCTATTGACAAATTGAGGAACTGATCATCCTTA
The DNA here is from genome assembly GCA_954870985.1 of Trifolium fragiferum. Taxonomy (NCBI): domain Eukaryota; kingdom Viridiplantae; phylum Streptophyta; class Magnoliopsida; order Fabales; family Fabaceae; genus Trifolium; species Trifolium fragiferum. Next base: position 42,545,211 of record OX940793.1, read on the forward strand.
ATCTCTTGTTAATAGTAGACGGAATCGTGTTGACTGGAATTGACTAGCTTTTGCTAGCTTTGGTAGTGCGCAGAAAGTTTTCGGTGTTTCTTTTTGGAGGGTAGCCATTCACCACTTCGTGTGGGCCTAGTTGAATTGCTTATATTGTGGAGGCATAAGAGGTGACTTTGAAAATTTCGTGTGTCGACCTAGGATCTTTGAGGAACTAGAGGTTGTGAACCTTCGTAGTAAGGTTAGATTTTGAGTGGTGAACTCGTTGTGTGATGTCTAGCTTTGTTTCTAGAGTTTGGAACCAGCGTGACTATGTAGAGGGTTGCGATATGTGCACGGTCGTACCAGTGTGGTGGTGATAGCATCTGTGTGGCTTCAACTAGTGTTAGAATCTGTGTGGCTACACCTAATCCTACGAGACTCTATTGTGTTAGTGATAGTAATGACTGGTTGAGTTGTTACTCTTATCTTTAGTTTCGAGAACGAAACTTCTTTTTGGAGGGTAGTAATGTAAGACCTGTAATTCCACGATACATTTCGTGTGAGGAAAATAAATATTGGCTAAGAATATTAGGGTTTTTGTTAAGTGGTTTTGTGAGTATTATCGCGATAATAGAATTTTGCTGAGTTAGAGCCTGTTTTGTGCTCGTGTGCTGAAAATGCACAGACTTTTGTTCCTTGGTCTTTATTTATCTATGAGAACGTTCCTGTGTCTTCAAAAGGATAAAATGAGAGATTAATTTTGCATTAGTTGTTTTGTCTAATGACTAGCAAAGAAAAACGTGTGGCCAAATAAATTGCTTTCATGACCTTTGATCAAAAGCTCTATCCAATTCATGCATCATTATCATCGTGCACTTCCTTATACTAAAATATTTCAATACCATTAATAAAATAAAATACTTCAATATAAGAATAAAATATTAATTTAAATCTAAAAATATATTTGGTCACTACTATATAAAAGTATATGTTTATCTTTAGCAACAAAAAATATAAAAGGATATGAAATGACATTGAATAATTATCAATATATGTATATTCTGTAACGCCCCAACTAAATTATCTAGAATATTTAGTCGGAACATTAATAACTAGAATCGGAGTACATTAAAATTACAAAGAAACTAACTGAATAATATATTATCATTAGGATAATAAAAGAATATTTGATACAGACAGCGGAAAAGAACCACAACGGAATAACAAGCTATATAAAAACAAGGAAGAAGACTAAGTCTTTTAAGCTGACAATCCAAGCTCGGCTCCAATCGTCAGATCCATCCTAGTCCCTGCTTCGAAATAACCTGTCCACCTAAAAAAATTGAATGGAGTGGGGTGAGACTACTAAGTCTCAGTGGGTCCTACTACCCTCCTAATGGCGACTACGCCGGGGCTCCTAATCAGTCATACATATTCATAACATAATATCATAGCATAATAAATAAAGGTGTATCACACATAATTAGTCTTATTGATTTTAACCGCAAGGACACTCTGAGGTGAACATCTCTCAGAGGCCCGCCTTGTCCGCTGAACACGAAGTGTTTCCGGCATACAGCTCATAAAATATTTCCTAATGGAAGCTTCCGAAGGAAGTCCATAAAGCGACATCACAAATCGCACATAACTGACTGATACTAAATTAATTCATACTACCATAATATCCTAAAACCCGGGGAGCATACATCATTTCTAAATTCCTTAAGTTATACCCTAAGATTCCAATTGCCTTTGACCTCTTGTGCAACATTATATTAATTATACAATTGCAAAAACATCTGAAATAATAGAGGATATAAAACGAGTGATGAATTTTAGGAAAAAAAATTAAAATATGAGTGAATTCTGCCCCAGCTCGCCATGGCGAGTAAACTGCTCGCCATGGCGAGTAAACTGGTAAAATTTTTCTGTGCAAGCTCGCCATGGCGAGTAAACTGGTCCTGACCCAAATCGACTCGCGAGGCGAGCAAACGCTCGCCATGGCGAGTTTCATCAGCCCAGAAGTTGTTAACTCGCCATGAAGGCTCGCTAGCTACTCGCTACGGCGAGTTCCTGCAGAAAATACTCTGTTTTGCGAATTTTGATAATTTTGCAAAGAAATCACTTACAATACTCTTTTAAAACAGTGCAATCATATAATAGACATAATATATGACAGAATGGAGGGAAAATTGGGAGTTATTTCCCCTCACACAATATTTCCCTAATTTTCCTAAGTTTGCATGCAATATTTAAATTTGGGGAATTCTAACTACCTAGCCTAAGAACCCACCTGTTAATTGAAGCTTTAACCATGCTCCTTGGGCTCTACACAGCTATAGCAACATCCCAGCTACACCCACGACCAATTGGCAGAATTGGAATTGTGAAGAATTAATGAATCTCCAATTTTCTTGCTTCTAGGATCAGAACTTGCTTGATGTTTGTTTCCTATTGAGACTAAAGAGTTTCTAGTGATGCTTTTAGAATAACACAGTGAGTGTTTATGGTTTGGATTTGAGCATGCATGTCTTCCTATTGGTTGAAGGGAAAATGTGAGTGATATGGTTGTTGTTTGTTACGTTAATGAATTTATGAAAAGGGAAGATGTGACGGCTTGACTGGAATCACTGCATATCATTGCATGTGTGAAGGAGTCTCTGTGATAATTGTTGGTTGTGTAAAACATTGAGAGGAAGTGACAAATATGTAAAATGGGAAGATGAATTTCCTTAGTTGTTGCTATTGTTGTTGGGTTCGAGAGAGAGTGAGAGAGCTTGAGGGGAAAGTGTGATTTTTCTGATTGTGAAGTTATGAGGAGTAATAAACATTTCAACCCATTTATTAGGCCAACTTTGCATGTGATCTAAGTGGCTAATAAGGTAGTGGAGAATGAGGTGTTGGTTAGATAGGAAAATAAGAGTGAGTCATTGTTGATGATGTGTATTGAAAGACGGGGAATCGCGTGAGAGTGTGCAAAAAGGGGAGGGAAGATTGAACTCTCTTGTGTTAATTAAATCACAAGTGTGAGATAAATGTATTAATGTGTAGTTTAGGTCCAATTAGAACTCCAAACTTTACACACAATTTACTTAATTCTCAAGACTTAATTAATTTAATCACCTCTAATTAATTCTTATTTATTAGATAAAGCTCTAATAAGAATTAATTAGGTAATTTTAGAAGTTGGGATATTACATATTCTTAAACTAATTTGTGGATTGACCAATGAAAGTACTCGTCAAATAAAAAAGAGAATAGTATAAATCAAATTAATCAAAAAGAATTTTGTGGCGTTACAAAGAAAACTACTATATAAAAATAAAACGCTAACAAGCAATCCAATTTATTATCCAATATTCAAATGTTTTACAATAATTTAAAGAACTTGAGCACCTTGTCAAAGAACATCCACATAGTTCGCAAGTAACGGACTAGTTTTAATTTTACGGAGACTATCGAAACAATCAAGAATGAATGGCATAATTTCAGCTGCATCTTTAGCCATGGCGGGATAATGTTTGAGCTCCAAATCCATTTTTGCATTAATAATACTTGTAGAGACACTATCATTGGTATCCAAATCTAATGAACATGAATAATAATATTGTAGCACGGTATCATTCGCGACATTTAGCAATTCAGCGAGGAGTCTTTCTGTGTTAGTCAAATTGTTATTAAGCACCTAAAGTGTGTATCGTGCAAGGTCAACAAGATCAACACGTTTTGCTCCTCCTGGTTTAGAGTTTAGAAGATTTGAACAATATGAAGGATTTGGGGCTTCTTTGCAAATCACATCTACTTCAACAACTTTGGCTGAAGAAATTGAAACGAAGGAAGCAACACATATTGTAAGAAGAACCAACAAGATAGAGGAGTATTGACTCATCTTATGTTGTTTTTCTTTTTCTTGTATTTCTGTTTTTCTCATTGATATTACTCTTGGTTTTATAGACTTCATTGTGTGAAGAGCAAGTAGATAAATATGTAAACTTGATATATATATATATATATATATATATATATATATATATATATATATATATATATATATATATATATATATATATATAAATTTTCTTTTTATAGTAAAACTCGATACATAATATTATTTTATAAGTCAAACATTGTAGAAAAATAATGCAAATCATGATATTTGTTGTATTTTTCTCGATTACTACAAATTAAAATTAATGCAAATATTTTTTTAAAGGAAATAAATAATTGCCATAACAAAAATTATGGCAAATATTTGTGTGTCAAAAAAAAATTATGGACATTGACTAATTTTTACGGATTTTATTTTTGACTTGACTCTTTTGTAACTTTGGTATGTGATGAGTAGATTGCGCGATCTCAATATATTTTATTTTAGTTTCTTCAAAAAAAACAAATCGATTTCAAATCATATCACTATCACATATAAATTTATATAATATATAGACTTGTAAAAAATAAAATAAATATTTATAGAAAGAAAATCGCATAACTGTATAAAAAAATTTATAATAGAAGGATGAAAGTAATTATTTTTATACACAATTAAATATAAAACCAAATTTATAATAGAAGAATTCAAGTAGTTATTTTTATAAACAATTCAATATAATACAAAATTTAAGGTTTTTATTATAAAAAAAATATAAAATCAAATTATACAGTTTTTGTCGGTTAACACTCCCGTTTTAAGGGGAATGGAGCCTTAGTAATTCACAATTTCGCTGCAAGATCATGATGTCTAGTCGTAAAATTGTTTCACCGAACAATTAAATTCGAGTTCTTTCGAAAAATTCATCCTTTAATACAAAGTCATTAAAAAGTGAATCAAAGAAAATCATTCACTATAGAAATAATTAAAGAAAGAAAACTACCATATAAAACTAAAACGCTAACAAGCAATCCAATTTATTATCCAATATTCAAATATTTTACAATAATTTGAAGAACTTGAGTACCTTGTCGAAGAACATCGACATAGTTCGCAAGTAACAGACTAGTTTTATTTTTATGGAGACTTTCGAGACAATCAAGAATTAATGGCATAATTTTAGCTGCATCTTTAGCCAGGGTGGGATAATTTTTGAGCTCCAAATCAACTTGTGCATTAATAATACTTGTAGAGACACTATTATTGTTATCCAAATCCAAATCTAATGAACATGAATAATAATATTGTTCCACGGTATCATTCGCGGCGTTTTGCAATTCAGCGAGGAGTCTTGCTGTGTCAGTCAAATTGTTATCAAGCACATAAAGTGTGTATCGTGCAAGGTCAACAAGATCAACACCTTTTGCTCCTCCTGGTTTTGAGTTAAGAAGATTTGAACAATATGAAGGATTTGGGGCTTCTTTGCAAATCACATCTACTTCAACAACTTTGGCCGAAGAAATTGAAACGGAGGAAGCAACACATAATATAAGAACAACAAACAAGACAGAGGAGTATTGACTCATCTTTTGTTGTTTTTCTTTTTCTTGTATTTCTGTTTTTCTTATTGATATTACTCTAGGTTTTATAGACTTCATTGTGTGAAGAGCAAGTAGATAAATATGTTTTGAAAAAAATAAAATCTTGATATATATTTTTTTTAATAGTAAATCTCGATACATAATATTTGTTTGCAAGTCAAACATTGTAGAAAAATAATGCAAATCTTGATATTTGTTCTATTTTTCTCGATTACAACCAATTAAAATTAATGCAATTTTTTTTAAAGGAAATAAATATTTGCTTTAACAAAAATTAAGGCAAATATTTGTCTGTCAAAAGAAAATTATGGACATTGAGTAATTTTTAGGGATTTTATTTTTGACTTGACTCTTTTGTAACTTTGGTATGTGATGAGTAGATTGCGCGATCTCAATATATTTTATTTTAGTTTCTTCAAAAAAAAAAATCGATTTCAAATCATATCACTATCACATATAAATTTATATAATATTTATACTTGTAAAAAATAAAATAAATATTTATAGAAAGAAAATCGCATAACTGTATAAAAAAATTTATAATAGAAGGATGAAAGTAATTATTTTTATACACAATTAAATATAAAACCAAATTTATAATAGAAGAATTCAAGTAGTTATTTTTATAAACATTTAAATATAAAACAAAAAATTTAAGGTTTTTATTATTAAAAAAATATAAAATCAAATTATACAATTTTTGTAGGTTAACACTCCCGTTTTAAGGGGAATGGAGCCTTAGTAATTCACAATTTCGCTGCAAGATCATCATGTCTAGCCGAAAAATTGTTTCACTGAAGAATTAAATTCGAGTTCTTTCGAAAAATTCATCCTTTAATACAAAGTCATTAAAAAGTGAATCAAAGAAAATCATTCACTATAGAAATAATTAAAGAAAGAAAACTACCATATAAAACTAAAACGTTAACAAGCAATCCAATTTATTATCCAATATTCAAATATTTTACAATAATTTGAAGAACTTGAGTACCTTGTCGAAGAACATCGACATAGTTCGCAAGTAACGGACTAGTTTTATTTTTATGGAGACTTTCGAGACAATCAAGAATTAATGGCATAATTTTAGCTGCATCTTTAGCCATGGTGGGATAATGTTTGAGCTCCAAATCCACTTGTGCATTAATAATACTTGTAGAGACACTATTATTGTTATCCAAATCTAATGAACATGTATAATAATATTGTGCCACGGTATCATTCGCGGCGTTTTGCAATTCAACGAGGAGTCTTGCTGTGTTAGTCAAATTGTTATCAAGCACATAAAGTGTGTATCGTGCAAGGTCAACAAGATCAACACCTTTTGCTCCTCCTGGTTTTGAGTTAAGAAGATTTGAACAATATGAAGGATTTGGGGCTTCTTTGCAAATCACATCTACTTCAACAACTTTGGCCGAAGAAATTGAAACGGAGGAAGCAACACATAATATAAGAACAACAAACAAGACAGAGGAGTATTGACTCATCTTTTGTTGTTTTTATTTTTCTTGTATTTCAGTTTTTCTTATTGATTTTACTCTAGGTTTTATAGACTTCATTGTGTGAAGAGCAAGTAGATGAATATGTTTTGAAAAAAAATAAAATCTTGATATATATTTTTTTTAATAGTGAATCTCGATACATAATATTTGTTTACAAGTCAAACATTGTAGAAAAATAATGCAAATCTTGATATTTGTTCTATTTTTCTCGATTACAACCAATTAAAATTAATGCAATTTTTTATAAAGGAAATAAATATTTGCCTTAACAAAAATTAAGGCAAATATTTGTGTGTCAAAAGAAAATTATGGACATTGACTAATTTTTAGGGAATTTATTTTTGACTTGACTCTTTTGTAACTTTGGTATGTGATGAGTAGATTGCGCGATCTCAATATATTTTATTTTAGTTTCTTCAAAAAAAAAAAATCGATTTCAGATCATATCACTATCACATATAAATTTATATAATATTTAGACTTGTAAAAAATAAAATAAATATTTATAGAAAGAAAATCGCATAATTGTATAAAAAAATTTATAATAGAAGGATGAAAGTAATTATTTTTATACACAATTAAATATAAAACCAAATTTATAATAGAAGAATTCAAGTAGTTATTTTTATAAACAATTAAATATAAAACAAAAAATTTAAGGTTTTTATTATTAAAAAAATATAAAATCAAATTATACAATTTTTGAGGTTAACACTCCCGTTTTAAGGGGAATGGAGCCTTAGTAATTCACAATTTCGCTGCAAGATCATCATGACTAGCCAAAAATTTTTTTCACCGAAGAATTAAATTCGAGTTCTTTCGAAAAATTCATCCTTTAATACAAAGTCATTAAAAAGTGAATCAAAGAAAATCATTCACTATAGAAATAATTAACGAAAGAAAACTACCATATAAAACTAAAACGCTAACAAGCTGTAACATCCCCAAATTTCTAAATTGCCTAATTAATTTAATTAGAGATTATCTATCAAAAATTAAAATTAATTAGAGGTGATTAATTAATTAATTCTTGAGAATTAAGTGTTGTACGTGTAAGATTGAGAATTTCTAATTCAAACTCAACTACACAATTAGCACCTTAAATCAATTCTAGAGATTAATTAACATATAAGAATTCAAATTCCCTCCTAATTTCCCTCTTCTATGACTCATAATTCCACCAAACTCAAGGTATCACCTCAAGCCAAACACCTCATGTGAATCCATGAGTCATGGTTCCACAAAAAAAAACCAAACTCTATTCCTTGCATGCAAACTGAATCACTCCCACTCACATTCATTCAGCAAAGGAAAAACAGAAATATTACTCCCTCTCAATTCTCTCCTCTCTCACGCATGCAAACAACACAAGCATAACCACCAAAGTTCATTTTTTTTCTAAAATCACAAGTTGTTCTCTAGTATCACAAGCCTTCTAACACAATGACAGAGATTCCTTTTCTCTGCAACATCACAGAACTCAGAATCCCTGATGAGAATCAATTCTCAAGAACCTCACAAGTTCACATAACAACAACCTTTCCATTTTGCTACTTCCATAAGCCAATAGCATTACATGCAGCCCATGAAACAACCAAATTCGTGCACTGTTTCCACACATAGATTCACCCTATAAAAGCCACTCCATTCCTGATGAATTAATCATCAAACACAACTGAAATTCGTAGAGCAAAATAAGGGGGTTTCAAGTGTCAAAGTTCCAGTTTTGGTCAGTTCTGTTCTTGGGTACTAGAAGAGGATTCAGTAGCTGTTTGTAGAGCTTAGAGAAAGGTTAAAGCTCAATTTACAGGTGGGTTCTTAGGCTAGTTTAGCTAGTTTTCCCAAATTTATGAAATGCATGCAAACATAGGAATTTATAGGGAATAACTGTGTGTATGAATTTAGCTCCCAAAATTCATGCTATTCTGTTTTATATCATTTGAAATGTGTTTCTGCACTGTCTTGAAAGAGGATTGTAGGTGTGGTTTATAAAATTCAAAGATTTTCGCAAAACAGAGGTATTTCTGCACAAACTCGCCATAGCGAGTTGCTAGCGAGCTTTCATGGCGAGCTCCAGGTTTTGGGCTGAAGAACTTCGCCATGGAGAGCATCTGCTCGCCTAGCGAGTTGTTTAGGCCAGTACCTGCTAGTTCGCCATGGCGAGCTTGGTGACTCGCCGTAGCGAGTAAGCCCATAAATGACTTATTTTTCTTATTTTCAAACGATAATTGAAGCACTCGTTTTATATCCTCGTCAAAGATTGCTATTTTGCAGAAATGTAAATAAATTGATGTAAACAGGAGGTCAATTACAGTTAAAATTCTTAGGATGTTGTATGCACCCCGGGTTTGGGATTTATTGGTAGCATGTTAATAAATTAGTGATCAGTCGAATTAATTATATGAACATGATATCAGTATGGACTTCGTTTTAGATGTTCCATTAGAAAAATTATGTGAGCTTTATGCCGGAGCGCTTTCTGCTCGCGGATAAGGCGAACCCCTGAGACGTGCTCACCTTAGAGGGTTTGCGGTTTAAAATGAACAAGATAAACTTTGTGTTAAACCTTTATATTATTGCTTATGATAATTATGCTATGATTATAGATTATGATATGACTGATTAGGAGCCCCGGCTTTATAGCCTAGGAGGGTAGTAGAATTCACTGGGACGAAGTGACTGTCTCACCCCACTCCCTATTTGAAACAAGAAAACAGGTTGAATAGGTAAGCGTTGGTCTTGGAGTCGCTGCTGCACTTGGAGGATTGCATTTAGTTTTCATGCTTTCTCACTTTCTTATCGTGTTGTATTTATTTCCGCTGATAATTCCTGTATTTTCGTTGTATTTGGCACTTGTGCGTGCAAAGAACTTTGTTGTAATAATAATGAATTTCAGTTATCAATAATAATACTCCTTGATTATTCTAGATTTATCTATGGGGTGTTATAATTGGTATCAGAGCAGGTCGATTCAGATCTTGCGTGAGTTCATTAGTATTACCATTCCAATCCCAGTAGTTGTCTAGTTTCCCTACATACGTTCTAGGTGTCATGTCACTTTAGGCCTAGCTAACTTGATTTGATATTGGCAGTTAGAGCGAAATGTCTGGACCGAGACGAGGACCTGGAAGGCCACCAAGAAGGCATGATAGTGATGAGGAACCAGAAGTGTTCGGAGATCCTAACGCCAACATGTGGGCAGAGATGATGCATCAGCATCAGCAGTTTCAAGCCCAACAAGCGCAACAGCATCAGGAGTTTATGGCTATGTTTCAGCAGCACATGAATGCTCCCCCTCCTCAGAACTTGGGGTCGAGCGCTGCCTTCCGAGAGTTTTGTAGAATGAGCCCTCCAGAGTTTTACGGTGAATATAATCCCGCTAAAGCCAGGGAATGGTTGCAAAGGATGACTGGCATTCTGGACTCCATGACTTGCTCAGAGATAGATAAAGTAACCTTCGTCTCCCGCTTCTTCAGGGGTGACGCTTGCAATTGGTGGGAAGGTACCAAACAATACATGGAAGCCAGCCATACGGAGATTAACTGGCAGAATTTCAGGCGTTTGTTCATTGGCCATTACATTCCTGAGAGCTACCGATTCCAGATGGAACGGGAGTTAACTGAGTTGAAGCAAGGTAGTCTGACGGTAGCTGAATATACCATGAAGTTCAACGAGTTGGTCCGGTATGTTGCTGATGGTGACGACGCCCCTACCTAAGCCTGGAAAATGAAGAAATACAGGATAGGGCTTCGAGCGGATATAGCTCACGACGTGGCAATGTAACAGATAACTAGCTTTGGTGATCTAGTGCAGAAGAGCTATCACGCCGAAGCTGGTCTCAGCAACATCCACAAGGAGAAGAATGAGGTGAATCAGAAGAAGAAGGGTTTGTTTGGTAAGTTTGGTTTGAACTTGAAGTCTAAGGGTAACTCCAGCATGGGCAAGCAGAGTCACTCTCAACGCTCGCCCAAGAACTGTTCAGACTGTGGATATCCTCACAGCGGCGAATGCATGAAAGGCAAGAATATGTGCTATTACTGCAAGCAACCTGGTCACTTCAGGAACGAGTGCCCAAAATTGAAAAAGCACGGAGAATCCAGTGGAACTGCAAAGAATAAAGGTCGGGTATATTCTTTAGACTGCAATGAAATAACTAGGAATGCTTCTTTGCAAATCACATCTACTTCAACAACTTTGGCCGAAGAAATTGAAACGGAGGAAGCAACACATAATATAAGAACAACAAACAAGACAGAGGAGTATTGACTCATCTTTTGTTGTTTTTCTTTTTCTTGTATTTCTGTTTTTCTTATTGATTTTACTCTAGGTTTTATAGACTTCATTGTGTGAAGAGCAAGTAGATGAATATGTTTTGAAAAAAAATAAAATCTTGATATATATTTTTTTTAATAGTGAATCTCGATACATAATATTTGTTTACAAGTCAAACATTGTAGAAAAATAATGCAAATCTTGATATTTGTTCTATTTTTCTCGATTACAACCAATTAAAATTAATGCAATTTTTTTTAAAGGAAATAAATATTTGCCTTAACAAAAATTAAGGCAAATATTTGTGTGTCAAAAAAAAATTATGGACATTGACTAATTTTTAGGGATTTTATTTTTGACTTGAATCTTTTGTAACTTTGGTATGTGATGAGTAGATTGCGCGATCTCAATATATTTTATTTTAGTTTCTTCAAAAAAAAAATCGATTTCAAATCATATCACTATCACATATAAATTTATATAATATTTATACTTGTAAAAAATAAAATAAATATTTATAGAAAGAAAATCGCATAAATGTATAAAAAAATTTATAATAGAAGGATGAAAGTAATTATTTTTATACACAATTAAATATAAAACCAAATTTATAATAGAAGAATTCAAGTAGTTATTTTTATAAACAATTAAATATAAAACAAAATTTAAGGTTTTTATTATAAAAAAAATATAAAATCAAATTATACAATTTTTGTCTGTTAACACTCCCGTTTTAAGGGGAATGGAGCCTTAGTAATTCACAATTTCGCTGCAAGATCATCATGTCTAGCCGAAAAATTGTTTCACCGAAGAATTAAATTCGAGTTCTTTCGAAAAATTCATCCTTTAATACAAAGTCATTAAAAAGTGAATCAAAGAAAATCATTCAATATAGAAATAATTAAAGAAAGAAAACTACCATATAAAACTAAAACGCTAACAAGCAATCCAATTTATTATCCAATATTCAAATATTTTACAATAATTTGAAGAACTTGAGTACCATAGAACATCGACATAGTTCGCAAGTAACGGACTAGTTTTATTTTTATGGAGACTTTCGAGACAATCAAGAATTAATGGCATAATTTTAGCTGCATCTTTAGCCATGGTGGGATAATGTTTGAGCTCCAAATCCACTTGTGCATTAATAATACTTGTAGAGACACTATTATTGTTATCCAAATCCAAATCTAATGAACATGAATAATAATATTGTGCCACGGTATCATTCGCGGCGTTTTGCAATTCAGCGAGGAGTCTTGCTGTGTTAGTCAAATTGTTATCAAGCACATAAAGTGTGTATCGTGCAAGGTCAACAAGATCAACACCTTTTGCTCCTCCTGGTTTTGAGTTAAGAAGATTTGAACAATATGAAGGATTTGGGGCTTCTTTGCAAATCACATCTACTTCAACAACTTTGGCCGAAGAAATTGAAACGGAGGAAGCAACACATAATATAAGAACAACAAACAAGACAGAGGAGTATTGACTCATCTTTTGTTGTTTTTCTTTTTCTTGTATTTCTGTTTTTCTTATTGATTTTACTCTAGGTTTTATAGACTTAATTGTGTGAAGAGCAATTAGATGAATATGTTTTGAAAAAAAATAAAATCTTGATATATATTTTTTTTAATAGTGAATCTCGATACATAATATTTGTTTACAAGTCAAACATTGTAGAAAAATAATGCAAATCTTGATATTTGTTCTATTTTTCTCGATTACAACCAATTAAAATTAATGCAATTTTTTTTAAAGGAAATAAATATTTGCCTTAACAAAAATTAAGGCAAATATTTGTGTGTCAAAAAAAAATTATGGACATTGACTAATTTTTAGGGATTTTATTTTTGACTTGAATCTTTTGTAACTTTGGTATGTGATGAGTAGATTGCGCGATCTCAATATATTTTATTTTAGTTTCTTCAAAAAAAAAATCGATTTCAAATCATATCACTATCACATATAAATTTATATAATATTTAGACTTGTAAAAAATAAAATAAATATTTATAGAAAGAAAATCGCATAAATGTATAAAAAAATTTATAATAGAAGGATGAAAGTAATTATTTTTATACACAATTAAATATAAAACCAAATTTATAATAGAAGAATTCAAGTAGTTATTTTTATAAACAATTAAATATAAAACAAAATTTAAGGTTTTTATTATAAAAAAAATATAAAATCAAATTATACAATTTTTGTCGGTTAACACTCCCGTTTTAAGGGGAATGGAGCCTTAGTAATTCACAATTTCGCTGCAAGATCATCATGTCTAGCCGAAAAATTGTTTCACCGAAGAATTAAATTCGAGTTCTTTCGAAAAATTCATCCTTTAATACAAAGTCATTAAAAAGTGAATCAAAGAAAATCATTCACTATAGAAATAATTAACGAAAGAAAACTACCATATAAAACTAAAACGCTAACAAGCAATCCAATTTATTATCCAATATTCAAATATTTTACAATAATTTGAAGAGCTTGAGTACCTTGTCGAAGAACATCGACATAGTTCGCAAGTAACGGACTAGTTTTATTTTTATGGAGACTTTCGAGACAATCAAGAATTAATGGCATAATTTTAGCTGCATCTTTAGCCATGGTGGGATAATGTTTGAGCTCCAAATCCACTTTTGCATTAATAATAATTGTAGAGACACTATTATTGTTATCCAAATCTAAATCTAATGAACATGAATAATAATATTGTGCCACGGTATCATTCGCGGCGTTTTGCAATTCAGCGAGGAGTCTTGCTGTGTTAGTCAAATGGTTATTAAGCACATAAAGTGTGTATCGTGCAAGGTCAACAAGATCAACACCTTTTGCTCCTCTTGGTTTTGAGTTAAGAAGATTTGAACAATATGAAGGATTTGGGGCTTCTTTGCAAATCACATCTACTTCAACAACTTTGGCCGAAGAAATTGAAACGGAGGAAGCAACACATAATATAAGAACAAAAAACAAGACAGAGGAGTATTGACTCATCTTTTGTTGTTTTTCTTTTTCTTGTATTTCTGTTTTTCTTATTGATTTTACTCTAGGTTTTATAGACTTCATTGTGTGAAGAGCAAGTAGATGAATATGTTTTGAAAAAAAATAAAATCTTGATATATATTTTTTTTAATAGTGAATCTCGATACATAATATGTGTTTACAAGTCAAACATTGTAAAAAAATAATGCAAATCTTGATATTTGTTCTATTTTTCTCGATTACAACCAATTAAAATTAATGCAATTTTTTTTAAAGGAAATAAATATTTGCCTTAACAAAAATTAAGGCAAATATTTGTGTGTCAAAAAAAAATTATGGACATTGACTAATTTTTAGGGATTTTATTTTTGACTTGAATCTTTTGTAACTTTGGTATGTGATGAGTAGATTGCGCGATCTCAATATATTTTATTTTAGTTTAATCAAAAAAAAAATCGATTTCAAATCATATCACTATCACATATAAATTTATATAATATTTAGACTTGTAAAAAATAAAATAAATATTTATAGAAAGAAAATCGCATAAATGTATAAAAAAATTTATAATAGAAGGATGAAAGTAATTATTTTTATACACAATTAAATATAAAACCAAATTTATAATAGAAGAATTCAAGTAGTTATTTTTATAAACAATTAAATATAAAACAAAATTTAAGGTTTTTATTATAAAAAAAATATAAAATCAAATTATACAATTTTTGTCGGTTAACACTCCCGTTTTAAGGGGAATGGAGCCTTAGTAATTCACAATTTCGCTGCAAGATCATCATGTCTAGCCGAAAAATTGTTTCACCGAAGAATTAAATTCGAGTTCTTTCGAAAAATTCATCCTTTAATACAAAGTCATTAAAAAGTGAATCAAAGAAAATCATTCACTATAGAAATAATTAACGAAAGAAAACTACCATATAAAACTAAAACGCTAACAAGCAATCCAATTTATTATCCAATATTCAAATATTTTACAATAATTTGAAGAGCTTGAGTACCTTGTCGAAGAACATCGACATAGTTCGCAAGTAACGGACTAGTTTTATTTTTATGGAGACTTTCGAGACAATCAAGAATTAATGGCATAATTTTAGCTGCATCTTTAGCCATGGTGGGATAATGTTTGAGCTCCAAATCCACTTTTGCATTAATAATAATTGTAGAGACACTATTATTGTTATCCAAATCTAAATCTAATGAACATGAATAATAATATTGTGCCACGGTATCATTCGCGGCGTTTTGCAATTCAGCGAGGAGTCTTGCTGTGTTAGTCAAATGGTTATTAAGCACATAAAGTGTGTATCGTGCAAGGTCAACAAGATCAACACCTTTTGCTCCTCTTGGTTTTGAGTTAAGAAGATTTGAACAATATGAAGGATTTGGGGCTTCTTTGCAAATCACATCTACTTCAACAACTTTGGCCGAAGAAATTGAAACGGAGGAAGCAACACATAATATAAGAACAAAAAACAAGACAGAGGAATATTGACTCATCTTTTGTTGTTTTTCTTTTTCTTGTATTTCTGTTTTTCTTATTGATTTTACTCTAGGTTTTATAGACTTCATTGTGTGAAGAGCAAGTAGATGAATATGTTTTGAAAAAAAATAAAATCTTGATATATATTTTTTTTAATAGTGAATCTCGATACATAATATGTGTTTACAAGTCAAACATTGTAAAAAAATAATGCAAATCTTGATATTTGTTCTATTTTTCTCGATTACAACCAATTAAAATTAATGCAATTTTTTTTAAAGGAAATAAATATTTGCCTTAACAAAAATTAAGGCAAATATTTGTGTGTCAAAAAAAAATTATGGACATTGACTAATTTTTAGGGATTTTATTTTTGACTTGAATCTTTTGTAACTTTGGTATGTGATGAGTAGATTGCGCGATCTCAATATATTTTATTTTAGTTTAATCAAAAAAAAAATCGATTTCAAATCATATCACTATCACATATAAATTTATATAATATTTAGACTTGTAAAAAATAAAATAAATATTTATAGAAAGAAAATCGCATAAATGTATAAAAAAATTTATAATAGCAGGATGAAAGTAATTATTTTTATACACAATTAAGTATAAAACCAAATTTATAATAGAAGAATTCAAGTAGTTATTTTTATAAACAATTAAATATAAAACAAAATTTAAGGTTTTTATTATAAAAAAAATATAAAATCAAATTATACAATTTTTGTCGGTTAACACTCCCGTTTTAAGGGGAATGGAGCCTTAGTAATTCACAATTTCGCTGCAAGATCATCATGTCTAGCCGAAAAATTGTTTCACCGAAGAATTAAATTCGAGTTCTTTCGAAAAATTCATCCTTTAATACAAAGTCATTAAAAAGTGAATCAAAGAAAATCATTCACTAGAAATAATTAACGAAAGAAAACTACCATATAAAACTAAAACGCTAACAAGCAATCCAATTTATTATCCAATATTCAAATATTTTACAATAATTTGAAGAGCTTGAGTACCTTGTCGAAGAACATCGACATAGTTCGCAAGTAACGGACTAGTTTTATTTTTATGGAGACTTTCGAGACAATCAAGAATTAATGGCATAATTTTAGCTGCATCTTTAGCCATGGTGGGATAATGTTTGAGCTCCAAATCCACTTTTGCATTAATAATAATTGTAGAGACACTATTATTGTTATCCAAATCTAAATCTAATGAACATGAATAATAATATTGTGCCACGGTATCATTCGCGGCGTTTTGCAATTCAGCGAGGAGTCTTGCTGTGTTAGTCAAATGGTTATTAAGCACATAAAGTGTGTATCGTGCAAGGTCAACAAGATCAACACCTTTTGCTCCTCTTGGTTTTGAGTTAAGAAGATTTGAACAATATGAAGGATTTGGGGCTTCTTTGCAAATCACATCTACTTCAACAACTTTGGCCGAAGAAATTGAAACGGAGGAAGCAACACATAATATAAGAACAAAAAACAAGACAGAGGAGTATTGACTCATCTTTTGTTGTTTTTCTTTTTCTTGTATTTCTGTTTTTCTTATTGATTTTACTCTAGGTTTTATAGACTTCATTGTGTGAAGAGCAAGTAGATGAATATGTTTTGAAAAAAAATAAAATCTTGATATATATTTTTTTTAATAGTGAATCTCGATACATAATATGTGTTTACAAGTCAAACATTGTAAAAAAATAATGCAAATCTTGATATTTGTTCTATTTTTCTCGATTACAACCAATTAAAATTAATGCAATTTTTTTTAAAGGAAATAAATATTTGCCTTAACAAAAATTAAGGCAAATATTTGTGTGTCAAAAAAAAATTATGGACATTGACTAATTTTTAGGGATTTTATTTTTGACTTGAATCTTTTGTAACTTTGGTATGTGATGAGTAGATTGCGCGATCTCAATATATTTTATTTTAGTTTAATCAAAAAAAAAATCGATTTCAAATCATATCACTATCACATATAAATTTATATAATATTTAGACTTGTAAAAAATAAAATAAATATTTATAGAAAGAAAATCGCATAAATGTATAAAAAAATTTATAATAGCAGGATGAAAGTAATTATTTTTATACACAATTAAGTATAAAACCAAATTTATAATAGAAGAATTCAAGTAGTTATTTTTATAAACAATTAAATATAAAACAAAATTTAAGGTTTTTATTATAAAAAAAATATAAAATCAAATTATACAATTTTTGTCGGTTAACACTCCCGTTTTAAGGGGAATGGAGCCTTAGTAATTCACAATTTCGCTGCAAGATCATCATGTCTAGCCGAAAAATTGTTTCACCGAAGAATTAAATTCGAGTTCTTTCGAAAAATTCATCCTTTAATACAAAGTCATTAAAAAGTGAATCAAAGAAAATCATTCAATATAGAAATAATTAAAGAAAGAAAACTACCATATAAAACTAAAACGCTAACAAGCAATCCAATTTATTATCCAATATTCAAATATTTTACAATAATTTGAAGAACTTGAGTACCTTGTCGAAGAACATCGACATAGTTCGCAAGTAACGGACTAGTTTTATTTTTATGGAGACTTTCGAGACAATCAAGAATTAATGGCATAATTTTAGCTGCATCTTTAGCCATGGTGGGATAATGTTTGAGCTCCAAATCCACTTGTGCATTAATAATACTTGTAGAGACACTATTATTGTTATCCAAATCCAAATCTAATGAACATGAATAATAATATTGTGCCACGGTATCATTCGCGGCGTTTTGCAATTCAGCGAGGAGTCTTGCTGTGTTAGTCAAATTGTTATCAAGCACATAAAGTGTGTATCGTGCAAGGTCAACAAGATCAACACCTTTTGCTCCTCCTGGTTTTGAGTTAAGAAGATTTGAACAATATGAAGGATTTGGGGCTTCTTTGCAAATCACATCTACTTCAACAACTTTGGCCGAAGAAATTGAAACGGAGGAAGTAACACATAATATAAGAACAACAAACAAGACAGAGGAGTATTGACTCATCTTTTGTTGTTTTTCTTTTTCTTGTATTTATGTTTTTCTTATTGATTTTACTCTAGGTTTTATAGACTTCATTGTGTGAAGAGCAAGTAGATGAATATGTTTTGAAAAAAAATAAAATCTTGATATATATTTTTTTTAATAGTGATTCTCGATACATAATATTTGTTTACAAGTCAAACATTGCAGAAAAATAATACAAATCTAGATATTTGTTCAAGTTTTCTCGATTACAACCAATATAATTAATGCAATTTATTTAAAGGAAATAAATATTTGCCTTAACAAAAATTAAGGCAAATATTTGTGTGTCAAAAAAAAATTATGGACATTGACTAATTTTTAGGGATTTTATTTTTGACTTGAATCTTTTGTAACTTTGGTATGTGATGAGTAGATTGCGCGATCTCAATATATTTTATTTTAGTTTCTTCAAAAAAAAAAAATCGATTTCAAATCATATCACTATCACATATAAATTTATATAATATTTAGACTTGTAAAAAATAAAATAAATATTTATAGAAAGAAAATCGCATAAATGTATAAAAAAATTTATAATAGAAGGATGAAAGTAATTATTTTTATACACAATTAAATATAAAACCAAATTTATAATAGAAGAATTCAAGTAGTTATTTTTATAAACAATTAAATATAAAACAAAATTTAAGCTTTTTATTATAAAAAAAATATAAAATCAAATTATACAATTTTTGTCGGTTAACACTCCCGTTTTAAGGGGAATGGAGCCTTAGTAATTCACAATTTCGCTGCAAGATCATCATGTCTAGCCAAAAAATTGTTTCACCGAAGAATTAAATTCGAGTTCTTTCGAAAAATTCATCCTTTAATACAAAGTCATTAAAAAGTGAATCAAAGAAAATCATTCAATATAGAAATAATTAAAGAAAGAAAACTACCGTATAAAACTAAAACGCTAACAAGCAATCCAATTTATTATCCAATATTCAAATATTTTACATTAATTTGAAGAACTTGAGTACCTTGTCTGTAACACCCCGATTTTTCAAAGCCCAAAAAGGGGCATTATTATTATTTTTTTTTAAAAACAAACAGAGCGCGCATAAATTTTGTGACGAGCCGGCCTTAATCATACCACAGGACTAATTATATATATATTAGTACAACCAAAGCATCGGCATAATACTAATCATACATAAAATTACTTTCGAGAAGTAAAGTGTGTACCTGATTATTTACAATCCAAAAGACAACCGTCTAAACCAAAAGTATAAATACTCAGATACAGTTTATCCAAAAGAGTCAGAATTCTACTATAACCAAAAGCACGGTGTACAAGACACACCGGCACACCACCTAACTAGGTCCAACATGCCACTCGACCACTGAGGGCTCAAGAAGCTACCGTCGTCCTCACGACCCACGGTATCAGGCGGGAATCCATCGTCTAGGGTGGGAGGAGCCCGTTCATGTATTATGGCAAGGGTCACCACACATATACATATATATAATACACACCGAATATACACATACCAAATACGGAAAGTAAATAGACATTTAGCATTTCCTTCTCAACAGGCATTATAATTCAAATGCACACAAAGCCTATCAATGCAGACTCTACAATGAGCGTGGCACCAATCACTAGCTGCCACATGCATGAATTCCAGAATTTAACCTCTCTGCAGAGAGTCGTAGGCTTCATGTGGATACCAATCACTGGCTGTCGCACACCTACTAAACCCCGCAGGGCAGGTGAAGCCACACAGACTATAACACCAAGGTGAAGCCACACAGACTCTAACACCAACTCAATAAAAATCCCGCAGGATTAGGTGAAGCCACACAGACTCTAACACCCGGTGCTTAGGTGAAGCCACACAGACTCTAACACCCGTACACGCAACTATGAAATGCATGAGCATATTTTATATTTCAGCATATATAGGGCAGTCACACAGACAAAACCCTGGTGAAGTCACACAGACAAATCACCCGTGTAGTCTCCATCTGACATACACGTTCCATACATGCTCATGCAACAATCAATATACATATCACACAAGCATATGTAATCACAATCACATGTCAACACATATATTTCGCAAAATCATATGTAAGACAAATACACATCATGTACAACCAGACATTCAATCAGGTACATGCATCAACATTTCATATTATTCAATCATATGAAATTCACAACAACCACTCAAACATGTGTAGAATATAGCATGTTCTCAAACAAGTTCTCGTCATGAGAATACATCACAAAACCAACATGCTCATCATTCATATTGCAGGAAATATAGCAAATACACGTGCCATTAACGAAAAGTAAGACAGAAATAAAGGTGCCCTTACCTCGGCAAGCTTCCACAACTATTTCTTGCTCAACTCTACAAATCGCGCTTCCTAAAATTTAAGCAGCGTAATGTCAATAAAATACTCCCACTGTATTCTATCGAAACGAAACTAAAACCCAAAAATCTAGAGGGGTTTAAGGTACTTTCTAAAACTCTCCCATAGTGATTTCGAGTCCTCCCCATGGTGATTAAAAATTCACGAAGTTAAATGCACTATTTCTCGCTACGCGAAAATATTTTCGTTTCAAAACAATTTATGAAACACTTTGATTCCTAACTCCAAGGTAATCAATTACACATAATAAAACCATTTGAAAACAACCCATGAGCTCTTCAAAAAATTTCACAAAAATAAAAGTTTACTTGCACCACAAGTTACAAGTTTTCCTTTCAAATAAAATGGCCATAACTCATTCAATCTTTATCCGATCGAAACGAGCCATACGCCGAAATCTTCGTCTCGAAAAGACGGATCATCTTGTTAACTTTCAAGGACACAAAAACAATTTTAGAATGACCTAAATGCCCTTGTAAATTTCGGCCAGAATTGGAATTATTTTAAAACCATTGTTTTTTCAAAATCAAACATAGCTTAAAACACTTAAACCATCACTAGTTTTTCCTCAATGATCAAGTACACACACTAAATCATTTTGAATCCAAGAATACCATTTTTCTTCAAAACTTTGCAAATCTTTTCTTTTCACATAAAACCCCAAAACATTCTTTACAAAGACCATGATCATTCATCACACTAGATGATCATTTTCTTATCATTTGGACTTAGAAAATTTTGAAACTCTTCCTCCTCCTCCATTGAATGCCACGGCCAAAAAAATAAACAAGGCCAACACTCAATTTTTTTCATTTCAAACCTTAGTAATAATCTACTAGCTCCCAAAATCATTTAATTGATCAATCACAATACTTTAAAAATCAAAACAAAAGTTTCTAAAATTTGTTCATCAAACCCTCAAGAACACCAAAATAAAATTTTTCTTGTTTCTCAAAACAAACTTAATAATCTAACATCCATTTCTCTAACAATCTCATAAACAACCTTAAAAACAAAATCATCAAACAAAAGTTCATGTTTATGATCCATTTAAATTTTTCTTATCAAACCCTAACAAGAATTTTCATGAGATTCTCATCCAACCATGGAAATCAAAATAACTAAGCTTGAATGTACTAGTTAAACTCTCATGAACACTTCTAGGGAACCAAAAACTAATTAAAACTAAATTCTAGAATTATTTTGCTCAAGAACAAAGTTGTCAAAATCTTAAAATCTAAGAGATTTGAACCACTTAAAGAAAGGAATAGTTAAGTAACCTCAAGAAGAAGATGATCCATGCAACTTAAAGGTCCTAGCAAGAGCAAGATCAAGGCTTGTAGAAGAAAATGAAATTTTGAATGTATGGTATGTGTTTTTGTTGGTTTGGCCGTGGGAGAGGAATGAGAGAGTATATATCTGTAACACCCCGATTTTTCAAAGATCAAAAAGGGGCATTATTTTTTTTTTTGAAAACACGAGACAGAGTGCGCGGAAAATATTTTACAAGAGCCGGCATTAATCATACCATAGGACTAATTATATATATATATATCAGTACAACCAAAGCATCGGCATAATACTAATCATACATAAAAGTACTTTCGAGAAGTAAAGTGGGTACCTGAATATTTACAATCCAAAAGACAACCGTCTAAACCAAAAGTATAAATACTCATATACAGTTTATCCAAAAGAGTCAGAATAAAACTCCCTAACCAAAAAGCACGGTGTACAACGCACCGACATAAACCTAACTAGATATACCACGCCACTCAATCACTGGGGCTCAAGAAGCTACCGTCGTCATCACGACCCACGGTATCAGGCGGGATTCCATCGTCTAGGGTGGGAGGAGCCCG
Organism: Trifolium fragiferum; assembly: GCA_954870985.1. Lineage (NCBI taxonomy): Eukaryota > Viridiplantae > Streptophyta > Magnoliopsida > Fabales > Fabaceae > Trifolium > Trifolium fragiferum. Next base: position 42,568,196 of record OX940793.1, read on the forward strand.
TTCATGTATTATGGCAAGGGTCACCACACATATACATATATATATATATATATATATATATATATATATATATAATACACACCGAATATACACATACCAAATACGGAAAGTAAATAGACATTTAGCATTTCCTTCTCAACAAGCATTATAATTCAAATGCGCACATAGCCTATCAATGCAGACTCTAAAATGATCGTGACACCAATCACTGACCGTCACATGCATGAATTCCAGAATTTAACCTCTCCGCAGAGAGTCGTAGGTCCAACCCCTACTAAACCCCGTAGGGCAGGTGAAGCCACACAGACTATAACACCAAGGTGAAGCCACACAGACTCTAACACCAACTCAATAAAAATCCCGTAAGATTAGGTGAAGCCACACAGACTCTAACACCAACTCAATAAAAATCCCGCAGGATTAGGTGAAGCCACACAGACTCTAACACCCAGGTGAAGCCACACAGACTCTAACACCAACTCAATAAAAATCCCGTAGGATTAGGTGAAGCCACACATACTCTAACACCCGTACACGCAACTATGAAATGCATGAGCATATTTTATATTTCAGCATATATAGGGCAGTCACACAGACAAAAACCCTGGTGAAGTCACACAGACAAATCACCCGTGTAGTCTCCATCTGACATACACGTTCCATACATGCTCATGCAACAATCAATATACATATCACACAAGCATATGTAATCACAACCACATGTCAACACATATATTTCGCAAAATCATATGTAAGACAAATACACATCATGTACAACCAGACATTCAATCAGGTACATGCATCAGCATTTCATATTATTCAATCATATGAAATTCACAACAACCACTCAAACATGTGTAGAATATAGCATGTTCTCAAACAAGTTCTCGTCATGAGAATACATCACAAAACCAACATGCTCATCATTCATATTGCAGGAAATATAGCAAATACACATGCCATTAACGAAAAGTAAGACAGAAATAAAGGTGCCCTTACCTCGGCAAGCTTCCACAACTATTTCTCGCTCAACTCTACAAATCGCGCTTCCTAAAATTTAAGCAGCGTAATGTCAATAAAATACTCCCACTGTATTCTATCGAAACGAAACTAAAACCCAAAAATCTAGAGGGGTCTAAGGTACTTTCTAACACTCTCGGATAGTGTTTTCGAGCTCTCCCCCTAGTGATTAAAAATTCACGAAGTTAAATACACTATTTTCGCTATATGAAATTCATTTTGTTTTCAAAGCATACCAAGAACCATTATGGTTTCCAACTTCAAAGAACTCATTTTCATACAACACAACCATTTGAAAACAAACTAAAACTCTTCAAAAATATTTCAAAGAAATCAGAGTTTTCTTGCATCGCAAGTTACAAGTTTTCTTTGCAACTACAAACCCTACAATCATTCTTTTAAAAAAACTAAGATCATTCACCAATGTCATGATCATTTTCTTATCATTGTGGACTTAGAAAATTTTGAAATCCCTCACCCATTTTTCCCTTTAGGCCTCGGCCAAAAATTTGAAACACACATCAACACTCAAAATTTTTCACTTCTAAAAGCATAGTAATATTCCATATTATCCCAAAATCATTTACCCTAACAATCCACAACATTTTAGACAAAACTACAAACTTTGACAAATTTTAAATTTGTTTCCTTAAGACATAATTAACTCATTTTCTTTTCTAAACAAAACCATAATTGATCATTACTTTGAAACATGGTTATGTCCTTCTAAATTAGGACTAAAAGAAATTGAAACTCTTCCTCCCTATACAAAGGGGGTGCCACGGCCAACAACATAAACAAGGCCAACACTCAAATTTTTTTTCTTTCATTTCAACACCTTAATGATAATCTATCAATTCCCAAAATCATTTTAATTGATCAATCAAAACACTTTAGAAACCAAAACAAAATTCCTATGAATGTTCATCAATTTCTCAAGAACACAAAAATATATTTTTTTCTTGTTTCACAAAACAAAACCATTATTCTAACATCCATTTCTCTACAAAGCTTATAAATAACCTCAAAAATAAAATCACAAAACAAAATTTCAAGTTCATGATCACTTTAAATTTTTTCTTCAAACCCTAACCCAAAATTCTTGTGAGAACTCAAACCACCATGAAAATCAACACATACTTAACTTAAACAAGTTAGTCTACTACTCATGAACACTTCTATGAAACCAAAAGCTAATTAAAACTAAATTCTAGAAAATTTTGCTCAAGAACAAAGTTGACAAGCTCACACAATCTAAGAGATTTGAACACTTTAAAGGGAGGAGGAGGTTAGTTACCTCAAGAGAAGATGATCCTTGCAAGTTCTATGATCCAACAAGAGCAAATCAAAGCTTGTAGAAGGAAATGAAATTTTAATGAAGAAGGTGGTGAAGAAATGGGGTTTTGGCCGTGAGAGAGGAATGAGGGAATACATATCAAATTTTGACTTTTGATTCAATGTGACATAACATCCTATCTAAGGTGATCTTGATTAATAATAGCCTTTGGATCAAATAGTGTAAAGAAACTTGTTAAACCCTAGCCATTGGATCAAACATGGTAATGATTACCTTTTAGAAAATATCTAGATATTTTCACTTTACGCTACTCAGCTCTCGCTTTCGATCGTAGGCGAGTCGTACTTTTCTAACGGTCTAACTTGCGAAAAATAGAAAATCTACGAAATAAAAGTTCGCCGTAAACCATTTCTAAAAATTATCGCTAAACTTGATTCTCCGACTGAAATTTATATCCCAAGCTCTCAATAATATTATGAATCCAGATTCTAACTCGTGCCGATATATAAAGTCTCTAATTAAAAGTCGACGAAAAACAGAGACCGTAAATTTTCCAACAGCGGGTACAGTTTTCTACTCGTTTTTCTAAAAAAACGGAGAAAGTCAAATTTTGAAATTCTGAAGACACAGAAACGTTCTAATATATAAATAAAGACTAAGAAACAAAAGTCTGTGCATTTCCAGCGCACAAGCACAAAACAGGCTCCAACTCAGCAAAATTCTATTATCGCGACGATACTCACAAAACCACTTAACCAAAAACCCTAATATTCTTAGCCATTACTTACTTTCCTCACACAAAAGGTACCGTGGAATTACGGTTCTTACAATATCACATTTTGATTTTTGATTCTATGTGACATAACATCATAACTAAGGTGATCTTGATTAATAATAGCCTTTGGATCAAATAGTGTAAAGGCAACTTGTTAAACCCTAGCCATTGGATCAAACATGGTAATGATTACCTTTTAGAAAATATCTAGATATTTTCACTTTACGCTACTCAGCTCTCGCTTTCGATCGTAGGCGAGTCGTACTCTGCTAACGGTCTAACTTGTGAAAAATAGAAAATCTACGAAATAAAAGTTCGCCGTAAACCATTTCTAAAAATTATCGCTAAACTTGATTCTCCGACTGAAATTTATATCCCAAGCTCTCAATAATATTCTGAATCCAGATTCTAACTAGTGCCGATATATAAAGTCTCTAATTAAAATTCGACGGAAAACAGAGACCGTAAATTTTCCAACAGCGGGTACGATTTTCTACTCGTTTTTCCAAAAAGCGGAGAAAGTCGAATTTCAAAATTCTGAAAACATAGAAACGTTCTCATAGATAATTAAAGACTAAGGAACAAAAGTCTGTGCATTTCCAGCACAAGAGGACAAGACAGGCTCCAACTCAGCAAAAATGTTGTTATTACAACGATACTCACAAAAACACTTAACAAAAACCCTAAAGTGCTTAGCCGTTACTTATTTCCCTCACACAAAAGGTACTGTGGAATTATGGGTCTTACATTGTCGAAGAACATCGACATAGTTCGCAAGTAACGGACTAGTTTTATTTTTATGGAGACTTTCGAGACAATCAAGAATTAATGGCATAATTTTAGCTGCATCTTTAGCCATGGTGGGATAATGTTTGAGCTCCAAATCCACTTTTGCATTAATAATATTTGTAGAGACACTATTATTGTTATCCAAATCCAAATCTAATGAACATGAATAATAATATTGTGCCACGGTATCATTCGCGGCGTTTTGCAATTCAGCGAGGAGTCTTGCTGTGTTAGTCAAATTGTTATTAAGCACATAAAGTGTGTATCGTGCAAGGTCAACAAGATCAACACCTTTTGCTCCTCCTGGTTTTGAGTTAAGAAGATTTGAACAATATGAAGGATTTGGGGCTTCTTTGCAAATCACATCTACTTCAACAACTTTGGCCGAAGAAATTGAAACGGAGGAAGCAACACATAATATAAGAACAAAAAACAAGACAGAGGAGTATTGACTCATCTTTTGTTGTTTTTCTTTTTCTTGTATTTCTGTTTTTCTTATTGATTTTACTCTAGGTTTTATAGACTTCATTGTGTGAAGAGCAAGTAGATGAATATGTTTAGAAAAAAAATAAAATCTTGATATATATTTTTTTTAATAGTGAATCTCGATACATAATATTTGTTTACAAGTCAAACATTGTAGAAAAATAATGCAAATCTTGATATTTGTTCTATTTTTCTCGATTACAACCAATTAAAATTAATGCAATTTTTTTTAAAGGAAATAAATATTTTCCTTAACAAAAATTAAGGCAAATATTTGTGTGTCAAAAAAAAATTATGGACATTGACTAATTTTTAGGGATTTTATTTTTGACTTGAATCTTTTGTAACTTTGGTATGTGATGAGTAGATTGCGCGATCTCAATATATTTTATTTTAGTTTCTTCAAAAAAAAAATTGATTTCAAATCATATCACTATCACATATAAATTTATATAATATTTAGACTTGTAAAAAATAAAATAAATATTTATAGAAAGAAAATCGCATAAATGTATAAAAAAATTTATAATAGAAGGATGAAAGTAATTATTTTTATACACAATTAAATATAAAACCAATTTTATAATAGAAGAATTCAAGTAGTTATTTTTATAAACAATTAAATATAAAACAAAATTTAAGGTTTTTATTATAAAAAAAATATAAAATCAAATTATACAATTTTTTTCGGTTAACACTCCCGTTTTAAGGGGAATGGAGCCTTAGTAATTCACAATTTCGCTGCAAGATCATCATGACTAGCCGAAAAATTGTTTCACCGAAGAATTAAATTCGAGTTCTTTCGAAAAATTCATCCTTTAATACAAAGTCATTAAAAAGTGAATCAAAGAAAATCATTCAATATAGAAATAATTAAAGAAAGAAAACTACGATATAAAACAAAAACACTAACAAGCAATCCAATTTATTATCCAATATTCAAATATTTTACAATAATTTGAAGAGCTTGAGTACCTTGTCGAAGAACATCGACATAGTTCGCAAGTAACGGACTAGTTTTATTTTTATGGAGACTTTCGAGACTATCAAGAATTAATGGCATAATTTTAGCTGCATCTTTAGCCATGGTGGGATAATGTTTGAGCTCCAAATCCACTTGTGCATTAATAATACTTGTAGAGACACTATTATTGTTATCCAAATCCAAATCTAATGAACATGAATAATAATATTGTGCCACGGTATCATTCGCGGCGTTTTGCAATTCAGCGAGGAGTCTTGATGTGTTAGTCAAATTGTTATCAAGCACATAAAGTGTGTATCGTGCAAGGTCAACAAGATCAACACCTTTTGCTCCTCCTGGTTTTGAGTTAAGAAGATTTGAACAATATGAAGGATTTGGGGCTTCTTTGCAAATCACATCTACTTCAACAACTTTGGCCGAAGAAATTGAAACGGAGGAAGCAACACATAATATAAGAACAACAAACAAGACAGAGGAGTATTGACTCATCTTTTGTTGTTTTTCTTTTTCTTGTATTTCTGTTTTTCTTATTGATTTTACTCTAGGTTTTATAGACTTCATTGTGTGAAGAGCAAGTAGATGAATATGTTTTGAAAAAAAATAAAATCTTGATATATATTTTTTTTAATAGTGAATCTCGATACATAATATTTGTTTACAAGTCAAACATTGTAGAAAAATAATGCAAATATTGATATTTGTTCTATTTTTCTCGATTACAACCAATTAAAATTAATGCAATTTTTTTTAAAGGAAATAAATATTTGCCTAAACAAAAATTAAGGCAAATATTTGTGTGTCAAAAGAAAATTATGGACATTGACTAATTTTTAGGGATTTTATTTTTGACTTGACTCTTTTGTAACTTTGGTATGTGATGAGTAGATTGCGCGATCTCAATATATTTTATTTTAGTTTCTTCAAAAAAAAAATCGATTTCAAATCATATCACTATCACATATAAATTTATATAATATTTAGACTTGTAAAAAATAAAATAAATATTTATAGAAAGAAAATCGCATAACTGTATAAAAAAATTTATAATAGAAGGATGAAAGTAATTATTTTTATACACAATTAAATATAAAACCAAATTTATAATAGAAGAATTCAAGTAGTTATTTTTATAAACAATTAAATATAAAACAAAAAATTTAAGGTTTTTATTATTAAAAAAATATAAAATCAAATTATACAATTTTTGTAGGTTAACACTCCCGTTTTAAGGGGAATGGAGCCTTAGTAATTCACAATTTCGCTGCAAGATCATCATGTCTAGCCGAAAAATTGTTTCACCGAAGAATTAAATTCGAGTTCTTTCGAAAAATTCATCCTTTAATACAAAGTCATTAAAAAGTGAATCAAAGAAAATCATTCAATATAGAAATAATTAAAGAAAGAAAACTACCATATAAAACAAAAACACTAACAAGCAATCCAATTTATTATCCAATATTCAAATATTTTACAATAATTTGAAGAGCTTGAGTACCTTGTCGAAGAACATCGACATAGTTCGCAAGTAACGGACTAGTTTTATTTTTATGGAGACTTTCGAGACTATCAAGAATTAATGGCATAATTTTAGCTGCATCTTTAGCCATGGTGGGATAATGTTTGAGCTCCAAATCCACTTGTGCATTAATAATACTTGTAGAGACACTATTATTGTTATCCAAATCCAAATCTAATGAACATGAATAATAATATTGTGCCACGGTATCATTCGCGGTGTTTTGCAATTCAGCGAGGAGTCTTGCTGTGTTAGTCAAATTGTTATCAAGCACATAAAGTGTGTATCGTGCAAGGTCAACAAGATCAACACCTTTTGCTCCTCCTGGTTTTGAGTTAAGAAGATTTGAACAATATGAAGGATTTGGGGCTTCTTTGCAAATCACATCTACTTCAACAACTTTGGCCGAAGAAATTGAAACGGAGGAAGCAACACATAATATAAGAACAACAAACAAGACAGAGGAGTATTGACTCATCTTTTGTTGTTTTTCTTTTTCTTGTATTTCTGTTTTTCTTATTGATTTTACTCTAGGTTTTATAGACTTCATTGTGTGAAGAGCAAGTAGATGAATATGTTTTGAAAAAAAATAAAATCTTGATATATATTTTTTTTAATAGTGAATCTCGATACATAATATTTGTTTACAAGTCAAACATTGTAGAAAAATAATGCAAATATTGATATTTGTTCTATTTTTCTCGATTACAACCAATTAAAATTAATGCAATTTTTTTAAAGGAAATAAATATTTGCCTAAACAAAAATTAAGGCAAATATTTGTGTGTCAAAAGAAAATTATGGACATTGACTAATTTTTAGGGATTTTATTTTTGACTTGACTCTTTTGTAACTTTGGTATGTGATGAGTAGATTGCGCGATCTCAATATATTTTATTTTAGTTTCTTCAAAAAAAAAATCGATTTCAAATCATATCACTATCACATATAAATTTATATAATATTTAGACTTGTAAAAAATAAAATAAATATTTATAGAAAGAAAATCGCATAACTGTATAAAAAAATTTATAATAGAAGGATGAAAGTAATTATTTTTATACACAATTAAATATAAAACCAAATTTATAATAGAAGAATTCAAGTAGTTATTTTTATAAACAATTAAATATAAAACAAATAATTTAAGGTTTTTATTATTAAAAAAATATAAAATCAAATTATACAATTTTTGTAAGTTAACACTCCCGTTTTAAGGGGAATGGAGCCTTAGGAATTCACAATTTCGCTGCAAGATCATCATGTCTAGCCGAAAAATTGTTTCACCGAAGAATTAAATTCGAGTTCTTTCGAAAAATTCATCCTTTAATACAAAGTCATTAAAAAGTGAATCAAAGAAAATCATTCACTATAGAAATAATTAACGAAAGAAAACTACCATATAAAACTAAAACGCTAACAAGCAATCCAATTTATTATCCAATATTCAAATATTTTACAATAATTTGAAGAGCTTGAGTACCTTGTCGAAGAACATCGACATAGTTCGCAAGTAACGGACTAGTTTTATTTTTATGGAGACTTTCGAGACAATCAAGAATTAATGGCATAATTTTAGCTGCATCTTTAGCCATGGTGGGATACTGTTTGAGCTCCCAATCCACTTTTGCATTAATAATACTTGTAGAGACACTATTATTGTTATCCAAATCCAAATCTAATGAACATGAATAATAATATTGTGCCACGGTATCATTCGCGGCGTTTTGCAATTCAGCGAGGAGTCTTGCTGTGTTAGTCAAATTGTTATCAAGCACATAAAGTGTGTATCGTGCAAGGTCAACAAGATCAACACCTTTTGCTCCTCCTGGTTTTGAGTTAAGAAGATTTGAACAATATGAAGGATTTGGGGCTTCTTTGCAAATCACATCTACTTCAACAACTTTGGCCGAAGAAATTGAAACGGAGGAAGCAACACATAATATAAGAACAACAAACAAGACAGAGGAGTATTGACTCATCTTTTGTTGTTTTTCTTTTTCTTGTATTTCTGTTTTTCTTATTGATTTTACTCTAGGTTTTATAGACTTCATTGTGTGAAGAGCAAGTAGATGAATATGTTTTGAAAAAAAATAAAATCTTGATATATATTTTTTTTAATAGTGAATCTCGATACATAATATTTGTTTACAAGTCAAACATTGTAGAAAAATAATGCAAATATTGATATTTGTTCTATTTTTCTCGATTACAACCAATTAAAATTAATGCAATTTTTTTTAAAGGAAATAAATATTTGCCTAAACAAAAATTAAGGCAAATATTTGTGTGTCAAAAGAAAATTATGGACATTGACTAATTTTTAGGGATTTTATTTTTGACTTGACTCTTTTGTAACTTTGGTATGTGATGAGTAGATTGCGCGATCTCAATATATTTTATTTTAGTTTCTTCAAAAAAAAAATCGATTTCAAATCATATCACTATCACATATAAATTTATATAATATTTAGACTTGTAAAAAATAAAATAAATATTTATAGAAAGAAAATCGCATAACTGTATAAAAAAATTTATAATAGAAGGATGAAAGTAATTATTTTTATACACAATTAAATATAAAACCAAATTTATAATAGAAGAATTCAAGTAGTTATTTTTATAAACAATTAAATATAAAACAAAAAATTTAAGGTTTTTATTATTAAAAAAATATAAAATCAAATTATACAATTTTTGTAGGTTAACACTCCCGTTTTAAGGGGAATGGAGCCTTAGTAATTCACAATTTCGCTGCAAGATCATCATGTCTAGCCGAAAAATTGTTTCACCGAAGAATTAAATTCGAGTTCTTTCGAAAAATTCATCCTTTAATACAAAGTCATTAAAAAGTGAATCAAAGAAAATCATTCAATATAGAAATAATTAAAGAAAGAAAACTACCATATAAAACAAAAACACTAACAAGCAATCCAATTTATTATCCAATATTCAAATATTTTACAATAATTTGAAGAGCTTGAGTACCTTGTCGAAGAACATCGACATAGTTCGCAAGTAACGGACTAGTTTTATTTTTATGGAGACTTTCGAGACTATCAAGAATTAATGGCATAATTTTAGCTGCATCTTTAGCCATGGTGGGATAATGTTTGAGCTCCAAATCCACTTGTGCATTAATAATACTTGTAGAGACACTATTATTGTTATCCAAATCCAAATCTAATGAACATGAATAATAATATTGTGCCACGGTATCATTCGCGGTGTTTTGCAATTCAGCGAGGAGTCTTGCTGTGTTAGTCAAATTGTTATCAAGCACATAAAGTGTGTATCGTGCAAGGTCAACAAGATCAACACCTTTTGCTCCTCCTGGTTTTGAGTTAAGAAGATTTGAACAATATGAAGGATTTGGGGCTTCTTTGCAAATCACATCTACTTCAACAACTTTGGCCGAAGAAATTGAAACGGAGGAAGCAACACATAATATAAGAACAACAAACAAGACAGAGGAGTATTGACTCATCTTTTGTTGTTTTTCTTTTTCTTGTATTTCTGTTTTTCTTATTGATTTTACTCTAGGTTTTATAGACTTCATTGTGTGAAGAGCAAGTAGATGAATATGTTTTGAAAAAAAATAAAATCTTGATATATATTTTTTTTAATAGTGAATCTCGATACATAATATTTGTTTACAAGTCAAACATTGTAGAAAAATAATGCAAATATTGATATTTGTTCTATTTTTCTCGATTACAACCAATTAAAATTAATGCAATTTTTTTAAAGGAAATAAATATTTGCCTAAACAAAAATTAAGGCAAATATTTGTGTGTCAAAAGAAAATTATGGACATTGACTAATTTTTAGGGATTTTATTTTTGACTTGACTCTTTTGTAACTTTGGTATGTGATGAGTAGATTGCGCGATCTCAATATATTTTATTTTAGTTTCTTCAAAAAAAAAATCGATTTCAAATCATATCACTATCACATATAAATTTATATAATATTTAGACTTGTAAAAAATAAAATAAATATTTATAGAAAGAAAATCGCATAACTGTATAAAAAAATTTATAATAGAAGGATGAAAGTAATTATTTTTATACACAATTAAATATAAAACCAAATTTATAATAGAAGAATTCAAGTAGTTATTTTTATAAACAATTAAATATAAAACAAATAATTTAAGGTTTTTATTATTAAAAAAATATAAAATCAAATTATACAATTTTTGTAAGTTAACACTCCCGTTTTAAGGGGAATGGAGCCTTAGGAATTCACAATTTCGCTGCAAGATCATCATGTCTAGCCGAAAAATTGTTTCACCGAAGAATTAAATTCGAGTTCTTTCGAAAAATTCATCCTTTAATACAAAGTCATTAAAAAGTGAATCAAAGAAAATCATTCACTATAGAAATAATTAACGAAAGAAAACTACCATATAAAACTAAAACGCTAACAAGCAATCCAATTTATTATCCAATATTCAAATATTTTACAATAATTTGAAGAGCTTGAGTACCTTGTCGAAGAACATCGACATAGTTCGCAAGTAACGGACTAGTTTTATTTTTATGGAGACTTTCGAGACAATCAAGAATTAATGGCATAATTTTAGCTGCATCTTTAGCCATGGTGGGATACTGTTTGAGCTCCCAATCCACTTTTGCATTAATAATACTTGTAGAGACACTATTATTGTTATCCAAATCCAAATCTAATGAACATGAATAATAATATTGTGCCACGGTATCATTCGCGGCGTTTTGCAATTCAGCGAGGAGTCTTGCTGTGTTAGTCAAATTGTTATCAAGCACATAAAGTGTGTATCGTGCAAGGTCAACAAGATCAACACCTTTTGCTCCTCCTGGTTTTGAGTTAAGAAGATTTGAACAATATGAAGGATTTGGGGCTTCTTTGCAAATCACATCTACTTCAACAACTTTGGCCAAAGAAATTGAAACGGAGGAAACAACACATAATATAAGAACAAAAAACAAGACAGAGGAGTATTGACTCATCTTTTGTTGTTTTTCTTTTTCTTGTATTTCTCTTTTTCTTATTGATTTTACTCTAGGTTTTATAGACTTCATTGTGTGAAGAGCAAGTAGATGAATATGTTTTGAAAAAAAATAAAATCTTGATATATATTTTTTTTAATAGTGAATCTCGATACATAATATGTGTTTACAAGTCAAACATTGTAAAAAAATAATGCAAATCTTGATATTTGTTTTATTTTTCTCGATTACAACCAATTAAAATTAATGCAATTTTTTTAAAGGAAATAAATATTTGCCTTAACAAAAATTAAGGAAAATATTTGTGTGTCAAAAAAAAATTATGGACATTGACTAATTTTTAGGAATTTTATTTTTGACTTGAATCTTTTGTAACTTTGGTATGTGATGAGTAGATTGCGCGATCTCAATATATTTTATTTTAGTTTCTTCAAAAAAAAAATCGATTTCAAATCATATCACTATCACATATAAATTTATATAATATTTAGACTTGTAAAAAATAAAATAAATATTTATAGAAAGAAAATCGCATAAATGTATAAAAAAAATTTTAATAGCAGGATGAAAGTAATTATTTTTATACACAATTAAATATAAAACCAAATTTATAATAGAAGAATTCAAGTAGTTATTTTTATAAACAATTAAATATAAAACAAAATTTAAGGTTTTTATTATAAAAAAAATATAAAATCAAATTATACAATTTTTGTCGGTTAACACTCCCGTTTTAAGGGGAATGGAGCCTTAGTAATTCACAATTTCGCTGCAAGATCATCATGTCTAGCCGAAAAATTGTTTCACCGAAGAATTAAATTCGAGTTCTTTCGAAAAATTCATCCTTTAATACAAAGTCATTAAAAAGTGAATCAAAGAAAATCATTCAATATAGAAATAATTAAAGAAAGAAAACTACCATATAAAACTAAAACGCTAACAAGCAATCCAATTTATTATCCAATATTCAAATATTTTACAATAATTTGAAGAACTTGAGTACCTTGTCGAAGAACATCGACATAGTTCGCAAGTAACGGACTAGTTTTATTTTTATGGAGACTTTCGAGACAATCAAGAATTAATGGCATAATTTTAGCTGCATCTTTAGCCATGGTGGGATAATGTTTGAGCTCCAAATCCACTTGTGCATTAATAATACTTGTAGAGACACTATTATTGTTATCCAAATCCAAATCTAATGAACATGAATAATAATATTGTGCCACGGTATCATTCGCGGCGTTTTGCAATTCAGCGAGGAGTCTTGCTGTGTTAGTCAAATTGTTATCAAGCACATAAAGTGTGTATCGTGCAAGGTCAACAAAATCAACACCTTTTGCTCCTCCTGGTTTTGAGTTAAGAAGATTTGAACAATATGAAGGATTTGGGGCTTCTTTGCAAATCACATCTACTTCAACAACTTTGGCCGAAAAATTTGAAACGGAGGAAACAACACATAATATAAGAACAAAAAACAAGACAGAGGAGTATTGACTCATCTTTTGTTGTTTTTCTTTTTCTTGTATTTCTCTTTTTCTTATTGATTTTACTCTAGGTTTTATAGACTTCATTGTGTGAAGAGCAAGTAGATGAATATGTTTTGAAAAAAAATAAAATCTTGATATATATTTTTTTTAATAGTGAATCTCGATACATAATATGTGTTTACAAGTCAAACATTGTAAAAAAATAATGCAAATCTTGATATTTGTTCTATTTTTCTCGATTACAACCAATTAAAATTAATGCACTTTTTTTAAAGGAAATAAATATTTGCCTTAACAAAAATTAAGGAAAATATTTGTGTGTCAAAAAAAAATTATGGACATTGACTAATTTTTATGGATTTTATTTTTGACTTGAATCTTTTGTAACTTTGGTATGTGATGAGTAGATTGCGCGATCTCAATATATTTTATTTTAGTTTCTTCAAAAAAAAAATCGATTTCAAATCATATCACTATCACATATAAATTTATATAATATTTAGACTTGTAAAAAATAAAATAAATATTTATAGAAAGAAAATCGCATAAATGTATAAAAAAAATTTTAATAGCAGGATGAAAGTAATTATTTTTATACACAATTAAATATAAAACCAAATTTATAATAGAAGAATTCAAGTAGTTATTTTTATAAACTATTAAATATAAAACAAAATTTAAGGTTTTTATTATAAAAAAAATATAAAATCAAATTATACAATTTTTGTCGGTTAACACTCCCGTTTTAAGGGGAATGGAGCCTTAGTAATTCACAATTTCGCTGCAAGATCATCATGTCTAGCCGAAAAATTGTTTCACCGAAGAATTAAATTCGAGTTCTTTCGAAAAATTCATCCTTTAATACAAAGTCATTAAAAAGTGAATCAAAGAAAATCATTCAATATAGAAATAATTAAAGAAAGAAAACTACCATATAAAACTAAAACGCTAACAAGCAATCCAATTTATTATCCAATATTCAAATATTTTACAATAATTTGAAGAACTTGAGTACCTTGTCGAAGAACATCGACATAGTTCGCAAGTAACGGACTAGTTTTATTTTTATGGAGACTTTCGAGACAATCAAGAATTAATGGCATAATTTTAGCTGCATCTTTAGCCATGGTGGGATAATGTTTGAGCTCCAAATCCACTTGTGCATTAATAATACTTGTAGAGACACTATTATTGTTATCCAAATCCAAATCTAATGAACATGAATAATAATATTGTGCCACGGTATCATTCGCGGCGTTTTGCAATTCAGCGAGGAGTCTTGCTGTGTTAGTCAAATTGTTATCAAGCACATAAAGTGTGTATCGTGCAAGGTCAACAAGATCAACACCTTTTGCTCCTCCTGGTTTTGAGTTAAGAAGATTTGAACAATATGAAGGATTTGGGGCTTCTTTGCAAATCACATCTACTTCAACAACTTTGGCCGAAAAAATTGAAACAGAGGAAACAACACATAATATAAGAACAAAAAACAAGACAGAGGAGTATTGACTCATCTTTTGTTGTTTTTCTTTTTCTTGTATTTCTCTTTTTCTTATTGATTTTACTCTAGGTTTTATAGACTTCATTGTGTGAAGAGCAAGTAGATGAATATGTTTTGAAAAAAAATAAAATCTTGATATATATTTTTTTTAATAGTGAATCTCGATACATAATATGTGTTTACAAGTCAAACATTGTAAAAAAATAATGCAAATCTTGATATTTGTTCTATTTTTCTCGATTACAACCAATTAAAATTAATGCAATTTTTTTAAAGGAAATAAATATTTGCCTTAACAAAAATTAAGGAAAATATTTGTGTGTCAAAAAAAAATTATGGACATTGACTAATTTTTAGGGATTTTATTTTTGACTTGAATCTTTTGTAACTTTGGTATGTGATGAGTAGATTGCGCGATCTCAATATATTTTATTTTAGTTTCTTCAAAAAAAAAATCGATTTCAAATCATATCACTATCACATATAAATTTATATAATATTTAGACTTGTAAAAAATAAAATAAATATTTATAGAAAGAAAATCGCATAAATGTATAAAAAAAATTTTAATAGCAGGATGAAAGTAATTATTTTTATACACAATTAAATATAAAACCAAATTTATAATAGAAGAATTCAAGTAGTTATTTTTATAAACAATTAAATATAAAAAAAAATTTAAGGTTTTTATTATTAAAAAAATATAAAATCAAATTATACAATTTTTGTAGGTTAACACTCCCGTTTTAAGGGGAATGGAGCCTTAGTAATTCACAATTTCGCTGCAAGATCATCATGTTTAGCCGAAAAATTGTTTCACCGAAGAATTAAATTCGAGTTCTTTCAAAAAATTCATCCTTTAATACAAAGTTATTAAAAAGTGAATCAAAGAAAATCATTCACTATAGAAATAATTAACGAAAGAAAACTACCATATAAAACTAAAACGCTAACAAGCAATCCAATTTATTATCCAATATTCAAATATTTTACAATAATTTGAAGAGCTTGAGTACCTTGTCGAAGAACATCGACATAGTTCGCAAGTAACGGACTAGTTTTATTTTTATGGAGACTTTCGAGACAATCAAGAATTAATGGCATAATTTTAGCTGCATCTTTAGCCATGGTGGGATAATGTTTGAGCTCCCAATCCACTTGTGCATTAATAATACTTGTAGAGACACTATTATTGTTATCCAAATCCAAATCTAATGAACATGAATAATAATATTGTGCCACGGTATCATTCGCGGCGTTTTGCAATTCAGCGAGGAGTCTTGCTGTGTTAGTCAAATTGTTATCAAGCACATAAAGTGTGTATCGTGCAAGGTCAACAAGATCAACACCTTTTGCTCCTCCTGGTTTTGAGTTAAGAAGATTTGAACAATATGAAGGATTTGGGGCTTCTTTGCAAATCACATCTACTTCAACAACTTTGGCCGAAGAAATTGAAACGGAGGAAGCAACACATAATATAAGAACAAAAAACAAGACAGAGGAGTATTGACTCATCTTTTGTTGTTTTTCTTTTTCTTGTATTTCTCTTTTTCTTATTGATTTTACTCTAGGTTTTATAGACTTCATTGTGTGAAGAGCAAGTAGATGAATATGTTTTGAAAAAAAATAAAATCTTGATATATATTTTTTTTAATAGTGAATCTCGATACATAATATGTGTTTACAAGTCAAACATTGTAAAAAAATAATGCAAATCTTGATATTTGTTCTATTTTTCTCGATTACAACCAATTAAAATTAATGCAATTTTTTTAAAGGAAATAAATATTTGCCTTAACAAAAATTAAGGAAAATATTTGTGTGTCAAAAAAAAATTATGGACATTGACTAATTTTTAGGAATTTTATTTTTGACTTGAATCTTTTGTAACTTTGGTATGTGATGAGTAGATTGCGCGATCTCAATATATTTTATTTTAGTTTCTTCAAAAAAAAAATCGATTCCAAATCATATCACTATCACATATAAATTTATATAATATTTAGACTTGTAAAAAATAAAATAAATATTTATAGAAAGAAAATCGCATAACTGTATAAAAAAATTTATAATAGAAGGATGAAAGTAATTATTTTTATACACAATTAAATATAAAACCAAATTTATAATAGAAGAATTCAAGTAGTTATTTTTATAAACAATTAAATATAAAACAAATAATTTAAGGTTTTTATTATTAAAAAAATATAAAATCAAATTATACAATTTTTGTAAGTTAACACTCCCGTTTTAAGGGGAATGGAGCCTTAGGAATTCACAATTTCGCTGCAAGATCATCATGTCTAGCCGAAAAATTGTTTCACCGAAGAATTAAATTCGAGTTCTTTCGAAAAATTCATCCTTTAATACAAAGTCATTAAAAAGTGAATCAAAGAAAATCATTCACTATAGAAATAATTAACGAAAGAAAACTACCATATAAAACTAAAACGCTAACAAGCAATCCAATTTATTATCCAATATTCAAATATTTTACAATAATTTGAAGAGCTTGAGTACCTTGTCGAAGAACATCGACATAGTTCGCAAGTAACGGACTAGTTTTATTTTTATGGAGACTTTCGAGACAATCAAGAATTAATGGCATAATTTTAGCTGCATCTTTAGCCATGGTGGGATACTGTTTGAGCTCCCAATCCACTTTTGCATTAATAATACTTGTAGAGACACTATTATTGTTATCCAAATCCAAATCTAATGAACATGAATAATAATATTGTGCCACGGTATCATTCGCGGCGTTTTGCAATTCAACGAGGAGTCTTGCTGTGTTAGTCAAATTGTTATCAAGCACATAAAGTGTGTATCGTGCAAGGTCAACAAGATCAACACCTTTTGCTCCTCCTGGTTTTGAGTTAAGAAGATTTGAACAATATGAAGGATTTGGGGCTTCTTTGCAAATCACATCTACTTCAACAACTTTGGCCGAAGAAATTGAAACGGAGGAAACAACACATAATATAAGAACAAAAAACAAGACAGAGGAGTATTGACTCATCTTTTGTTGTTTTTCTTTTTCTTGTATTTCTCTTTTTCTTATTGATTTTACTCTAGGTTTTATAGACTTCATTGTGTGAAGAGCAAGTAGATGAATATGTTTTGAAAAAAAATAAAATCTTGATATATATTTTTTTTAATAGTGAATCTCGATACATAATATGTGTTTACAAGTCAAACATTGTAAAAAAATAATGCAAATCTTGATATTTGTTTTATTTTTCTCGATTACAACCAATTAAAATTAATGCAATTTTTTTAAAGGAAATAAATATTTGCCTTAACAAAAATTAAGGAAAATATTTGTGTGTCAAAAAAAAATTATGGACATTGACTAATTTTTAGGAATTTTATTTTTGACTTGAATCTTTTGTAACTTTGGTATGTGATGAGTAGATTGCGCGATCTCAATATATTTTATTTTAGTTTCTTCAAAAAAAAAATCGATTTCAAATCATATCACTATCACATATAAATTTATATAATATTTAGACTTGTAAAAAATAAAATAAATATTTATAGAAAGAAAATCGCATAAATGTATAAAAAAAATTTTAATAGCAGGATGAAAGTAATTATTTTTATACACAATTAAATATAAAACCAAATTTATAATAGAAGAATTCAAGTAGTTATTTTTATAAACAATTAAATATAAAACAAAATTTAAGGTTTTTATTATAAAAAAAATATAAAATCAAATTATACAATTTTTGTCGGTTAACACTCCCGTTTTAAGGGGAATGGAGCCTTAGTAATTCACAATTTCGCTGCAAGATCATCATGTCTAGCCGAAAAATTGTTTCACCGAAGAATTAAATTCGAGTTCTTTCGAAAAATTCATCCTTTAATACAAAGTCATTAAAAAGTGAATCAAAGAAAATCATTCAATATAGAAATAATTAAAGAAAGAAAACTACCATATAAAACTAAAACGCTAACAAGCAATCCAATTTATTATCCAATATTCAAATATTTTACAATAATTTGAAGAACTTGAGTACCTTGTCGAAGAACATCGACATAGTTCGCAAGTAACGGACTAGTTTTATTTTTATGGAGACTTTCGAGACAATCAAGAATTAATGGCATAATTTTAGCTGCATCTTTAGCCATGGTGGGATAATGTTTGAGCTCCAAATCCACTTGTGCATTAATAATACTTGTAGAGACACTATTATTGTTATCCAAATCCAAATCTAATGAACATGAATAATAATATTGTGCCACGGTATCATTCGCGGCGTTTTGCAATTCAGCGAGGAGTCTTGCTGTGTTAGTCAAATTGTTATCAAGCACATAAAGTGTGTATCGTGCAAGGTCAACAAGATCAACACCTTTTGCTCCTCCTGGTTTTGAGTTAAGAAGATTTGAACAATATGAAGGATTTGGGGCTTCTTTGCAAATCACATCTACTTCAACAACTTTGGCCGAAAAATTTGAAACGGAGGAAACAACACATAATATAAGAACAAAAAACAAGACAGAGGAGTATTGACTCATCTTTTGTTGTTTTTCTTTTTCTTGTATTTCTCTTTTTCTTATTGATTTTACTCTAGGTTTTATAGACTTCATTGTGTGAAGAGCAAGTAGATGAATATGTTTTGAAAAAAAATAAAATCTTGATATATATTTTTTTTAATAGTGAATCTCGATACATAATATGTGTTTACAAGTCAAACATTGTAAAAAAATAATGCAAATCTTGATATTTGTTCTATTTTTCTCGATTACAACCAATTAAAATTAATGCACTTTTTTTAAAGGAAATAAATATTTGCCTTAACAAAAATTAAGGAAAATATTTGTGTGTCAAAAAAAAATTATGGACATTGACTAATTTTTATGGATTTTATTTTTGACTTGAATCTTTTGTAACTTTGGTATGTGATGAGTAGATTGCGCGATCTCAATATATTTTATTTTAGTTTCTTCAAAAAAAAAATCGATTTCAAATCATATCACTATCACATATAAATTTATATAATATTTAGACTTGTAAAAAATAAAATAAATATTTATAGAAAGAAAATCGCATAAATGTATAAAAAAAATTTTAATAGCAGGATGAAAGTAATTATTTTTATACACAATTAAATATAAAACCAAATTTATAATAGAAGAATTCAAGTAGTTATTTTTATAAACTATTAAATATAAAACAAAATTTAAGGTTTTTATTATAAAAAAAATATAAAATCAAATTATACAATTTTTGTCGGTTAACACTCCCGTTTTAAGGGGAATGGAGCCTTAGTAATTCACAATTTCGCTGCAAGATCATCATGTCTAGCCGAAAAATTGTTTCACCGAAGAATTAAATTCGAGTTCTTTCGAAAAATTCATCCTTTAATACAAAGTCATTAAAAAGTGAATCAAAGAAAATCATTCAATATAGAAATAATTAAAGAAAGAAAACTACCATATAAAACTAAAACGCTAACAAGCAATCCAATTTATTATCCAATATTCAAATATTTTACAATAATTTGAAGAACTTGAGTACCTTGTCGAAGAACATCGACATAGTTCGCAAGTAACGGACTAGTTTTATTTTTATGGAGACTTTCGAGACAATCAAGAATTAATGGCATAATTTTAGCTGCATCTTTAGCCATGGTGGGATAATGTTTGAGCTCCAAATCCACTTGTGCATTAATAATACTTGTAGAGACACTATTATTGTTATCCAAATCCAAATCTAATGAACATGAATAATAATATTGTGCCACGGTATCATTCGCGGCGTTTTGCAATTCAGCGAGGAGTCTTGCTGTGTTAGTCAAATTGTTATCAAGCACATAAAGTGTGTATCGTGCAAGGTCAACAAGATCAACACCTTTTGCTCCTCCTGGTTTTGAGTTAAGAAGATTTGAACAATATGAAGGATTTGGGGCTTCTTTGCAAATCACATCTACTTCAACAACTTTGGCCAAAGAAATTGAAACGGAGGAAGCAACACATAATATAAGAACAAAAAACAAGACAGAGGAGTATTGACTCATCTTTTGTTGTTTTTCTTTTTCTTGTATTTCTCTTTTTCTTATTGATTTTACTCTAGGTTTTATAGACTTCATTGTGTGAAGAGCAAGTAGATGAATATGTTTTGAAAAAAAATAAAATCTTGATATATATTTTTTTTAATAGTGAATCTCGATACATAATATGTGTTTACAAGTCAAACATTGTAAAAAAATAATGCAAATCTTGATATTTGTTCTATTTTTCTCGATTACAACCAATTAAAATTAATGCAATTTTTTTAAAGGAAATAAATATTTGCCTTAACAAAAATTAAGGAAAATATTTGTGTGTAAAAAAAAAATTATGGACATTGACTAATTTTTAGGAATTTTATTTTTGACTTGAATCTTTTGTAACTTTGGTATGTGATGAGTAGATTGCGCGATCTCAATATATTTTATTTTAGTTTCTTCAAAAAAAAAATCGATTCCAAATCATATCACTATCACATATAAATTTATATAATATTTAGACTTGTAAAAAATAAAATAAATATTTATAGAAAGAAAATCGCATAAATGTATAAAAAAAATTTTAATAGCAGGATGAAAGTAATTATTTTTATACACAATTAAATATAAAACCAAATTTATAATAGAAGAATTCAAGTAGTTATTTTTATAAACAATTAAATATAAAACAAAATTTAAGGGTTTTATTATAAAAAAAATATAAAATCAAATTATACAATTTTTGTCGGTTAACACTCCCGTTTTAAGGGGAATGGAGCCTTAGTAATTCACAATTTCGCTGCAAGATCATCATGTCTAGCCGAAAAATTGTTTCACCGAAGAATTAAATTCGAGTTCTTTCGAAAAATTCATCCTTTAATACAAAGTCATTAAAAAGTGAATCAAAGAAAATCATTCAATATAGAAATAATTAAAGAAAGAAAACTACCATATAAAACTAAAACGCTAACAAGCAATCCAATTTATTATCCAATATTCAAATATTTTACAATAATTTGAAGAACTTGAGTACCTTGTCGAAGAACATCGACATAGTTCGCAAGTAACGGACTAGTTTTATTTTTATGGAGAGTTTCGAGACAATCAAGAATTAATGGCATAATTTTAGCTGCATCTTTAGCCATGGTGGGATAATGTTTGAGCTCCAAATCCACTTGTGCATTAATAATACTTGTAGAGACACTATTATTGTTATCCAAATCCAAATCTAATGAACATGAATAATAATATTGTGCCACGGTATCATTCGCGGCGTTTTGCAATTCAGCGAGGAGTCTTGCTGTGTTAGTCAAATTGTTATCAAGCACATAAAGTGTGTATCGTGCAAGGTCAACAAGATCAACACCTTTTGCTCCTCCTGGTTTTGAGTTAAGAAGATTTGAACAATATGAAGGATTTGGGGCTTCTTTGCAAATCACATCTACTTCAACAACTTTGGCCAAAGAAATTGAAACGGAGGAAGCAACACATAATATAAGAACAAAAAACAAGACAGAGGAGTATTGACTCATCTTTTGTTGTTTTTCTTTTTCTTGTATTTCTCTTTTTCTTATTGATTTTACTCTAGGTTTTATAGACTTCATTGTGTGAAGAGCAAGTAGATGAATATGTTTTGAAAAAAAATAAAATCTTGATATATATTTTTTTTAATAGTGAATCTCGATACATAATATGTGTTTACAAGTCAAACATTGTAAAAAAATAATGCAAATCTTGATATTTGTTCTATTTTTCTCGATTACAACCAATTAAAATTAATGCAATTTTTTTAAAGGAAATAAATATTTGCCTTAACAAAAATTAAGGAAAATATTTGTGTGTCAAAAAAAAATTATGGACATTGACTAATTTTTAGGAATTTTATTTTTGACTTGAATCTTTTGTAACTTTGGTATGTGATGAGTAGATTGCGCGATCTCAATATATTTTATTTTAGTTTCTTCAAAAAAAAAAAATCGATTTCAAATCATATCACTATCACATATAAATTTATATAATATTTAGACTTGTAAAAAATAAAATAAATATTTATAGAAAGAAAATCGCATAAATGTATAAAAAAATTTATAATAGAAGGATGAAAGTAATTATTTTTATACACAATTAAATATAAAACCAAATTTATAATAGAAGAATTCAAGTAGTTATTTTTATAAACAATTAAATATAAAACAAAATTTAAGGTTTTTATTATAAAAAAAATATAAAATCAAATTATACAATTTTTGTCGGTTAACACTCCCGTTTTAAGGGGAATGGAGCCTTAGTAATTCACAATTTCGCTGCAAGATCATCATGTCTAGCCGAAAAATTGTTTCACCAAAGAATTAAATTCGAGTTCTTTCGAAAAATTCATCCTTTAATACAAAGTCATTAAAAAGTGAATCAAAGAAAATCATTCAATATAGAAATAATTAAAGAAAGAAAACTACCATATAAAACTAAAACGCTAACAAGCAATCCAATTTATTATCCAATATTCAAATATTTTACAATAATTTGAAGAACTTGAGTACCTTGTCGAAGAACATCGACATAGTTCGCAAGTAACGGACTAGTTTTATTTTTATGGAGAGTTTCGAGACAATCAAGAATTAATGGCATAATTTTAGCTGCATCTTTAGCCATGGTGGGATAATGTTTGAGCTCCAAATCCACTTGTGCATTAATAATACTTGTAGAGACACTATTATTGTTATCCAAATCCAAATCTAATGAACATGAATAATAATATTGTGCCACGGTATCATTCGCGGCGTTTTGCAATTCAGCGAGGAGTCTTGCTGTGTTAGTCAAATTGTTATCAAGCACATAAAGTGTGTATCGTGCAAGGTCAACAAGATCAACACCTTTTGCTCCTCCTGGTTTTGAGTTAAGAAGATTTGAACAATATGAAGGATTTGGGGCTTCTTTGCAAATCATATCTACTTCAACAACTTTGGCCAAAGAAATTGAAACGGAGGAAGCAACACATAATATAAGAACAACAAACAAGACAGAGGAGTATTGACTCATCTTTTGTTGTTTTTCTTTTTCTTGTATTTCTGTTTTTCTTATTGATTTTACTCTAGGTTTTATAGACTTCATTGTGTGAAGAGCAAGTAGATGAATATGTTTTGAAAAAAAATAAAATCTTGATATATATTTTTTTTAATAGTGAATCTCGATACATAATATGTGTTTACAAGTCAAACATTGTAAAAAAATAATGCAAATCTTGATATTTGTTCTATTTTTCTCGATTACAACCAATTAAAATTAATGCAATTTTTTTAAAGGAAATAAATATTTGCCTTAACAAAAATTAAGGAAAATATTTGTGTGTCAAAAAAAAATTATGGACATTGACTAATTTTTAGGGATTTTATTTTTGACTTGAATCTTTTGTAACTTTGGTATGTGATGAGTAGATTGCGCGATCTCAATATATTTTATTTTAGTTTCTTCAAAAAAAAAATCGATTTCAAATCATATCACTATCACATATAAATTTATATAATATTTAGACTTGTAAAAAATAAAATAAATATTTATAGAAAGAAAATCGCATAAATGTATAAAAAAAATTTTAATAGCAGGATGAAAGTAATTATTTTTATACACAATTAAATATAAAACCAAATTTATAATAGAAGAATTCAAGTAGTTATTTTTATAAACAATTAAATATAAAAAAAAAAATTTAAGGTTTTTATTATTAAAAAAATATAAAATCAAATTATACAATTTTTGTAGGTTAACACTCCCGTTTTAAGGGGAATGGAGCCTTAGTAATTCACAATTTCGCTGCAAGATCATCATGTTTAGCCGAAAAATTGTTTCACCGAAGAATTAAATTCGAGTTCTTTCGAAAAATTCATCCTTTAATACAAAGTCATTAAAAAGTGAATCAAAGAAAATCATTCACTATAGAAATAATTAACGAAAGAAAACTACCATATAAAACTAAAATGCTAACAAGCAATCCAATTTATTATCCAATATTCAAATATTTTACAATAATTTGAAGAGCTTGAGTACCTTGTCGAAGAACATCGACATAGTTCGACAGTAACGGACTAGTTTTATTTTTATGGAGACTTTCGAGACAATCAAGAATTAATGGCATAATTTTAGCTGCATCTTTAGCCATGGTGGGATAATGTTTGAGCTCCCAATCCACTTGTGCATTAATAATACTTGTAGAGACACTATTATTGTTATCCAAATCCAAATCTAATGAACATGAATAATAATATTGTGCCACGGTATCATTCGCGGCGTTTTGCAATTCAGCGAGGAGTCTTGCTGTGTTAGTCAAATTGTTATCAAGCACATAAAGTGTGTATCGTGCAAGGTCAACAAGATCAACACCTTTTGCTCCTCCTGGTTTTGAGTTAAGAAGATTTGAACAATATGAAGGATTTGGGGCTTCTTTGCAAATCACATCTACTTCAACAACTTTGGCCGAAGAAATTGAAACGGAGGAAGCAACACATAATATAAGAACAAAAAACAAGACAGAGGCGTATTGACTCATCTTTTGTTGTTTTTCTTTTTCTTGTATTTCTCTTTTTCTTATTGATTTTACTCTAGGTTTTATAGACTTCATTGTGTGAAGAGCAAGTAGATGAATATGTTTTGAAAAAAAATAAAATCTTGATATATATTTTTTTTAATAGTGAATCTCGATACATAATATGTGTTTACAAGTCAAACATTGTAAAAAAATAATGCAAATCTTGATATTTGTTCTATTTTTCTCGATTACAACCAATTAAAATTAATGCAATTTTTTTAAAGGAAATAAATATTTGCCTTAACAAAAATTAAGGAAAATATTTGTGTGTCAAAAAAAAATTATGGACATTGACTAATTTTTAGGAATTTTATTTTTGACTTGAATCTTTTGTAACTTTGGTATGTGATGAGTAGATTGCGCGATCTCAATATATTTTATTTTAGTTTCTTCAAAAAAAAAATCGATTCCAAATCATATCACTATCACATATAAATTTATATAATATTTAGACTTGTAAAAAATAAAATAAATATTTATAGAAAGAAAATCGCATAAATGTATAAAAAAAATTTTAATAGCAGGATGAAAGTAATTATTTTTATACACAATTAAATATAAAACCAAATTTATAATAGAAGAATTCAAGTAGTTATTTTTATAAACAATTAAATATAAAACAAAATTTAAGGTTTTTATTATAAAAAAAATATAAAATCAAATTATACAATTTTTGTCGGTTAACACTCCCGTTTTAAGGGGAATGGAGCCTTAGTAATTCACAATTTCGCTGCAAGATCATCATGTCTAGCCGAAAAATTGTTTCACCGAAGAATTAAATTCGAGTTCTTTCGAAAAATTCATCCTTTAATACAAAGTCATTAAAAAGTGAATCAAAGAAAATCATTCAATATAGAAATAATTAAAGAAAGAAAACTACCATATAAAACTAAAACGCTAACAAGCAATCCAATTTATTATCCAATATTCAAATATTTTACAATAATTTGAAGAACTTGAGTACCTTGTCGAAGAACATCGACATAGTTCGCAAGTAACGGACTAGTTTTATTTTTATGGAGAGTTTCGAGACAATCAAGAATTAATGGCATAATTTTAGCTGCATCTTTAGCCATGGTGGGATAATGTTTGAGCTCCAAATCCACTTGTGCATTAATAATACTTGTAGAGACACTATTATTGTTATCCAAATCCAAATCTAATGAACATGAATAATAATATTGTGCCACGGTATCATTCGCGGCGTTTTGCAATTCAGCGAGGAGTCTTGCTGTGTTAGTCAAATTGTTATCAAGCACATAAAGTGTGTATCGTGCAAGGTCAACAAGATCAACACCTTTTGCTCCTCCTGGTTTTGAGTTAAGAAGATTTGAACAATATGAAGGATTTGGGGCTTCTTTGCAAATCACATCTACTTCAACAACTTTGGCCAAAGAAATTGAAACGGAGGAAGCAACACATAATATAAGAACAACAAACAAGACAGAGGAGTATTGACTCATCTTTTGTTGTTTTTCTTTTTCTTGTATTTCTGTTTTTCTTATTGATTTTACTCTAGGTTTTATAGACTTCATTGTGTGAAGAGCAAGTAGATGAATATGTTTTGAAAAAAAATTAAATCTTGATATATATTTTTTTTAATAGTGAATCTCGATACATAATATTTGTTTACAAGTCAAACATTGTAGAAAAATAATACAAATCTAGATATTTGTTCAAGTTTTCTCGATTACAACCAATATAATTAATGCAATTTTTTTAAAGGAAATAAATATTTGCCTTAACAAAAATTAAGGCAAATATTTGTGTGTCAAAAAAAATTATGGACATTGAATAATTTTTAGGGATTTTATATTTGACTTGAATCTTTTGTAACTTTGGTATGTGATGAATAGATTGCGCGATCTCAATATATTTTATTTTAGTTTCTTCAAAAAAAAAAATCGATTTCAAATCATATCACTATCACATATAAATTTATATAATATTTAGACTTGTAAAAAATAAAATAAATATTTATAGAAAGAAAATCGCATAAATGTATAAAAAAATTTATAATAGAAGGATGAAAGTAATTATTTTTATACACAATTAAATATAAAACCAAATTTATTATAGAAGAATTCAAGTAGTTATTTTTATAAACAATTAAATATAAAACAAAATTTAAGGTTTTTATTATAAAAAAAATATAAAATCAAACTATACAATTTTTGTCGGTTAACACTCCCGTTTTAAGGGGAATGGAGCCTTAGTAATTCACAATTTCGCTGCAAGATCATCATGTCTAGCCGAAAAATTGTTTCACCGAAGAATTAAATTCGAGTTCTTTCGAAAAATTCATCCTTTAATACAAAGTCATTAAAAAGTGAATCAAAGAAAATCATTCAATATAGAAATAATTAAAGAAAGAAAACTACCATATAAAACTAAAACGCTAACAAGCAATCCAATTTATTATCCAATATTCAAATATTTTACAATAATTTGAAGAACTTGAGTACCTTGTCGAAGAACATCGACATAGTTCGCCAGTAACGGACTAGTTTTATTTTTATGGAGACTTTCGAGACAATCAAGAATTAATGGCATAATTTTAGCTGCATCTTTAGCCATGGTGGGATAATGTTTAAGCTCCAAATCCACTTGTGCATTAATAATACTTGTAGAGACACTATTATTGTTATCCAAATCCAAATCTAATGAACATGAATAATAATATTGTGCCACGGTATCATTCGCGGCGTTTTGCAATTCAGCGAGGAGTCTTGCTGTGTTAGTCAAATTGTTATCAAGCACATAAAGTGTGTATCGTGCAAGGTCAACAAGATCAACACCATTTCCTCCTCCTGGTTTTGAGTTAAGAAGATTTGAACAATATAAAGAATTTGGGGCTTCTTTGCAAATCACATCTACTTCAACAACTTTGGCCGAAGAAATTGAAACGGAGGAAGCAACACATAGTATAAGAACAACAAACAAGACAGAGGAGTATTGACTCATCTTTTGTTGTTTTTCTTTTTCTTGTATTTCTGTTTTTCTTATTGATTTTACTCTAGGTTTTATAGACTTCATTGTGTGAAGAGCAAGTAGATGAATATGTTTTGAAAAAAAATAAAATCTTGATATATATTTTTTTTAATAGTGAATCTCGATACATAATATTTGTTTACAAGTAAAACATTGTAGAAAAATAATACAAATCTAGATATTTGTTCAAGTTTTCTCGATTACAACCAATATAATTAATGCAATTTTTTTAAAGGAAATAAATATTTGCCTTAACAAAAATTAAGGCAAATATTTGTGT
Organism: Trifolium fragiferum; assembly: GCA_954870985.1. Taxonomy (NCBI): domain Eukaryota; kingdom Viridiplantae; phylum Streptophyta; class Magnoliopsida; order Fabales; family Fabaceae; genus Trifolium; species Trifolium fragiferum. The sequence goes on from OX940793.1 coordinate 42,596,889, forward strand.
GTCAAAAAAAAATTATGGACATTGACTAATTTTTAGGGATTTTATTTTTGACTTGAATCTTTTGTAACTTTGGTATGTGATGAGTAGATTGCACGATCTCAATATATTTTATTTTAGTTTCTTCAAAAAAAAAATCGATTTCAAATCATATCACTATCACATATAAATTTATATAATATTTAGACTTGTAAAAAATAAAATAAATATTTATAGAAAGAAAATCGCATAAATGTATAAAAAAATTTATAATAGAAGGATGAAAGTAATTATTTTTATACACAATTAAATATAAAACCAAATTTATAATAGAAGAATTCAAGTAGTTATTTTTATAAACAATTAAATATAAAACAAAATTTAAGGTTTTTATTATAAAAAAAATATAAAATCAAATTATACAATTTTTGTCGGTTAACACTCCCGTTGTAAGGGGAATGGAGCCTTAGTAATTCACAATTTCGCTGCAAGATCATCATGTCTAGCCGAAAAATTGTTTCACCAAAGAATTAAATTCGAGTTCTTTCAAAAAATTCATCCTTTAATACAAAGTCATTAAAAAGTGAATCAAAGAAAATCATTCAATATAGAAATAATTAAAGAAAGAAAACTACCATATAAAACTAAAACGCTAACAAGCAATCCAATTTATTATCCAATATTCAAATATTTTACAATAATTTGAAGAACTTGAGTACCTTGTCGAAGAACATTGACATAGTTCGCAAGTAACGGACTAGTTTTATTTTTATGGAGAATTTCGAGACAATCAAGAATTAATGGCATAATTTTAGCTGCATCTTTAGCCATGGTGGGATAATGTTTGAGCTCCAAATCCACTTGTGCATTAATAATACTTGTAGAGACACTATTATTGTTATCCAAATCCAAATCTAATGAACATGAATAATAATATTGTGCCACGGTATCATTCGCGGCGTTTTGCAATTCAGCGAGGAGTCTTGCTGTGTTAGTCAAATTGTTATCAAGCACATAAAGTGTGTATCGTGCAAGGTCAACAAGATCAACACCTTTTGCTCCTCCTGGTTTTGAGTTAAGAAGATTTGAACAATATGAAGGATTTGGGGCTTCTTTGCAAATCACATCTACTTCAACAACTTTGGCCGAAGAAATTGAAACGGAGGAAGCAACACATAATATAAGGACAACAAACAAGACAGAGGAGTATTGACTCATCTTTTGTTGTTTTTCTTTCTCTTGTATTTATGTTTTTCTTATTGATTTTACTCTAGGTTTTATAGAATTCACTGTGTGAAGAGCAAGTAGATGAATATGTTTTGAAAAAAAATAAAATCTTGATATATATTTTTTTTAATAGTGAATCTCGATACATAATATTTGTTTACAAGTCAAACATTGTAGAAAAATAATACAAATCTAGATATTTGTTCAAGTTTTCTCGATTACAACCAATATAATTAATGCAATTTTTTTAAAGGAAATAAATATTTGCCTTAACAAAAATTAAGGTAAATATTTGTTTGTCAAAAAAAAATTATGGACATTGAATAATTTTTAGGGATTTTATATTTGACTTGAATCTTTTGTAACTTTGGTATGTGATGAATAGATTGCGCGATCTCAGTATATTTTATTTTAGTTTCTTCAAAAAAAAAAATCAATTTCAAATCATATCACTATCACATATAAATTTATATAATATTTAGACTTGTAAAAAATAAAATAAATATTTATAGAAAGAAAATCGCATAAATGTATAAAAAAATTTATAATAGAAGGATGAAAGTAATTATTTTTATACACAATTAAATATAAAACCAAATTTATAATAGAAGAATTCAAGTAGTTATTTTTATAAACAATTAAATATAAAACAAAATTTAAGGTTTTTATTATAAAAAAAATATAAAATCAAATTATACAATTTTTGTCGGTTAACACTCCCGTTTTAAGGGGAATGGAGCCTTAGTAATTCACAATTTCGCTGCAAGATCATCATGTCTAGCCGAAAAATTGTTTCACCGAAGAATTAAATTCGAGTTCTTTCGAAAAATTCATCCTTTAATACAAAGTCATTAAAAAGTGAATCAAAGAAAATCATTCAATATAGAAATAATTAAAGAAAGAAAACTACCATATAAAACTAAAACGCTAACAAGCAATCCAATTTATTATCCAATATTCAAATATTTTACAATAATTTGAAGAACTTGAGTACCTTGTCGAAGAACATCGACATAGTTCGCAAGTAACGGACTAGTTTTATTTTTATGGAGACTTTCGAGACAATCAAGAATTAATGGCATAATTTTAGCTGCATCTTTAGCCATGGTGGGATAATGTTTGAGCTCCAAATCCACTTGTGCATTAATAATACTTGTAGAGACACTATTATTGTTATCCAAATCCAAATCTAATGAACATGAATAATAATATTGTGCCACGGTATCATTCGCGGCGTTTTGCAATTCAGCGAGGAGTCTTGCTGTGTTAGTCAAATTGTTATCAAGCACATAAAGTGTGTATCGTGCAAGGTCAACAAGATCAACACCTTTTGCTCCTCCTGGTTTTGAGTTAAGAAGATTTGAACAATATGAAGGATTTGGGGCTTCTTTGCAAATCACATCTACTTCAACAACTTTGGCCGAAGAAATTGAAACGGAGGAAGCAACACATAATATAAGAACAACAAACAAGACAGAGGAGTATTGACTCATCTTTTGTTATTTTTCTTTTTCTTGTATTTCTCTTTTTCTTATTGATTTTACTCTAGGTTTTATAGAATTCATTGTGTGAAGAGCAAGTAGATGAATATGTTTTGAAAAAAAATAAAATCTTGATATATATTTTTTTTAATAGTGAATCTCGATACATAATATTTGTTTACAAGTCAAACATTGTAGAAAAATAATACAAATCTAGATATTTGTTCAAGTTTTCTCGATTACAACCAATATAATTAATGCAATTTTTTTAAAGGAAATAAATATTTGCCTTAACAAAAATTAAGGCAAATATTTGTGTGTCAAAAAAAAATTATGGACATTGACTAATTTTTAGGGATTTTATTTTTGACTTGAATCTTTTGTAACTTTGGTATGTGATGAGTAGATTGCACGATCTCAATATATTTTATTTTAGTTTCTTCAAAAAAAAAATCGATTTCAAATCATATCACTATCACATATAAATTTATATAATATTTAGACTTGTAAAAAATAAAATAAATATTTATAGAAAGAAAATCGCATAAATGTATAAAAAAATTTATAATAGAAGGATGAAAGTAATTATTTTTATACACAATTAAATATAAAACCAAATTTATAATAGAAGAATTCAAGTAGTTATTTTTATAAACAATTAAATATAAAACAAAATTTAAGGTTTTTATTATAAAAAAAATATAAAATCAAATTATACAATTTTTGTCGGTTAACACTCCCGTTTTAAGGGGAATGGAGCCTTAGTAATTCACAATTTCGCTGCAAGATCATCATGTCTAGCCGAAAAATTGTTTCACCAAAGAATTAAATTCGAGTTCTTTCGAAAAATTCATCCTTTAATACAAAGTCATTAAAAAGTGAATCAAAGAAAATCATTCAATATAGAAATAATTAAAGAAAGAAAACTACCATATAAAACTAAAACGCTAACAAGCAATCCAATTTATTATCCAATATTCAAATATTTTACAATAATTTGAAGAACTTGAGTACCTTGTCGAAGAACATCGACATAGTTCGCAAGTAACGGACTAGTTTTATTTTTATGGAGACTTTTGAGACAATCAAGAATTAATGGCATAATTTTAGCTGCATCTTTAGCCATGGTGGGATAATGTTTGAGCTCCAAATCCACTTGTGCATTAATAATACTTGTAGAGACACTATTATTGTTATCCAAATCCAAATCTAATGAACATGAATAATAATATTGTGCCACGGTATCATTCGCGGCGTTTTGCAATTCAGCGAGGAGTCTTGCTGTGTTAGTCAAATTGTTATCAAGCACATAAAGTGTGTATCGTGCAAGGTCAACAAGATCAACACCTTTTGCTCCTCCTGGTTTTGAGTTAAGAAGATTTGAACAATATGAAGGATTTGGGGCTTCTTTGCAAATCACATCTACTTCAACAACTTTGGCCGAAGAAATTGAAACGGAGGAAGCAACACATAATATAAGGACAACAAACAAGACAAAGGAGTATTGACTCATCTTTTGTTATTTTTCTTTTTCTTGTATTTCTCTTTTTCTTATTGATTTTACTCTAGGTTTTATAGAATTCATTGTGTGAAGAGCAAGTAGATGAATATGTTTTGAAAAAAAATAAAATCTTGATATATATTTTTTTTAATAGTGAATCTCGATACACAATATTTGTTTACAAGTCAAACATTGTAGAAAAATAATACAAATCTAGATATTTGTTCAAGTTTTCTCGATTACAACCAATATAATTAATGCAATTTTTTTAAAGGTAATAAATATTTGCCTTAACAAAAATTAAGGCAAATATTTGTGTGTCAAAAAAAAATTATGGACATTGAATAATTTTTAGGGATTTTATATTTGACTTGAATCTTTTGTAACTTTGGTATGTGATGAATAGATTGCGCGATCTCAATATATTTTATTTTAGTTTCTTCAAAAAAAAAAAATCGATTTCAAATCATATCACTATCACATATAAATTTATATAATATTTAGACTTGTAAAAAATAAAATAAATATTTATAGAAAGAAAATCGCATAAATGTATAAAAAAATTTATAATAGAAGGATGAAAGTAATTATTTTTATACACAATTAAATATAAAACCAAATTTATAATAGAAGAATTCAAGTAGTTATTTTTATAAACAATTAAATATAAAACAAAATTTAAGGTTTTTATTATAAAAAAAATATAAAATCAAATTATACAATTTTTGTCGGTTAACACTCCCGTTTTAAGGGGAATGGAGCTTTAGTAATTCACAATTTCGCTGCAAGATCATCATGTCTAGCCGAAAAATTGTTTCACCAAAGAATTAAATTCGAGTTCTTTCGAAAAATTCATCCTTTAATACAAAGTCATTAAAAAGTGAATCAAAGAAAATCATTCAATATAGAAATAATTAAAGAAAGAAAACTACCATATAAAACTAAAACGCTAACAAGCAATCCAATTTATTATCCAATATTCAAATATTTTACAATAATTTGAAGAACTTGAGTACCTTGTCGAAGAACATCGACATAGTTCGCAAGTAACGGACTAGTTTTATTTTTATGGAGACTTTCGAGACAATCAAGAATTAATGGCATAATTTTAGCTGCATCTTTAGCCATGGTGGGATAATGTTTGAGCTCCAAATCCACTTGTGCATTAATAATACTTGTAGAGACACTATTATTGTTATCCAAATCCAAATCTAATGAACATGAATAATAATATTGTGCCACGGTATCATTCGCGGCGTTTTGCAATTCAGCGAGGAGTCTTGCTGTGTTAGTCAAATTGTTATCAAGCACATAAAGTGTGTATCGTGCAAGGTCAACAAGATCAACACATTTTGCTCCTCCTGGTTTTGAGTTAAGAAGATTTGAACAATATGAAGGATTTGGGGCTTCTTTGCAAATCACATCTACTTCAACAACTTTGGCCGAAGAAATTGAAACTGAGGAAACAACACATAATATAAGAACAAAAAACAAGACAGAGGAGTATTGACTCATCTTTTGTTGTTTTTCTTTTTCTTGTATTTCTCTTTTTCTTATTGATTTTACTCTAGGTTTTATAGACTTCATTGTGTGAAGAGCAAGTAGATGAATATGTTTTGAAAAAAAATAAAATCTTGATATATATTTTTTTTAATAGTGAATCTCGATACATAATATGTGTTTACAAGTCAAACATTGTAAGAAAATAATGCAAATCTTGATATTTGTTCTATTTTTCTCGATTACAACCAATTAAAATTAATGCAATTTTGTTTAAAGGAAATAAATATTTGCCTTAACAAAAATTAAGGCAAATATTTGTGTGTCAAAAAAAAATTATGGACATTGACTAATTTTTAGGGATTTTATTTTTGACTTGAATCTTTTGTAACTTTGGTATGTGATGAGTAGATTGCGCGATCTCAATATATTTTATTTTAGTTTCTTCAAAAAAAAAATCGATTTCAAATCATATCACTATCACATATAAATTTATATAATATTTAGACTTGTAAAATATAAAATAAATATTTATAGAAAGAAAATCGCATAAATGTATAAAAAAATTTATAATAGCAGGATGAAAGTAATTATTTTTATACACAATTAAATATAAAACCAAATTTATAATAGAAGAATTCAAGTAGTTATTTTTATAAACAATTAAATATAAAACAAAATTTAAGGTTTTTATTATAAAAAAAATATAAAATCAAATTATACAATTTTTGTCGGTTAACACTCCCGTTTTAAGGGGAATGGAGCCTTAGTAATTCACAATTTCGCTGCAAGATCATCATGTCTAGCCGAAAAATTGTTTCACCGAAGAATTAAATTCGAGTTCTTTCGAAAAATTCATCCTTTAATACAAAGTCATTAAAAAGTGAATCAAAGAAAATCATTCAATATAGAAATAATTAAAGAAAGAAAACTACCATATAAAACTAAAACGCTAACAAGCAATCCAATTTATTATCCAATATTCAAATATTTTACAATAATTTGAAGAACTTGAGTACCTTGTCGAAGAACATCGACATAGTTCGCAAGTAACGGACTAGTTTTATTTTTATGGAGACTTTCGAGACAATCAAAAATTAATGGCATAATTTTAGCTGCATCTTTAGCCATGGTGGGATAATGTTTGAGCTCCAAATCCACTTGTGCATTAATAATACTTGTAGAGACACTATTATTGTTATCCAAATCCAAATCTAATGAACATGAATAATAATATTGTGCCACGGTATCATTCGCGGCGTTTTGCAATTCAGCGAGGAGTCTTGCTGTGTTAGTCAAATTGTTATCAAGCACATAAAGTGTGTATCGTGCAAGGTCAACAAGATCAACACCTTTTGCTCCTCCTGGTTTTGAGTTAAGAAGATTTGAACAATATGAAGGATTTGGGGCTTCTTTGCAAATCACATCTACTTCAACAACTTTGGCCGAAGAAATTGAAACGGAGGAAACAACACATAATATAAGAACAAAAAACAAGACTGAGGAGTATTGACTCATCTTTTGTTGTTTTTCTTTTTCTTGTATTTCTCTTTTTCTTATTGATTTTACTCTAGGTTTTATAGACTTCATTGTGTGAAGAGCAAGTAGATGAATATGTTTTGAAAAAAAATAAAATCTTGATATATATTTTTTTTAATAGTGAATCTCGATACATAATATGTGTTTACAAGTCAAACATTGTAAAAAAATAATGCAAATCTTGATATTTGTTCTATTTTTCTCGATTACAACCAATTAAAATTAATGCAATTTTGTTTAAAGGAAATAAATATTTGCCTTAACAAAAATTAAGGCAAATATTTGTGTGTCAAAAAAAAATTATGGACATTGACTAATTTTTAGGGATTTTATTTTTGACTTGAATCTTTTGTAACTTTGGTATGTGATGAGTAGATTGCGCGATCTCAATATATTTTATTTTAGTTTCTTCAAAAAAAAAATCGATTTCAAATCATATCACTATCACATATAAATTTATATAATATTTAGACTTGTAAAATATAAAATAAATATTTATAGAAAGAAAATCGCATAAATGTATAAAAAAATTTATAATAGCAGGATGAAAGTAATTATTTTTATACACAATTAAATATAAAACCAAATTTATAATAGAAGAATTCAAGTAGTTATTTTTATAAACAATTAAATATAAAACAAAATTTAAGGTTTTTATTATAAAAAATATATAAAATCAAATTATACAATTTTTGTCGGTTAACACTCCCGTTTTAAGGGGAATGGAGCCTTAGTAATTCACAATTTCGCTGCAAGATCATCATGTCTAGCCGAAAAATTGTTTCACCGAAGAATTAAATTCGAGTTCTTTCGAAAAATTCATCCTTTAATACAAAGTCATTAAAAAGTGAATCAAAGAAAATCATTCAATATAGAAATAATTAAAGAAAGAAAACTACCATATAAAACTAAAACGCTAACAAGCAATCCAATTTATTATCCAATATTCAAATATTTTACAATAATTTGAAGAACTTGAGTACCTTGTCGAAGAACATCGACATAGTTCGCAAGTAACGGACTAGTTTTATTTTTATGGAGACTTTCGAGACAATCAAGAATTAATGGCATAATTTTAGCTGCATCTTTAGCCATGGTGGGATAATGTTTGAGCTCCAAATCCACTTGTGCATTAATAATACTTGTAGAGACACTATTATTGTTATCCAAATCCAAATCTAATGAACATGAATAATAATATTGTGCCACGGTATCATTCGCGGCGTTTTGCAATTCAGCGAGGAGTCTTGCTGTGTTAGTCAAATTGTTATCAAGCACATAAAGTGTGTATCGTGCAAGGTCAACAAGATCAACACCTTTTGCTCCTCCTGGTTTTGAGTTAAGAAGATTTGAACAATATGAAGGATTTGGGGCTTCTTTGCAAATCACATCTACTTCAACAACTTTGGCCAAAGAAATTGAAACGGAGGAAGCAACACATAATATAAGAACAACAAACAAGACAGAGGAGTATTGACTCATCTTTTGTTGTTTTTCTTTTTCTTGTATTTCTGTTTTTCTTATTGATTTTACTCTAGGTTTTATAGACTTCATTGTGTGAAGAGCAAGTAGATGAATATGTTTTGAAAAAAAATAAAATCTTGATATATATTTTTTTTAATAGTGAATCTCGATACATAATATTTGTTTACAAGTCAAACATTGTAGAAAAATAATACAAATCTTGATATTTGTTCAAGTTTTCTCGATTACAACCAATATAATTAATGCAATTTTTTTAAAGGAAATAAATATTTGCCTTAACAAAAATTAAGGCAAATATTTGTGTGTCAAAAAAAAATTATGGACATTGAATAATTTTTAGGGATTTTATATTTGACTTGAATCTTTTGTAACTTTGGTATGTGATGAATAGATTGCGCGATCTCAATATATTTTATTTTAGTTTCTTCAAAAAAAAAATCGATTTCAAATCATATCACTATCACATATAAATTTATATAATATTTAGACTTGTAAAAAATAAAATAAATATTTATAGAAAGAAAATCGCATAAATGTATAAAAAAATTTATAATAGAAGGATGAAAGTAATTATTTTTATACACAATTAAATATAAAACCAAATTTATAATAGAAGAATTCAAGTAGTTATTTTTATAAACAATTAAATATAAAACAAAATTTAAGGTTTTTATTATAAAAAAAATATAAAATCAAATTATACAATTTTTGTCGGTTAACACTCCCGTTTTAAGGGGAATGGAGCCTTAGTAATTCACAATTTCGCTGCAAGATCATCATGTCTAGCCGAAAAATTGTTTCACCGAAGAATTAAATTCGAGTTCTTTCGAAAAATTCATCCTTTAATACAAAGTCATTAAAAAGTGAATCAAAGAAAATCATTCAATATAGAAATAATTAAAGAAAGAACACTACCATATAAAACTAAAACGCTAACAAGCAATCCAATTTATTATCCAATATTCAAATATTTTACAATAATTTGAAGAACTTGAGTACCTTGTCGAAGAACATCGACATAGTTCGCAAGTAACGGACTAGTTTTATTTTTATGGAGACTTTCGAGACAATCAAGAATTAATGGCATAATTTTAGCTGCATCTTTAGCCATGGTGGGATAATGTTTGAGCTCCAAATCCACTTGTGCATTAATAATACTTGTAGAGACACTATTATTGTTATCCAAATCCAAATCTAATGAACATGAATAATAATATTGTGCCACGGTATCATTCGCGGCGTTTTGCAATTCAGCGAGGAGTCTTGCTGTGTTAGTCAAATTGTTATCAAGCACATAAAGTGTGTATCGTGCAAGGTCAACAAGATCAACACATTTTGCTCCTCCTGGTTTTGAGTTAAGAAGATTTGAACAATATGAAGGATTTGGGGCTTCTTTGCAAATCACATCTACTTCAACAACTTTGGCCGAAGAAATTGAAATGGAGGAAGCAACACATAATATAAGAACAACAAACAAGACAGAGGAGTATTGACTCATCTTTTGTTGTTTTTCTTTTTCTTGTATTTCTGTTTTTCTTATTGATTTTACTCTAGGTTTTATAGACTTCATTGTGTGAAGAGCAAGTAGATGAATATGTTTTGAAAAAAAATAAAATCTTGATATATATTTTTTCTAATAGTGAATCTCGATACATAATATTTGTTTACAAGTCAAACATTGTAGAAAAATAATACAAATCTAGATATTTGTTCAAGTTTTCTCGATTACAACCAATATAATTAATGCAATTTTTTTAAAGGAAATAAATATTTGCCTTAACAAAAATTAAGGCAAATATTTGTGTGTCAAAAAAAAATTATGGACATTGAATAATTTTTAGGGATTTTATATTTGACTTGAATCTTTTGTAACTTTGGTATGTGATGAATAGATTGCGCGATCTCAATATATTTTATTTTAGTTTCTTCAAAAAAAAAAATCGATTTCAAATCATATCACTATCACATATAAATTTATATAATATTTAGACTTGTAAAAAATAAAATAAATATTTATAGAAAGAAAATCGCATAAATGTATAAAAAAATTTATAATAGAAGGATGAAAGTAATTATTTTTATACACAATTAAATATAAAACCAAATTTATAATAGAAGAATTCAAGTAGTTATTTTTATAAACAATTAAATATAAAACAAAATTTAAGGTTTTTATTATAAAAAAAATATAAAATCAAATTATACAATTTTTGTCGGTTAACACTCCCGTTTTAAGGGGAATGGAGCCTTAGTAATTCACAATTTCGCTGCAAGATCATCATGTCTAGCCGAAAAATTGTTTCACCGAAGAATTAAATTCGAGTTCTTTCGAAAAATTCATCCTTTAATACAAAGTCATTAAAAAGTGAATCAAAGAAAATCATTCAATATAGAAATAATTAAAGAAAGAAAACTACCATATAAAACTAAAACGCTAACAAGCAATCCAATTTATTATCCAATATTCAAATATTTTACAATAATTTGAAGAACTTGAGTACCTTGTCGAAGAACATCGACATAGTTCGCAAGTAACGGACTAGTTTTATTTTTATGGAGACTTTCGAGACAATCAAGAATTAATGGCATAATTTTAGCTGCATCTTTAGCCATGGTGGGATAATGTTTGAGCTCCAAATCCACTTGTGCATTAATAATACTTGTAGAGACACTATTATTGTTATCCAAATCCAAATCTAATGAACATGAATAATAATATTGTGCCACGGTATCATTCGCGGCGTTTTGCAATTCAGCGAGGAGTCTTGCTGTGTTAGTCAAATTGTTATCAAGCACATAAAGTGTGTATCGTGCAAGGTCAACAAGATCAACACATTTTGCTCCTCCTGGTTTTGAGTTAAGAAGATTTGAACAATATGAAGGATTTGGGGCTTCTTTGCAAATCACATCTACTTCAACAACTTTGGCCGAAGAAATTGAAACGGAGGAAGCAACACATAATATAAGAACAACAAACAAGACAGAGGAGTATTGACTCATCTTTTGTTGTTTTTCTTTTTCTTGTATTTCTGTTTTTCTTATTGATTTTACTCTAGGTTTTATAGACTTCATTGTGTGAAGAGCAAGTAGATGAATATGTTTTGAAAAAAAATAAAATCTTGATATATATTTTTTTTAATAGTGAATCTCGATACATAATATTTGTTTACAAGTCAAACATTGTAGAAAAATAATACAAATCTAGATATTTGTTCAAGTTTTCTCGATTACAACCAATATAATTAATGCAATTTTTTTAAAGGAAATAAATATTTGCCTTAACAAAAATTAAGGCAAATATTTGTGTGTCAAAAAAAAATTATGGACATTGAATAATTTTTAGGGATTTTATATTTGACTTGAATCTTTTGTAACTTTGGTATGTGATGAATAGATTGCGCGATCTCAATATATTTTATTTTAGTTTCTTCAAAAAAAAAAATCGATTTCAAATCATATCACTATCACATATAAATTTATATAATATTTAGACTTGTAAAAAATAAAATAAATATTTATAGAAAGAAAATCGCATAAATGTATAAAAAAATTTATAATAGAAGGATGAAAGTAATTATTTTTATACACAATTAAATATAAAACCAAATTTATAATAGAAGAATTCAAGTAGTTATTTTTATAAACAATTAAATATAAAACAAAATTTAAGGTTTTTATTATAAAAAAAATATAAAATCAAATTATACAATTTTTGTCGGTTAACACTCCCGTTTTAAGGGGAATGGAGCCTTAGTAATTCACAATTTCGCTGCAAGATCATCATGTCTAGCCGAAAAATTGTTTCACCAAAGAATTAAATTCGAGTTCTTTCGAAAAATTCATCCTTTAATACAAAGTCATTAAAAAGTGAATCAAAGAAAATCATTCAATATAGAAATAATTAAAGAAAGAAAACTACCATATAAAACTAAAACGCTAACAAGCAATCCAATTTATTATCCAATATTCAAATATTTTACAATAATTTGAAGAACTTGAGTACCTTGTCGAAGAACATTGACATAGTTCGCAAGTAACGGACTAGTTTTATTTTTATGGAAACTTTCGAGACAATCAAGAATTAATGGCATAATTTTAGCTGCATCTTTAGCCATGGTGGGATAATGTTTGAGCTCCAAATCCACTTGTGCATTAATAATACTTGTAGAGACACTATTATTGTTATCCAAATCCAAATCTAATGAACATGAATAATAATATTGTGCCACGGTATCATTCGCGGCGTTTTGCAATTCAGCGAGGAGTCTTGCTGTGTTAGTCAAATTGTTATCAAGCACATAAAGTGTGTATCGTGCAAGGTCAACAAGATCAACACATTTTGCTCCTCCTGGTTTTGAGTTAAGAAGATTTGAACAATATGAAGGATTTGGGGCTTCTTTGCAAATCACATCTACTTCAACAACTTTGGCCGAAGAAATTGAAACGGAGGAAGCAACACATAATATAAGAACAACAAACAAGACAGAGGAGTATTGACTCATCTTTTGTTGTTTTTCTTTTTCTTGTATTTCTGTTTTTCTTATTGATTTTACTCTAGGTTTTATAGACTTCATTGTGTGAAGAGCAAGTAGATGAATATGTTTTGAAAAAAAATAAAATCTTGATATATATTTTTTTTAATAGTGAATCTCGATACATAATATTTGTTTACAAGTCAAACATTGTAGAAAAATAATACAAATCTAGATATTTGTTCAAGTTTTCTCGATTACAACCAATATAATTAATGCAATTTTTTTAAAGGAAATAAATATTTGCCTTAACAAAAATTAAGGCAAATATTTGTGTGTCAAAAAAAAATTATGGACATTGAATAATTTTTAGGGATTTTATATTTGACTTGAATCTTTTGTAACTTTGGTATGTGATGAATAGATTGCGCGATCTCAATATATTTTATTTTAGTTTCTTCAAAAAAAAAAATCGATTTCAAATCATATCACTATCACATATAAATTTATATAATATTTAGACTTGTAAAAAATAAAATAAATATTTATAGAAAGAAAATCGCATAAATGTATAAAAAAATTTATAATAGAAGGATGAAAGTAATTATTTTTATACACAATTAAATATAAAACCAAATTTATAATAGAAGAATTCAAGTAGTTATTTTTATAAACAATTAAATATAAAACAAAATTTAAGGTTTTTATTATAAAAAAAATATAAAATCAAATTATACAATTTTTGTCGGTTAACACTCCCGTTTTAAGGGGAATGGAGCCTTAGTAATTCACAATTTCGCTGCAAGATCATCATGTCTAGCCGAAAAATTGTTTCACCAAAGAATTAAATTCGAGTTCTTTCGAAAAATTCATCCTTTAATACAAAGTCATTAAAAAGTGAATCAAAGAAAATCATTCAATATAGAAATAATTAAAGAAAGAAAACTACCATATAAAACTAAAACGCTAACAAGCAATCCAATTTATTATCCAATATTCAAATATTTTACAATAATTTGAAGAACTTGAGTACCTTGTCGAAGAACATTGACATAGTTCGCAAGTAACGGACTAGTTTTATTTTTATGGAAACTTTCGAGACAATCAAGAATTAATGGCATAATTTTAGCTGCATCTTTAGCCATGGTGGGATAATGTTTGAGCTCCAAATCCACTTGTGCATTAATAATACTTGTAGAGACACTATTATTGTTATCCAAATCCAAATCTAATGAACATGAATAATAATATTGTGCCACGGTATCATTCGCGGCGTTTTGCAATTCAGCGAGGAGTCTTGCTGTGTTAGTCAAATTGTTATCAAGCACATAAAGTGTGTATCGTGCAAGGTCAACAAGATCAACACATTTTGCTCCTCCTGGTTTTGAGTTAAGAAGATTTGAACAATATGAAGGATTTGGGGCTTCTTTGCAAATCACATCTACTTCAACAACTTTGGCCGAAGAAATTGAAACGGAGGAAGCAACACATAATATAAGAACAACAAACAAGACAGAGGAGTATTGACTCATCTTTTGTTGTTTTTCTTTTTCTTGTATTTCTGTTTTTCTTATTGATTTTACTCTAGGTTTTATAGACTTCATTGTGTGAAGAGCAAGTAGATGAATATGTTTTGAAAAAAAATAAAATCTTGATATATATTTTTTTTAATAGTGAATCTCGATACATAATATTTGTTTACAAGTCAAACATTGTAGAAAAATAATACAAATCTAGATATTTGTTCAAGTTTTCTCGATTACAACCAATATAATTAATGCAATTTTTTTAAAGGAAATAAATATTTGCCTTAACAAAAATTAAGGCAAATATTTGTGTGTCAAAAAAAAATTATGGACATTGAATAATTTTTAGGGATTTTATATTTGACTTGAATCTTTTGTAACTTTGGTATGTGATGAATAGATTGCGCGATCTCAATATATTTTATTTTAGTTTCTTCAAAAAAAAAAATCGATTTCAAATCATATCACTATCACATATAAATTTATATAATATTTAGACTTGTAAAAAATAAAATAAATATTTATAGAAAGAAAATCGCATAAATGTATAAAAAAATTTATAATAGAAGGATGAAAGTAATTATTTTTATACACAATTAAATATAAAACCAAATTTATAATAGAAGAATTCAAGTAGTTATTTTTATAAACAATTAAATATAAAACAAAATTTAAGGTTTTTATTATAAAAAAAATATAAAATCAAATTATACAATTTTTGTCGGTTAACACTCCCGTTTTAAGGGGAATGGAGCCTTAGTAATTCACAATTTCGCTGCAAGATCATCATGTCTAGCCGAAAAATTGTTTCACCGAAGAATTAAATTCGAGTTCTTTCGAAAAATTCATCCTTTAATACAAAGTCATTAAAAAGTGAATCAAAGAAAATCATTCAATATAGAAATAATTAAAGAAAGAAAACTACCATATAAAACTAAAACGCTAACAAGCAATCCAATTTATTATCCAATATTCAAATATTTTACAATAATTTGAAGAACTTGAGTACCTTGTCGAAGAACATCGACATAGTTCGCAAGTAACGGACTAGTTTTATTTTTATGGAGACTTTCGAGACAATCAAGAATTAATGGCATAATTTTAGCTGCATCTTTAGCCATGGTGGGATAATGTTTGAGCTCCAAATCCACTTGTGCATTAATAATACTTGTAGAGACACTATTATTGTTATCCAAATCCAAATCTAATGAACATGAATAATAATATTGTGCCACGGTATCATTCGCGGCGTTTTGCAATTCAGCGAGGAGTCTTGCTGTGTTAGTCAAATTGTTATCAAGCACATAAAGTGTGTATCGTGCAAGGTCAACAAGATCAACACATTTTGCTCCTCCTGGTTTTGAGTTAAGAAGATTTGAACAATATGAAGGATTTGGGGCTTCTTTGCAAATCACATCTACTTCAACAACTTTGGCCGAAGAAATTGAAACGGAGGAAGCAACACATAATATAAGAACAACAAACAAGACAGAGGAGTATTGACTCATCTTTTGTTGTTTTTCTTTTTCTTGTATTTCTGTTTTTCTTATTGATTTTACTCTAGGTTTTATAGACTTCATTGTGTGAAGAGCAAGTAGATGAATATGTTTTGAAAAAAAATAAAATCTTGATATATATTTTTTTTAATAGTGAATCTCGATACATAATATTTGTTTACAAGTCAAACATTGTAGAAAAATAATACAAATCTAGATATTTGTTCAAGTTTTCTCGATTACAACCAATATAATTAATGCAATTTTTTTAAAGGAAATAAATATTTGCCTTAACAAAAATTAAGGCAAATATTTGTGTGTCAAAAAAAAATTATGGACATTGAATAATTTTTAGGGATTTTATATTTGACTTGAATCTTTTGTATCTTTGGTATGTGATGAATAGATTTCGCGATCTCAATATATTTTATTTTAGTTTCTTCAAAAAAAAAAATCGATTTCAAATCATATCACTATCACATATAAATTTATATAATATTTAGACTTGTAAAAAATAAAATAAATATTTATAGAAAGAAAATCGCATAAATGTATAAAAAAATTTATAATAGAAGGATGAAAGTAATTATTTTTATACACAATTAAATATAAAACCAAATTTATAATAGAAGAATTCAAGTAGTTATTTTTATAAACAATTAAATATAAAACAAAATTTAAGGTTTTTATTATAAAAAAAATATAAAATCAAATTATACAATTTTTGTCGGTTAACACTCCCGTTTTAAGGGGAATGGAGCCTTAGTAATTCACAATTTCGCTGCAAGATCATCATGTCTAGCCGAAAAATTGTTTCACCGAAGAATTAAATTCGAGTTCTTTCGAAAAATTCATCCTTTAATACAAAGTCATTAAAAAGTGAATCAAAGAAAATCATTCAATATAGAAATAATTAAAGAAAGAAAACTACCATATAAAACTAAAACGCTAACAAGCAATCCAATTTATTATCCAATATTCAAATATTTTACAATAATTTGAAGAACTTGAGTACCTTGTCGAAGAACATCGACATAGTTCGCAAGTAACGGACTAGTTTTATTTTTATGGAGACTTTCGAGACAATCAAGAATTAATGGCATAATTTTAGCTGCATCTTTAGCCATGGTGGGATAATGTTTGAGCTCCAAATCCACTTGTGCATTAATAATACTTGTAGAGACACTATTATTGTTATCCAAATCCAAATCTAATGAACATGAATAATAATATTGTGCCACGGTATCATTCGCGGCGTTTTGCAATTCAGCGAGGAGTCTTGCTGTGTTAGTCAAATTGTTATCAAGCACATAAAGTGTGTATCGTGCAAGGTCAACAAGATCAACACATTTTGCTCCTCCTGGTTTTGAGTTAAGAAGATTTGAACAATATGAAGGATTTGGGGCTTCTTTGCAAATCACATCTACTTCAACAACTTTGGCCGAAGAAATTGAAACGGAGGAAGCAACACATAATATAAGAACAACAAACAAGACAGAGGAGTATTGACTCATCTTTTGTTGTTTTTCTTTTTCTTGTATTTCTGTTTTTCTTATTGATTTTACTCTAGGTTTTATAGACTTCATTGTGTGAAGAGCAAGTAGATGAATATGTTTTGAAAAAAAATAAAATCTTGATATATATTTTTTTTAATAGTGAATCTCGATACATAATATTTGTTTACAAGTCAAACATTGTAGAAAAATAATACAAATCTAGATATTTGTTCAAGTTTTCTCGATTACAACCAATATAATTAATGCAATTTTTTTAAAGGAAATAAATATTTGCCTTAACAAAAATTAAGGCAAATATTTGTGTGTCAAAAAAAAATTATGGACATTGAATAATTTTTAGGGATTTTATATTTGACTTGAATCTTTTGTAACTTTGGTATGTGATGAATAGATTGCGCGATCTCAATATATTTTATTTTAGTTTCTTCAAAAAAAAAAATCGATTTCAAATCATATCACTATCACATATAAATTTATATAATATTTAGACTTGTAAAAAATAAAATAAATATTTATAGAAAGAAAATCGCATAAATGTATAAAAAAATTTATAATAGAAGGATGAAAGTAATTATTTTTATACACAATTAAATATAAAACCAAATTTATAATAGAAGAATTCAAGTAGTTATTTTTATAAACAATTAAATATAAAACAAAATTTAAGGTTTTTATTATAAAAAAAATATAAAATCAAATTATACAATTTTTGTCGGTTAACACTCCCGTTTTAAGGGGAATGGAGCCTTAGTAATTCACAATTTCGCTGCAAGATCATCATGTCTAGCCGAAAAATTGTTTCACCGAAGAATTAAATTCGAGTTCTTTCGAAAAATTCATCCTTTAATACAAAGTCATTAAAAAGTGAATCAAAGAAAATCATTCAATATAGAAATAATTAAAGAAAGAAAACTACCATATAAAACTAAAACGCTAACAAGCAATCCAATTTATTATCCAATATTCAAATATTTTACAATAATTTGAAGAACTTGAGTACCTTGTCGAAGAACATCGACATAGTTCGCAAGTAACGGACTAGTTTTATTTTTATGGAGACTTTCGAGACAATCAAGAATTAATGGCATAATTTTAGCTGCATCTTTAGCCATGGTGGGATAATGTTTGAGCTCCAAATCCACTTGTGCATTAATAATACTTGTAGAGACACTATTATTGTTATCCAAATCCAAATCTAATGAACATGAATAATAATATTGTGCCACGGTATCATTCGCGGCGTTTTGCAATTCAGCGAGGAGTCTTGCTGTGTTAGTCAAATTGTTATCAAGCACATAAAGTGTGTATCGTGCAAGGTCAACAAGATCAACACATTTTGCTCCTCCTGGTTTTGAGTTAAGAAGATTTGAACAATATGAAGGATTTGGGGCTTCTTTGCAAATCACATCTACTTCAACAACTTTGGCCGAAGAAATTGAAACGGAGGAAGCAACACATAATATAAGAACAACAAACAAGACAGAGGAGTATTGACTCATCTTTTGTTGTTTTTCTTTTTCTTGTATTTCTGTTTTTCTTATTGATTTTACTCTAGGTTTTATAGACTTCATTGTGTGAAGAGCAAGTAGATGAATATGTTTTGAAAAAAAATAAAATCTTGATATATATTTTTTTTAATAGTGAATCTCGATACATAATATTTGTTTACAAGTCAAACATTGTAGAAAAATAATACAAATCTAGATATTTGTTCAAGTTTTCTCGATTACAACCAATATAATTAATGCAATTTTTTTAAAGGAAATAAATATTTGCCTTAACAAAAATTAAGGCAAATATTTGTGTGTCAAAAAAAAATTATGGACATTGAATAATTTTTAGGGATTTTATATTTGACTTGAAACTTTTGTAACTTTGGTATGTGATGAATAGATTGCGCAATCTCAATATATTTTATTTTAGTTTCTTCAAAAAAAAAAATCGATTTCAAATCATATCACTATCACATATAAATTTATATAATATTTAGACTTGTAAAAAATAAAATAAATATTTATAGAAAGAAAATCGCATAAATGTATAAAAAAATTTATAATAGAAGGATGAAAGTAATTATTTTTATACACAATTAAATATAAAACCAAATTTATAATAGAAGAATTCAAGTAGTTATTTTTATAAACAATTAAATATAAAACAAAATTTAAGGTTTTTATTATAAAAAAAATATAAAATCAAATTATACAATTTTTGTCGGTTAACACTCCCGTTTTAAGGGGAATGGAGCCTTAGTAATTCACAATTTCGCTGCAAGATCATCATGTCTAGCCGAAAAATTGTTTCACCGAAGAATTAAATTCGAGTTCTTTCGAAAAATTCATCCTTTAATACAAAGTCATTAAAAAGTGAATCAAAGAAAATCATTCAATATAGAAATAATTAAAGAAAGAAAACTACCATATAAAACTAAAACGCTAACAAGCAATCCAATTTATTATCCAATATTCAAATATTTTACAATAATTTGAAGAACTTGAGTACCTTGTCGAAGAACATCGACATAGTTCGCAAGTAACGGACTAGTTTTATTTTTATGGAGACTTTCGAGACAATCAAGAATTAATGGCATAATTTTAGCTGCATCTTTAGCCATGGTGGGATAATGTTTGAGCTCCAAATCCACTTGTGCATTAATAATACTTGTAGAGACACTATTATTGTTATCCAAATCCAAATCTAATGAACATGAATAATAATATTGTGCCACGGTATCATTCGCGGCGTTTTGCAATTCAGCGAGGAGTCTTGCTGTGTTAGTCAAATTGTTATCAAGCACATAAAGTGTGTATCGTGCAAGGTCAACAAGATCAACACATTTTGCTCCTCCTGGTTTTGAGTTAAGAAGATTTGAACAATATGAAGGATTTGGGGCTTCTTTGCAAATCACATCTACTTCAACAACTTTGGCCGAAGAAATTGAAACGGAGGAAGCAACACATAATATAAGAACAACAAACAAGACAGAGGAGTATTGACTCATCTTTTGTTGTTTTTCTTTTTCTTGTATTTCTGTTTTTCTTATTGATTTTACTCTAGGTTTTATAGACTTCATTGTGTGAAGAGCAAGTAGATGAATATGTTTTGAAAAAAAATAAAATCTTGATATATATTTTTTTTAATAGTGAATCTCGATACATAATATTTGTTTACAAGTCAAACATTGTAGAAAAATAATACAAATCTAGATATTTGTTCAAGTTTTCTCGATTACAACCAATATAATTAATGCAATTTTTTTAAAGGAAATAAATATTTGCCTTAACAAAAATTAAGGCAAATATTTGTGTGTCAAAAAAAAATTATGGACATTGAATAATTTTTAGGGATTTTATATTTGACTTGAATCTTTTGTAACTTTGGTATGTGATGAATAGATTGCGCGATCTCAATATATTTTATTTTAGTTTCTTCAAAAAAAAAAATCGATTTCAAATCATATCACTATCACATATAAATTTATATAATATTTAGACTTGTAAAAAATAAAATAAATATTTATAGAAAGAAAATCGCATAAATGTATAAAAAAATTTATAATAGAAGGATGAAAGTAATTATTTTTATACACAATTAAATATAAAACCAAATTTATAATAGAAGAATTCAAGTAGTTATTTTTATAAACAATTAAATATAAAACAAAATTTAAGGTTTTTATTATAAAAAAAATATAAAATCAAATTATACAATTTTTGTCGGTTAACACTCCCGTTTTAAGGGGAATGGAGCCTTAGTAATTCACAATTTCGCTGCAAGATCATCATGTCTAGCCGAAAAATTGTTTCACCGAAGAATTAAATTCGAGTTCTTTCGAAAAATTCATCCTTTAATACAAAGTCATTAAAAAGTGAATCAAAGAAAATCATTCAATATAGAAATAATTAAAGAAAGAAAACTACCATATAAAACTAAAACGCTAACAAGCAATCCAATTTATTATCCAATATTCAAATATTTTACAATAATTTGAAGAACTTGAGTACCTTGTCGAAGAACATCGACATAGTTCGCAAGTAACGGACTAGTTTTATTTTTATGGAGACTTTCGAGACAATCAAGAATTAATGGCATAATTTTAGCTGCATCTTTAGCCATGGTGGGATAATGTTTGAGCTCCAAATCCACTTGTGCATTAATAATACTTGTAGAGACACTATTATTGTTATCCAAATCCAAATCTAATGAACATGAATAATAATATTGTGCCACGGTATCATTCGCGGCGTTTTGCAATTCAGCGAGGAGTCTTGCTGTGTTAGTCAAATTGTTATCAAGCACATAAAGTGTGTATCGTGCAAGGTCAACAAGATCAACACATTTTGCTCCTCCTGGTTTTGAGTTAAGAAGATTTGAACAATATGAAGGATTTGGGGCTTCTTTGCAAATCACATCTACTTCAACAACTTTGGCCGAAGAAATTGAAACGGAGGAAGCAACACATAATATAAGAACAACAAACAAGACAGAGGAGTATTGACTCATCTTTTGTTGTTTTTCTTTTTCTTGTATTTCTGTTTTTCTTATTGATTTTACTCTAGGTTTTATAGACTTCATTGTGTGAAGAGCAAGTAGATGAATATGTTTTGAAAAAAAATAAAATCTTGATATATATTTTTTTTAATAGTGAATCTCGATACATAATATTTGTTTACAAGTCAAACATTGTAGAAAAATAATACAAATCTAGATATTTGTTCAAGTTTTCTCGATTACAACCAATATAATTAATGCAATTTTTTTAAAGGAAATAAATATTTGCCTTAACAAAAATTAAGGCAAATATTTGTGTGTCAAAAAAAAATTATGGACATTGAATAATTTTTAGGGATTTTATATTTGACTTGAAACTTTTGTAACTTTGGTATGTGATGAATAGATTGCGCGATCTCAATATATTTTATTTTAGTTTCTTCAAAAAAAAAAATCGATTTCAAATCATATCACTATCACATATAAATTTATATAATATTTAGACTTGTAAAAAATAAAATAAATATTTATAGAAAGAAAATCGCATAAATGTATAAAAAAATTTATAATAGAAGGATGAAAGTAATTATTTTTATACACAATTAAATATAAAACCAAATTTATAATAGAAGAATTCAAGTAGTTATTTTTATAAACAATTAAATATAAAACAAAATTTAAGGTTTTTATTATAAAAAAAATATAAAATCAAATTATACAATTTTTGTCGGTTAACACTCCCGTTTTAAGGGGAATGGAGCCTTAGTAATTCACAATTTCGCTGCAAGATCATCATGTCTAGCCGAAAAATTGTTTCACCGAAGAATTAAATTCGAGTTCTTTCGAAAAATTCATCCTTTAATACAAAGTCATTAAAAAGTGAATCAAAGAAAATCATTCAATATAGAAATAATTAAAGAAAGAAAACTACCATATAAAACTAAAACGCTAACAAGCAATCCAATTTATTATCCAATATTCAAATATTTTACAATAATTTGAAGAACTTGAGTACCTTGTCGAAGAACATCGACATAGTTCGCAAGTAACGGACTAGTTTTATTTTTATGGAGACTTTCGAGACAATCAAGAATTAATGGCATAATTTTAGCTGCATCTTTAGCCATGGTGGGATAATGTTTGAGCTCCAAATCCACTTGTGCATTAATAATACTTGTAGAGACACTATTATTGTTATCCAAATCCAAATCTAATGAACATGAATAATAATATTGTGCCACGGTATCATTCGCGGCGTTTTGCAATTCAGCGAGGAGTCTTGCTGTGTTAGTCAAATTGTTATCAAGCACATAAAGTGTGTATCGTGCAAGGTCAACAAGATCAACACATTTTGCTCCTCCTGGTTTTGAGTTAAGAAGATTTGAACAATATGAAGGATTTGGGGCTTCTTTGCAAATCACATCTACTTCAACAACTTTGGCCGAAGAAATTGAAACGGAGGAAGCAACACATAATATAAGAACAACAAACAAGACAGAGGAGTATTGACTCATCTTTTGTTGTTTTTCTTTTTCTTGTATTTCTGTTTTTCTTATTGATTTTACTCTAGGTTTTATAGACTTCATTGTGTGAAGAGCAAGTAGATGAATATGTTTTGAAAAAAAATAAAATCTTGATATATATTTTTTTTAATAGTGAATCTCGATACATAATATTTGTTTACAAGTCAAACATTGTAGAAAAATAATACAAATCTAGATATTTGTTCAAGTTTTCTCGATTACAACCAATATAATTAATGCAATTTTTTTAAAGGAAATAAATATTTGCCTTAACAAAAATTAAGGCAAATATTTGTGTGTCAAAAAAAAATTATGGACATTGACTAATTTTTAGGGATTTTATTTTTGACTTGAATCTTTTGTAACTTTGGTATGTGATGAGTAGATTGCACGATCTCAATATATTTTATTTTAGTTTCTTCAAAAAAAAAAAAATCGATTTCAAATCATATCACTATCACATATAAATTTATATAATATTTAGACTTGTAAAAAATAAAATAAATATTTATAGAAAGAAAATCGCATAAATGTATAAAAAAATTTATAATAGAAGGATGAAAGTAATTATTTTTATACACAATTAAATATAAAACCAAATTTATAATAGAAGAATTCAATTAGTTATTTTTATAAACAATTAAATATAAAACAAAATTTAAGGTTTTTATTATAAAAAAAATATAAAATCAAATTATACAATTTTTGTCGGTTAACACTCCCGTTTTAAGGGGAATGGAGCCTTAGTAATTCACAATTTCGCTGCAAGATCATCATGTCTAGCCGAAAAATTGTTTCACCGAAGAATTAAATTCGAGTTCTTTCGAAAAATTCATCCTTTAATACAAAGTCATTAAAAAGTGAATCAAAGAAAATCATTCAATATAGAAATAATTAAAGAAAGAAAACTACCATATAAAACTAAAACGCTAACAAGCAATCCAATTTATTATCCAATATTCAAATATTTTACAATAATTTGAAGAACTTGAGTACCTTGTCGAAGAACATCGACATAGTTCGCAAGTAACGGACTAGTTTTATTTTTATGGAGACTTTCGAGACAATCAAGAATTAATGGCATAATTTTAGCTGCATCTTTAGCCATGGTGGGATAATGTTTGAGCTCCAAATCCACTTGTGCATTAATAATACTTGTAGAGACACTATTATTGTTATCCAAATCCAAATCTAATGAACATGAATAATAATATTGTGCCACGGTATCATTCGCGGCGTTTTGCAATTCAGCGAGGAGTCTTGCTGTGTTAGTCAAATTGTTATCAAGCACATAAAGTGTGTATCGTGCAAGGTCAACAAGATCAACACATTTTGCTCCTCCTGGTTTTGAGTTAAGAAGATTTGAACAATATGAAGGATTTGGGGCTTCTTTGCAAATCACATCTACTTCAACAACTTTGGCCGAAGAAATTGAAACGGAGGAAGCAACACATAATATAAGAACAACAAACAAGACAGAGGAGTATTGACTCATCTTTTGTTGTTTTTCTTTTTCTTGTATTTCTGTTTTTCTTATTGATTTTACTCTAGGTTTTATAGACTTCATTGTGTGAAGAGCAAGTAGATGAATATGTTTTGAAAAAAAATAAAATCTTGATATATATTTTTTTTAATAGTGAATCTCGATACATAATATTTGTTTACAAGTCAAACATTGTAGAAAAATAATACAAATCTAGATATTTGTTCAAGTTTTCTCGATTACAACCAATATAATTAATGCAATTTTTTTAAAGGAAATAAATATTTGCCTTAACAAAAATTAAGGCAAATATTTGTGTGTCAAAAAAAAATTATGGACATTGACTAATTTTTAGGGATTTTATTTTTGACTTGAATCTTTTGTAACTTTGGTATGTGATGAGTAGATTGCACGGTCTCAATATATTTTATTTTAGTTTCTTCAAAAAAAAAAATCGATTTCAAATCATATCACTATCACATATAAATTTATATAATATTTAGACTTGTAAAAAATAAAATAAATATTTATAGAAAGAAAATCGCATAAATGTATAAAAAAATTTATAATAGAAGGATGAAAGTAATTATTTTTATACACAATTAAATATAAAACCAAATTTATAATAGAAGAATTCAAGTAGTTATTTTTATATACAATTAAATATAAAACAAAATTTAAGGTTTTTATTATAAAAAAAATATAAAATCAAATTATACAATTTTTGTCGGTTAACACTCCCGTTTTAAGGGGAATGGAGCCTTAGTAATTCACAATTTCGCTGCAAGATCATCATGTCTAGCCGAAAAATTGTTTCATTGAAGAATTAAATTCGAGTTCTTTCGAAAAATTCATCCTTTAATACAAAGTCATTAAAAAGTGAATCAAAGAAAATCATTCAATATAGAAATAATTAAAGAAAGAAAACTACCATATAAAACTAAAACGCTAACAAGCAATCCAATTTATTATCCAATATTCAAATATTTTACAATAATTTGAAGAACTTGAGTACCTTGTCGAAGAACATCGACATAGTTCGCAAGTAACGGACTAGTTTTATTTTTATGGAGACTTTCGAGACAATCAAGAATTAATGGCATAATTTTAGCTGCATCTTTAGCCATGGTGGGATAATGTTTGAGCTCCAAATCCACTTGTGCATTAATAATACTTGTAGAGACACTATTATTGTTATCCAAATCCAAATCTAATGAACATGAATAATAATATTGTGCCACGGTATCATTCGCGGCGTTTTGCAATTCAGCGAGGAGTCTTGCTGTGTTAGTCAAATTGTTATCAAGCACATAAAGTGTGTATCGTGCAAGGTCAACAAGATCAACACATTTTGCTCCTCCTGGTTTTGAGTTAAGAAGATTTGAACAATATGAAGGATTTGGGGCTTCTTTGCAAATCACATCTACTTCAACAACTTTGGCCGAAGAAATTGAAACGGAGGAAGCAACACATAATATAAGAACAACAAACAAGACAGAGGAGTATTGACTCATCTTTTGTTGTTTTTCTTTTTCTTGTATTTCTGTTTTTCTTATTGATTTTACTCTAGGTTTTATAGACTTCATTGTGTGAAGAGCAAGTAGATGAATATGTTTTGAAAAAAAATAAAATCTTGATATATATTTTTTTTAATAGTGAATCTCGATACATAATATTTGTTTACAAGTCAAACATTGTAGAAAAATAATACAAATCTAGATATTTGTTCAAGTTTTCTCGATTACAACCAATATAATTAATGCAATTTTTTTAAAGGAAATAAATATTTGCCTTAACAAAAATTAAGGCAAATATTTGTGTGTCAAAAAAAAATTATGGACATTGACTAATTTTTAGGGATTTTATTTTTGACTTGAATCTTTTGTAACTTTGGTATGTGATGAGTAGATTGCACGATCTCAATATATTTTATTTTAGTTTCTTCAAAAAAAAAAATCGATTTCAAATCATATCACTATCACATATAAATTTATATAATATTTAGACTTGTAAAAAATAAAATAAATATTTATAGAAAGAAAATCGCATAAATGTATAAAAAAATTTATAATAGAAGGATGAAAGTAATTATTTTTATACACAATTAAATATAAAACCAAATTTATAATAGAAGAATTCAAGTAGTTATTTTTATATACAATTAAATATAAAACAAAATTTAAGGTTTTTATTATAAAAAAAATATAAAATCAAATTATACAATTTTTGTCGGTTAACACTCCCGTTTTAAGGGGAATGGAGCCTTAGTAATTCACAATTTCGCTGCAAGATCATCATGTCTAGCCGAAAAATTGTTTCACCAAAGAATTAAATTCGAGTTCTTTCGAAAAATTCATCCTTTAATACAAAGTCATTAAAAAGTGAATCAAAGAAAATCATTCAATATAGAAATAATTAAAGAAAGAAAACTACCATATAAAACTAAAACGCTAACAAGCAATCCAATTTATTATCCAATATTCAAATATTTTACAATAATTTGAAGAACTTGAGTACCTTGTCGAAGAACATTGACATAGTTCGCAAGTAACGGACTAGTTTTATTTTTATGGAAACTTTCGAGACAATCAAGAATTAATGGCATAATTTTAGCTGCATCTTTAGCCATGGTGGGAAAATGTTTGAGCTCCAAATCCACTTGTGCATTAATAATACTTGTAGAGACACTATTATTGTTATCCAAATCCAAATCTAATGAACATGAATAATAATATTGTGCCACGGTATCATTCGCGGCGTTTTGCAATTCAGCGAGGAGTCTTGCTGTGTTAGTCAAATTGTTATCAAGCACATAAAGTGTGTATCGTGCAAGGTCAACAAGATCAACACCTTTTGCTCCTCCTGGTTTTGAGTTAAGAAGATTTGAACAATATGAAGGATTTGGGGCTTCTTTGCAAATCACATCTACTTCAACAACTTTGGCCGAAGAAATTGAAACGGAGGAAGCAACACATAATATAAGAACAACAAGCAATCCAATTTATTATCCAATATTCAAATATTTTACAATAATTTGAAGAACTTGAGTACCTTGTCGAAGAACATCGACATAGTTCGCAAGTAACGGACTAGTTTTATTTTTATGGAGACTTTCGAGACAATCAAGAATTAATGGCATAATTTTAGCTGCATCTTTAGCCATGGTGGGATAATGTTTGAGCTCCAAATCCACTTGTGCATTAATAATACTTGTAGAGACACTATTATTGTTATCCAAATCCAAATCTAATGAACATGAATAATAATATTGAGCCACGGTATCATTCGCGGCGTTTTGCAATTCAGCGAGGAGTCTTGCTGTGTTAGTCAAATTGTTATCAAGCACATAAAGTGTGTATCGTGCAAGGTCAACAAGATCAACACATTTTGCTCCTCCTGGTTTTGAGTTAAGAAGATTTGAACAATATGAAGGATTTGGGGCTTCTTTGCAAATCACATCTACTTCAACAACTTTGGCCGAAGAAATTGAAACGGAGGAAGCAACACATAATATAAGAACAACAAACAAGACAGAGGAGTATTGACTCATCTTTTGTTGTTTTTCTTTTTCTTGTATTTCTGTTTTTCTTATTGATTTTACTCTAGGTTTTATAGACTTCATTGTGTGAAGAGCAAGTAGATGAATATGTTTTGAAAAAAAATAAAATCTTGATATATATTTTTTTTAATAGTGAATCTCGATACATAATATTTGTTTACAAGTCAAACAATGTAGAAAAATAATACAAATCTAGATATTTGTTCAAGTTTTCTCGATTACAACCAATATAATTAATGCAATTTTTTTAAAGGAAATAAATATTTGCCTTAACAAAAATTAAGGCAAATATTTGTGTGTCAAAAAAAAATTATGGACATTGACTAATTTTTAGGGATTTTATTTTTGACTTGAATCTTTTGTAACTTTGGTATGTGATGAGTAGATTGCACGATCTCAATATATTTTATTTTAGTTTCTTCAAAAAAAAAAAATCGATTTCAAATCATATCACTATCACATATAAATTTATATAATATTTAGACTTGTAAAAAATAAAATAAATATTTATAGAAAGAAAATCGCATAACTGTATAAAAAAATTTATAATAGAAGGATGAAAGTAATTATATTTATACACAATTAAATATAAAACCAAATTTATAATAGATGAATTCAAGTAGTTATTTTTATAAACAATTAAATATAAAACAAAATTTAAGGTTTTTATTATAAAAAAAATATAAAATCAAATTATACAATTTTTGTCGGGTAACACTCCCGTTTTATGGGGAATGGAGCCTTAGTAATTCACAATTTCGCTGCAAGATCATCATGTCTAGCCGAAAAATTGTTTCACCGAAGAATTAAATTCGAGTTCTTTCGAAAAATTCATCCTTTAATACAAAGTCATTAAAAAGTGAATCAAAGAAAATCATTCAATATAGAAATAATTAAAGAAAGAAAACTACCATATAAAACTAAAACGCTAACAAGCAATCCAATTTATTATCCAATATTCAAATATTTTACAATAATTTGAAGAACTTGAGTACCTTGTCGAAGAACATCGACATAGTTCGCAAGTAACGGACTAGTTTTATTTTTATGGAGACTTTCGAGACAATCAAGAATTAATGGCATAATTTTAGCTGCATCTTTAGCCATGGTGGGATAATGTTTGAGCTCCAAATCCACTTGTGCATTAATAATACTTGTAGAGACACTATTATTGTTATCCAAATCCAAATCTAATGAACATGAATAATAATATTGTGCCACGGTATCATTCGCGGCGTTTTGCAATTCAGCGAGGAGTCTTGCTGTGTTAGTCAAATTGTTATCAAGCACATAAAGTGTGTATCGTGCAAGGTCAACAAGATCAACACCTTTTGCTCCTCCTGGTTTTGAGTTAAGAAGATTTGAACAATATGAAGGATTTGAGGCTTCTTTGCAAATCACATCTACTTCAACAACTTTGGCCGAAGAAATTGAAACGGAGGAAACAACACATAATATAAGAACAAAAAACAAGACAGAGGAGTATTGACTCATCTTTTGTTGTTTTTCTTTTTCTTGTATTTCTCTTTTTCTTATTGATTTTACTTTAGGTTTTATAGACTTCATTGTGTGAAGAGCAAGTAGATGAATATGTTTTGAAAAAAAATAATATCTTGATATATATTTTTTTTAATAGTGAATCTCGATACATAATATTTGTTTACAAGTCAAACATTGTAGAAAAATAATGCAAATCTTGATATTTGTTCTATTTTTCTCGATTACAACCAATTAAAATTAATGCAAATAATTTTTTTAAAGGAAATAAATATTTGCCTTAACAAAAATTAAGGCAAATATTTGTGTGTCAAAAAAAATTATGGACAATGACTAATTTTTACGGATGTTATTTTTTACTGGACTCTTTTGTAACTTTTTATAGTCTATTTTAACAATCCTTGAGCTGAGTAGATTGCATGATCTTATATATTTCACTTTAGTTTCTTCAAAAAAATAAAATTGGATTTCACGTCATATCACTATCACATATAAATTTATATAATATATAGACTTGTAAAAAATAAAATAAATATTTATAGAAAGAAAATCGCATAAGAATATAAAAAAAAATTATAATAGAAGAATTAAAGTAGTTATTTTTATAAACAATTAAATATAAAACCAAATTTATAGTAGAAGAAGTAGTTATTTTTATAAACAATTAAATATAAAACCTAATTTATAATAGAAGAATTCAAGTTGTTATTTTTATAAACAATTAAATATAAAACCAAATTTAAGGTTTTTATTATAAAAAATTATAAAATCAAATTGTAACGCCCCAACTAAAAATATCTAGAATATTTAGTCGAAGCATTAAAACTGGAATCTGAGTACATTAATTAAAGGAAAATATAACTGAATAACATATTATCATTAAGATAACGAAAATATTTGATACAGACAGCGGAAACAAAACTATAGAAAATAACAAGCTAAATAACAACAAGGATGAAGACTAAGTTTTCAAAGCTGACAATCCAAGCATAGCTCCAATCGTCAGGTCCAACCTGGTCCCTGCTCCGAAATAACCTGTCTTACCTATATCGAAAAGGGAGTAGGGTGAGACAGTCACTTCGTCCCAGTGAGTCCTACTACCCTCCTAAAGGCTATAAAGCCGGGGCACCTAATCAGTCCATATATATAATTCTAACATATCATAACATATTAATAAACATAACTAAAGGTGTATCACAGAGAACGTCTTATTGATTTTATTCCGCTAAGACACTTCGAGGTGAGCATGTCTCGAAGTCCCGCCATATCCGCTGATCGATTCGACCACGACATTAAGCTCACAATCATTTTCCTAATGGGTTGTTCCATTGGAAGCCCATAAGCAGCATACTAAACCGCACATGATTGACTGATACTAATTGTTGAGTTACACACTACCATATTTATCCCAAAGCCCGAGGAACATGCAACCTTAATTCTAAGTTATACCCTAAGATTCGGAATTGTGCTTGACTTCCTGTTTAACATTAGATACATTATATAACTGCAAGCTATCTATCTCAGATGTGGATATAAAACGAGTACTTTAGAAAGATTTTAGAAAAAGATGATATGAGTCATTCTGCACTTAGCTCGCTACGGCGAGTTACCCAGCTCGCCATGGCGAACTGCAGGTCCTGGCCTAAATCAACTCGCTAGGCGAGAAATTGCTCGCCATGGCGAGTTTCATCAGCCCAGAACTTGGATGCTCGCCATGAATACTCGCTATGGCGAGTTCATGCAGAAAACACTCTATTTTGCGAAAATCATTAATTTAAAGGGGTTACACCTACAATCAACGTCTGAGATAGTGCAGATACATAATATAAATAATATAGAACAGAATAGAAGAGAAATTGGGAGTTATTTCTCCTCACACAATTAATTCCTAAAAATCCTAAGTGAACATGCAATTTCATAAATTTAGGAAATCTAGCTACACTAGCCTAAGAACCCACCTGATAATAGAAGCTTTAACTCGCCTCTTGGGGCTCTACACAACTGCAAATTCCTCAGCTACACCCACGAATCCATTTGACAAAATTTAAGATTTGAAGGATGATGTACTTCCTAGTTTGCTTGGTTATGAAGGTAGTACTTGCAGCACCCAGGACTCAGCACATTCATCATGCAAGACAGTCCCGATTGTGATTAGAAAGAAAAGCATGAATTTTGGAATCAAACAAAGGACAAGATTTGCATTTACCTAATCTTGTTCAAAGGTTTGGAGTGGAAACAACTCTGATGTATACTATTGGCACGAACTCAGCTTGACAGAGCGCGAAAGGAATGATGGAAGCTCACCAAAAGGTCAGAACACGAAGAAATTGAGCTGAAGAGCAATCCCTGCTCCTGTCTTACTCGCCATGGCGAGTAGCACAGCTTGCCATGGCGAGTTGCCCAGCTTCAGCAACATCAAGAACGCATTCAAGCTGCATTTTCCAAAGTTTCACCTTTCTACAGCACCCCAAAACACTCCCAATGCTGTAGAACTCGTATTTTCGAAGATTAAGACACATGCAACAAGATTTTCCAAGTATGGGTTGAGATTGAAAGCTTGAGTTTTTGAAAGGGGAAGTTTAGGTGCTTGTTGTTGTGGTTCAAACTTGGATATGGAAGGATTAGTGTTTCAGAAGGATTCCTAATTTCTGATTTGCATGCAAAGACTTGCTGATTTTCTGTAAAGGTTAAGATGGGTTGAGAGTTAGAAGGCAAAACTCTTGTTCATGAGAAAAGTGAGCTCTTTGGAGGGTGAGTTTGTTGTTGTTAGAGTTTGAGAGAAGAGAGAATAGTGAGAGGGAAGTTCAATTAATTGCTTCAAAGGTGAATGAGAGAATAGGACTTTTGTTGCAAGTGATATGAGAAAAGTGATTTTGAGCATAGGTGTTGTAATGAGAAGTTAAAATAGTGAAATTGTGAGTCATATCTAATGGGTGAGGTGTTGCACTCATGAGAAAAAAAAGGTGAGTCATAAGTGTGAGTCATGGTTGAGGGGAGAAATGGAGGGAAAGATCATTTCCTAGAGTTCTAATTAAATGATAAATGGAACGTAAATGTAATAATGTGTATTTTTCGGTCCAAAAAAAGAATCCTTATTTAACACCTAATACACTTCGTTCTCAAATTCACTTAATTAATTATCTCTAATTAATCCTTGAATTATTAGACAAGCCCTAATTAAAATAATTAGGAGTTTTAGAGTCGGGATGTTACAATCTACCCTCAAAGAAATTTCGTCCTCGAAATTCAGAAATTTACCTTTAGGAAAGATAGGTATAACTTTTCTCATGACAGGTTTCCGTTCCTGAATGAGTTAGTCGTCATGAGATTGAGCTCATTCGACTTTGATTATTGGGAATTTTCTTGTACCGGAGAATCTTAATTTCACAATCAACTATACGAACTAGATTTGGCTGATAAGTTAAGGCTGATTGAATATCAATCTCTAAAGAGTGATAAAGATCGGGAATGATTTTCCGAAGTTGCGGCACATGAGACCCGCCGTGCAACCCTGACATGGATAGAAATAGAATTAACTGACAGGTTACAGGACCGACGCGTCAAAGGATCTGACGAGGTCTTAAATACTTCAGATAGAATTCTTTAGTTTGCGAACACCTCGTAGTTCCAACTTTGGTGTTATCCTCAAGAACTCTTGATCACGTTTATCCCTTGGAATAAAACTTTCCTCCCCCAAAGGTTATTCGTCCAAATTTGATCATCTAATTAGGTTCATCGTCTGACCTCGCGCTGCGCACACTGGTTCGACTACTTATAGTCATCCCCTTTTCATTTGCGTCAACTTGACCTTACTCCAAATTCACTTGACACAGTGACGCACCATCTCTTCTTTTCTAATGTACTTCCATCATTACTACGTCCAATATGTTCACTACGCCTTAATATACCGTATTCATTATTATCTCACACTACACTTCTACAGGTCGGTATCTGGCCTGGTGTCGCTATATGAATAGCCGAAGGGAATAAGTTTAAGGGTTGACATTAATAATCCAAAATTTCTCTTCAGGTTTTCTCAATTCTGAACGCTGCAGCTCGTGATACATCACACGCACTACTGTCCCGTTCATGCTGTTTAAAATACTCCAGGATAGGTCATAATATAAAACGAGTGAGGAACGCTAAGGCACTATAGATCCTTTCGCCAATGAGTTAGACTCCTCTGCAACCGAGTCCATAGTACCACAGAATTTTCCACCTACTATTTCAATCCATCCAGTACAACACTGTGGTCGAGTAGTATATTTAACATGTCGAAAAACTGAGGTTCGAATCTTCATTCAATGATACGGTTATGTTGGTTGGATAATTTACTGATAGGCTGAAGTGAAAGAATCTGGCTAACGTGATCGGATTCTAAGGGTGGCTAACTGGATACGGAAGATTTGCACACTTAACACAGCGAATGACTTTAAATCCCTTATCCACCATAGTCAATGTGTTAGTGTATGAATCGGTTTCTCAACAAGGAAACTCTTATACTCTACACGAAGAATTTAATTTATGATGATCAAATCTAACGTCGATAATGTACCGAGAAACTGAAACAGTCGGTAGAGAATGAAATGGTTTAAACTCGAATTCAGAGAATAGTTTTTATGAGGTATCTAGATACTAATATTTCTACTAGCTCCTATTCCTACGTAACTGGAAGATCTGAAACTTAACCAAAATTTAGCTGATAAGACTCTGAAAGATTAAACAACACAATTGAATTAATCACGGGTCGTTCGGGTGCATGGTGGCCTATATGATTAACTGATACTGACACTGAATAAAATAGTTCGGCGGATAATTGACTAATGATACTGATTAAAAGATCGATAAGATATGTGAGAGCTCGAACTGAATTTACACGTGTCGTTTCCAGATAACTGGATTCCACAGGTCATATTTAGTCACTAACAACTTAACTGGAAGGCTGAAAAGATTGAACAAGATTACTTATAAGCGACGTCCCACAATGTCAGTTTGACTGACGGATGTCGAGGAATTTGGGAAGTTTACTTCTCGGTTCGTTCCTGGTGAAAAACACGACTGACGGATGATATGGCACGAGAAGGAATTATCTGTCATAGTCAGAATGGCTAGGGAATGAACCCGTTCCATGTTCCCATGTCTAATGGATACTCAATCCAACATAGTTTGGTTCGACGAACTTAGCTTATTAAGGTCCGAAGGAATGATCATGAATTTGGAATTTGACTTCTATTGGTTCCGGCTCAAATCAGGGTATTTGAGGGGTACTCTTAATGGAAATCTGACTGACTCTACAGATTCTCAACTCGAAGGTCTGAATGAATGAAAATGCCAAGTGGCTGATAAGGAATAAATCCAACTTAATGGTTTCGTTTCGGCAACTAACATAGATACTCAACGGTTGACCTAGGGTGGCTGAAATGATAGCTTCTGATTTTATTTTTTTGCTAAATTGGTCGAGACTTGAATACTAGTGATTTGGTACTAAGGCTGATTTCAAGAGGTAGACTGTTCTACTGTAACGAGTTCCTTATTGATAATGCACTAGATGATACGATAATGGCTGACATCTTAGGAAATTAATAACATGGGTGGTTCAACTTAGTCTCATTCACAAGGTATCTACCTAAGCCACGACACTAAGCCGCTAATGTAGGGGATGTGTGATGGTGTTAAGTAAACTACCTGGCAACTAAGTTTGGTCCAGAATTGTTTCTACTTGTCATTCCGGGTGAGGTTATGTTCTAAGTGGTTTGTTGTGATCTCTAATGTAACGTGTTAGGCTGAGATTATCTTACTAGATCTATAGTAGTTCTCTAAGTGGTAACATGATAAGCTGAAAGGTAAGAGATTGTTGAATCAAAGGCAGTCTAATTCGATTATTTTCCTCTATGCTTGGTTGGGTAGTTAATGGCACTGAGTTATTAGCTCAAGATAATGGGGTAACTACACCTAATAAGTCTATATGGTAAAAGTTTAGCAGATGAAATTCTTAACTGTTGCATCTAATACTGCGCAACCTCTAGTGATAAGGTACAACTATTGGTTGTTACTTACAAGGGCTAATTCGGTTAATTCTCGTTTCTGCTACTCACGAATGATGCCTTATGAATTAAGTCAAGTATCTACATGGTGTTGAGAAAT
Organism: Trifolium fragiferum; assembly: GCA_954870985.1. Taxonomy (NCBI): domain Eukaryota; kingdom Viridiplantae; phylum Streptophyta; class Magnoliopsida; order Fabales; family Fabaceae; genus Trifolium; species Trifolium fragiferum. The sequence continues at coordinate 42,633,306 of OX940793.1, forward strand.
AATTCCTAATTGTTATTCTAATCAAAGTTGGTCACTAATAGTTTGCTGAGTTAACTGACCTAAGCTGGTATCGAAAAAGAAATCCTATTTGTTATGATAAACAGTTCCTGGCTTCTCGCGGTAGGGTAGGAATACGATTTGCGATGTTGAAAAGCTAAATTATTCTTAGGGAGGCATTAAGAGTTGGCTTCCTATAGGATAATCTATTGGGAAGTTCTCAGATAAGTGTTGTTATGGGTGAGTATTCCAACTTGTTCTCTCTAGTATGGTACTGAACAGATCTAACAGCACTGGTGAATCTCGTGGCTGAAGGGTAAGACTAGGTATTCAGGAAGAGTCTTGATTTACTGAAGGTTGAATTTTACTCGGCTCACGTGTTTCTTGTAAACATGTTCACCAGAAGGTATGGTTACTCTCAAGTCCGGGGAATTTACCTGACACACGGTGTCAGTTGGATACTATACTGACCTACACACTGTCGCGGTGATTTTCGGACGTCAAGCTATTGATTAGCTTTGACTCGCAAAAATATGATTCACCACCGAGCTTTAATTTATCCAAGGGAAGGGAAAAAGATCAAATAAACCCAATTAAAATTTAGAGATTTAAGGTTCGGGGGTTGGTTATACGAAGGGAAGGTATTAGCACCCTAGGTATTCGTAGTACTCTACGAGATCCTTTTGTAAATATTTATTTTTGTGCGAAAAAGATTGCTTGCTTGTAAATTATTTGCTTGTTAAAATATTTGAATAAATAAGAAAAAAGAAGATATTTTTGTTAATTTTTGTTTATGAAAGAAAAGAGAAAAAAAAAGTATATTTTATTAATTTTGAAAAAAGAAAAAGTTTTATTAATTTCGTTATCTAAGAGAAAAGAGGAAAAATAAGTTTTTTTGTTAATTTTGATATTAAGAAAATATAGGGAAAAAAGAAGTTTGTTATTAATTTTGATTTGGGAAGACACAAGGTCTTTTGCACTACGTACCGTGAAGGATCAAAATCCCGTAATTCGTGGTAACAATTAAAAAGTGGTGTGTGGATTGATTTTAGGAGGAAAGACGAGTCGTCATCTCAAGTTTAAAACTCCTTTTATCCGCCACAAACATACTGAAAAGTTGATCTTCCTTTTCTGCCATATGTTGTGGGGAATATTGAAATTCTCGACTAGAGATGTCTCACGTCTAAACTCTTTGAGAAAAATGTTTTGAAATTGAAAAGCCAAATGGCAAAAAGTGTTTGAATTGTTTTTTGTATTTTTTAGTCTTTTTTTAAAAATGAGTTTAAACATGCTTAAGTATTTTGAAGCATTTATTATGAAAGAAGTTTGAAAAAGTTTCTCGACGAGAGTCGAGTTTTATTATGAAAATATTGTTATTTTTGTAAAGAGTTTTAATTTTTTAATGTTTTTGTTTTGTGTATTTTTTGGTTTTTTTTTAGTTTTGAGAATGACAGTTATTCGAACGCAAGCCATCCGGCAGGAATTCGAAATAACCAGGGAGCGGAAAGCCATCCGTCAGACCACTCCTTTTTCATTCTTTTAATTATATTACAACAAGTGATTTATTTAAGAGCAACAATGAATTGATCGAACGATCGTTTATTCCCTTGGACTCAAAATGATAAAATGAACAGAAACATATAGATTATTATTTTTTTGTATTTTTGACATGTGATAAATAAATGCAATAGCATCGCATAAATAAATAGACAAATGAAGCATTACATATTTTTGCATTTTTTTGTGTAAACATTAGGCAAATAAATAAACTAGAGGCAAAACTAAATAAATAAAGACATTGCATATATTTTTTATTTTCGCTATCAATTAAACATAACATGATATAATGTATGAACCAATAAAGTTAATGACATAAAGGCATATAAATAAATAGAACAAAACATAAAAACACATAGAAAAAATAAAATAAAAGAGCAAATAATGTAGGGTGCAGTAGCCATCCAGGGGGTGTGAGAAAGAAAACTGAAGAGAAGAGATTAGTTGCTGGGCTCACAGTTTTTTTCAAAAAAACAGAGTGGGTATATAAAGGGAAATCAGCAAAAAAATAAACATTTTTCACAAATCTTTCTCTCTCTCACTCGCTAATTTTCTCTGTCTCTCTCACATCATCCCCAGATTCCGTTCAAAATCCGGCCACTTTGCATTATCCGGTGTGGTGGTCGCCGGGCCAGACGGCGGCGCCACCGCGCCGGAGAAACTAAACCACCGCTTTCAAAAAAGTTTTAACAATAAACTCACTCAAAATTCTCTCCCAAACCCAAATCCGAACTCCAAAATCCCTAAAAACAAACATACAAGCCTAGATCGGAAAAAAAAAATATTAAACCTTTGTTCTTTTGGCTTCTCTGGCCATCTCCTTCTACTCTCTCTCGTCTCTACTCTTCTTGCTTTTTCGTGTGTGTTTTCTGGTTTTGGGTTGTTTGTGTTTAGAGATACTGTGATGATTGATTTGTTAAGATTCTGAGATTGTGATGGAATTTCTGTTGTGGCCGTTATTGATGTGGGTTAATTGATTTCTCAGATGAAAAATTTAGGGTTACTGAGTTATGGTTGTTGCGGCTGTGATAAAAAAAATCGCCCCCCTTTGCTCTGAGTTTATCGCTCTGTTAAATAACCCCAAGATTAGGGTTTGTGGTGATGAAATTGGAATAGAGATTATGAACTTTACTGATGAAGAAAAATTGAATCCATTTGAGGGAAGAAGACAAGAGCAAATTCAGTAAAAACGTGACCTTCCTGATTCCCTATTTTTTTGATTTTTTTAATTAACATAAATAATAATAATAATTGAAAATAATAATAATAATAATAACAAATGAGAAAGAAAAGTGGGAGGTGGCTGTACGCTGCTCCTTCTTTTTTAATATTTTGTTTTTTTAATAATAATAATAATATAATAACAATAATAATAATAATAATGGTGATAACAATAGTAAATAAATGGTATTTATTAGCAATAACTATTAAAGATGAAAATAATAATGGTAATATTATTTATAAAAGGAAAGAACAACCACACAACATTTTTTTTGGAATTTTTTCAATGATATAATTAATAAATAAATTGACATATTTTTTTGAATTTCATGAAGAAATAAAAAAGAAAACAAATTAACACGATAATAATATTTTTAATAAAAAAAAATTCTACTATTTATAAAAAGAAATTAAAACTAGCACAAATCAAATGCGGAGGGAAAAGTCGATACAAAATCGAGATACGACAAGTATTTTAAAATATTTCCTTGTTGAATTATCTTTGAAAAGGTATCAATTATTACGGACAAAAAATGACCGATGGATGCAAAAATTTAAAAAATTTAAGTCAAAAAATGGGGTATGACACACACCTACGTACTTCCATGAACAATTCTACTTCGAGCGATTAGTACTTTCATCAAACTGTTCTTACTCTCTATAATCTTAACAACTGCTTCCTTACAATCTCCACAATTTCCTACTACTATTGGTCTTAATCCATGTAATCCATCTTAACTCTTGGTATACTTGTTGGCGTTGCACCACTTACTCCTTCAGTCCAAACTATTTCAGCTCTAACATCCGGTTAGAGAGAATTCTCGCCAACGATTGCTTCTGACTATACCTCCACTATGATCTTCTTACTTAACCACCGTGGTCCACTTCGGTTCTCAACCGTAATACCCTGCCTACCATGCACAATACTGAGTTGATCAGACTCATCACGCGATGGTTTCAGCGTAAATAGTCCAGACTCCAAAGGGTCCGTTGTCGCGGTGATTTTTGGATGTCAAGCTATTGAGAAGCGTTGAATCTCAAAATATTTAATTACACCACCGAGCTTTTATTTTTCCGAAGAAGGGAGAAAAGTCCGTTAAACACCCTAATTAAAGAGATCGAGGTAAGGGGGTTGGTTACGCAAAGGGAAGGTATTAGCACCCTAGGCGTCTATAGTACTCTATAGGAACCTCTTGTATTCTATTCTAAGCGCTTGTTTTTATGTGTTTGCAAATATGTATAAGATTAGGGCAAATTGAGTGTTTATTGAGAAAAGTGAGTTTTGAATGACAAAATGCTCTTGGCTTGAGTTCCACGGTTTTAACCTAATGAAAATGGTTTTTGAATTTGAAAATAAGACTTGATTTGAAAAAACCCAAGTGTTTTTACCTAAAGAAAATGAAGTTTGATTGATTAATGACTTGGTTTAAAATCCAAGTTGTTTTGAAAAAATGTTTTTGATAAGTGACATGTTTTGGGTATTTTGAGAAGAGGTGTTGACCTCTATTTTTTGGCTAAAAAGGTTAATGGTCCTAGCGATGGTTCTAACGCTTTAACTAAACAATCTGAAATATTGAATCGCGCTTAGACTTTTTGCAACGACATATAGGTTAAGGCGTCTCCCTTTCTTTGGATTAATATACTAAACATACTAACGAGCAATAATGAGCGAGAATTTAAAGCATACAATACATCCGGGGGGTGGGGGGGGGGACATGCAAAGGGGATTGAATTAAGTAAATGACAATAATAAATAATGAGTGAAAATAAATCGCGCCAATTATGCGCATTTAAAATTACAACCAGGGGGGAAACATGCAAAGGGGATTTGAATAACAACAATAATGATAACATAAATATAAATAAATGAGATACAAATATAAAGCATATAATATAATATAATATGCAAGAAATATAAATATAAATATAAAGCATGTAAGCATATATCATGAAATGAGTTATAAAACATATAACAAAATAATAAATGTGAAGCAAGTAACAAGATATAAATGTCATGTGAAGCATAAAAATAAGTAACAATTAAGGACAAGGTTCACACATAAAGCATGAGAATAGAAATAAACAAGAAAAAATTAAAAGCAAAGAGATTTATCACATCATAAACAAAATAACCAAATAATGATATAACCTAGATAATACCAAATGTTTCCAATTCACATACATACATATATTTATCTAATAAAAATTGAAAATCAATCAAGATACTTAAGACTATTGTATCATGCCATAGAAATATCATCAAAATAAATCAGGCATTTTCAAAATCATATACATACATATATTTGCCCTAAAAATTGGAAATCAATCAAGGTATCTAAAACTAGCATAGCATGTCATAGAAATATCATCAAAATAAATCAAGTATTCTCAAAGTCATACACATGCATACATATTTTTTAATTAAATGAAAGGAAACATTTAACAATTAAACTAAAATATTAAAAATTAACCACATTAAATCAAAAACCTAGAACTAAATCATGAGAGCAAAAATTAAGCATGTTATCAAGCATAGAATAAATTTAGTGGCAATTAATAATTAAAACATCAAATAAAATCATTTAAGACCCTAACATGTGAATCCTATGATTAATTAATGCAATTAAAACAAGATAAACAAGAAAAAATCATTGGATCAAGGCAAAATGAACCAAAGTCAGAGGGTAACATTCAACAAAAAAATAATTAAGAGTTCATGGCATAACAATAACATAGAAAAATAATTTTTTAATTATATAAGGTTAATTATTAACATTTAAACCTAATTAAATAGTGCCAAAAAATAAAAAAAAATCAAATTAATACATGACTATATACACATCAAGATAAAAAGTCTCAAACATTATCATATCATTCATATCATATGGTAAATTAAGTAAGGCAAGCATATTATCAAAAATTAATTAAATTAAACCTAATTTATACACTTAATAAATAAAGAAAATAGGAAAAAATAGTAAATAAATAATTTTAAAAATAATTTCATGAAGTATTAGTTTGTAATGGGCAAAAGTATAATTAAAATAAATAACATGTTTCAGAAAAATAAAATAAAATTTTATATGAACAGGGGGTGCAAATATTAAATAAAATAAAATAGGGGGTGCAGTAGCAAAAAAATAGAGAAACCCAAGGCCCAAGCCCAACGCGCGCAAAAAAAATATGAGAGAATGTGGGCTGGGATCTGGTGTGACGCGTATAGAGGTGAGCACGATTTACAACCATCTGATCTTCGCCAGGAAAGATCCGACGGCCACGTTTACTCTCCCACGCGCACCATTGGATCAAAACAACAGCCCAGATTAAATCTTGCAATTACTGAGTAACACGCGTGCACACAACCAAGCACAGATCAGGTACGGACGCGTAGTGTGGTCCTATCGTCTGACCACCGTCAGATCTTCATTTAATGAGATCTGACGGGTGCGATCAAAGGAACACACGCGCCGTTTGATTGATCTAACGGTTACGTTTTAAACTTGACGTGGACGGAGACTCACGATGGATCATCGTCTCCGTTTCACCCTCGCCGTTTCCGGCACCGGAGTTACAAAAACAACCCAGAAATGAATGAATCTTACATGGTTTTGTTCGTTTTTTCACAAGGATTTCAAATATATGATTAGTTTTTCAAAACAACTACTGTAACTTCAAAAACGAACGAGAAAAGAAAATTTAATCAAAACTCAAACTCACAAACAGGCAAGAATCAAAGCCAAATAACAACCCAGATAGTTTCAACATGTTAAAATGAGATGAAAGGAATTAAAAAGGTTGAAGAAAGCTACCAGAAACGAGTTTTTGAGCCTTGTCTTTTTCACGAACCTTCACCTTCAACACGAGCTGCAAATCACCCTTGGAGCTTCAAATTGGAACTTGGGTTTTGGTTCTGAAGGCTTTTAGAAGGTAACTGAGGTGTTAATTGCAAGAAAACATGAAGAAATTGTGTTTTAGAATTTTTGAAAGATGAGAGAAAAATGTGGTGTTCTTCAGCTGCCTCCTTCTCCAATTCTTCCAACCTTTGATTCAGAAAAACGTTCTGGTATTTATAGAAATGATTTAGGTCATGAGAAGAGTGATTTTGTGTGAGTAAGAGGGGTATTCTTGAATTTTTGCAAAAGTGATATTTTGAGGTATATTCTGAGATCAAATGGTTGGGAGAGGATCATGGGTTTTTTTGGAATTTATTTGATGGAAGAAATAATTATAAACCAATTTTAAACCATTTTTGTAAATAAATAAATACATGTAAAATGAAAATATTTATGAATAAGGGCAAAAGTGTCCATTTTTAGAGTTTATAGAATGCCTAAGTTAAATTGGAAATAATTGAAAAAAGGTTTGAAAAAGAAAGGTTACTTGCTGGTGAAGAAATGAATTTTGAAATGCAAATATAATGATATAATATAAAATGAAAAAATGCAAATGAAAATGTAATTAAAATATTTTTATTGTGCTCATAATATATGAAAATGATGGAGATGACGTTATAACTCAAAAATCATGAAGAATGGATAAAGAATGAGATTACTTGCAAAAGAAGTTACCTTAATATTTGAAATTTTGAAAAAGGGTAAAATGGGGATAAACTAAATTTATGAGCATATTATGGTACAAGAGTATATTTGAAAATATATGGTGCAAGAAAAAATTCAATAAATCATGCAATTAATTATCTAAAAGTGAAACAGTTAAGCAGCGTAAACAAGATAAAACACTATTTTTTGACAATTTTAAAATAATAATATGATGAAAATTAACATGCTTAAAAATGAGCAAAATTAAATGAAAAATTAGGGGTGGTCAAAAAATGGGGTATGACAGATGCCCCTATTTAAGTTTCTTCTACCGGAAGTTCGAAAGAAGAAAAAGATATTTTTGATATTTTTATTATTTTGAATGGATGGTAGAAGAAACTTAAATATAAAGTACACCATTTTTTGACTGACCAGACAGGGAATGCTATGATGTTATGTTATGAATGCTATGCTTGCAAATATCTGGGAATGCAAGATTATGCAGAATTCATCTGGCAGGCAGGAGACAGACTCACTGGGGAACATGAATAATGATGACAAAAGCAGTAAAGTCTTGTAAGCAGACAGAAGCGGTAAAGTCTTGTAACGGACAGAAGTAAAGACAGAAAGCGATAAAGTCCTGTAGCGGACAGAAGCAATAAAGTCCTGTATCGGACAGAAGTAAAGACAGAAAGCAATAAAGTCCTGTGAGCGGACATAAGCAATAAAGTCCTGTATTGGACAGAAGTAAAGACAGAAAGCGGTAAAGTCCTGTGAACGGACATAAGTAAAGACGGTGTCTACTAATCACTGCATGATAGTAACGACACAAGAGGATGTTATATGGTCTGCTGACGTTATAGACTAGCAAGACATAACAAGGAAAGTAATAAAGTCCTGTATGCGGACAAAAGTAAAGATAGAAAGCAATAAAGTCCTGTAGCGGACAGAAGCAGTAAAGTCCTCTAACGGACATAAGCGGTAAAGTCCTGTAGCGGACAGAAGCAATAAAGACAGAAAATGATAAAGTGTTTACCAATCTTTTGGATATGGTAAGGATCTAACCAAGAAAATGAACTGTTAACTGACATTGTGAGAGAGCAAGACATGTTATGAAAGGAAAAAGCGGGATTGACCAGATATACTTGGGAACGACTTTTCTGGGAAATTTGAATGATGATTCGCGGCATTTGCTACTTGAAATATGTTTAATGATGAGTGTTCTATATGTTTCATGAATACAAGTATACACATGTATGTATTGGTGTATGGGTGTGAATGCATGTTTTGAACTTTTATTTGTATGGCAAGATTGACAACACTTGATGATAGACAGAGGAATGATGGGAACAATGAGGCCAGCGTATCCATGCGATATTCCGTCAAATTTCTACCAGGAGTAGTATCCATGTAAATAGAACCTGCAGGGCAAATCCCAAGGGTAACACATCTTTTTCAACTAGCTCTCGGAGCCAGTTTCACAAATAAAGTTTTCGGTGGAAGTCGCCATTTCACATTCTGGATTAGACCACTCAATACCAGCCGTTACTTTTTTCATTTTTCTTTTCCTTTTCTTTTATCCCTAATTTTTGCCTGGATCGCCCTTTCGGGTTTTCAATCCATCGGGATGCTCATTTTTGCCTAAGCCGCCCTTTTAGGTTTTCAACTTAGCGAGCTATTTTCTTTTCTTTTTTCCTTTTTCTTTCCTTTTTTGTTGCAATGGCTGTATCTACTTCTTGAAATATGTCCACATTTGAAGTACTTGTCGCGGTGATTTTTGGATATCAAGCTATTGAAGAGCATTGAATCACAAGTTTTTAGGCTCACCACCGATCTTTTATTTTTCCAAGGAAAAGGGAAAACGTTCGAAATAACCCTATTTATTTTGAGATTAAAGGGAAGGTATTAGCACCCTAAACGTCTATAATACTCTATAGGAACCTCTTGTTTTATTTTAATTTTGTGCTAAAATTAATTTGCTTGTTAGAAAATTTGTACTTAAATAAAAAGTTTAAAGTGATAATTGAAAAAGAAAAGAGAAAAATATTTTTTTTATTTTTATTGACTTGGGAAGACATATAGTCTTTTTCACTACGTACCCGAGGGATCAAAATCACCGTAGTTCGGGGTAAAAATTGAAAAAAGTGGTTTGTTGATTGTTTTTAGGAGAAAAGACTAGTCGTCATCTTAAATTTAACTCCTTTTAATCCGCCACAAACATACTGAAAAATTTTAATATTTTTCTCGCCATATGTCATGGGAAAAATGAATTTTCAACTAGAGATGACTCACGTCTAAACTCTTTTGAAAGAAAAAGTTTTAAAGTCGAAAATAAAAAAAGCCAAGTGGCAAAAATATTTTTGAATGTGTTTTTATATTTTTGTTTAATTTTTTCGAAAAAGGAGTTTAAATAAATTTACAAGCATTAAAAGTTTAATATAAAAAAGTTTTGAAAAAAAGTCTCTCGACGAGTATCGAGGTTTTTTAATAAAAGAGATTCTTTTTGAAAATGGTTTTTTTAAAATATTTGAATGTTTTTTGTTTTTTTTTTTGTTTTTTAAAGGAAATATAAGTGTGGTAAAATAAACTAAATGAGGAAATAAAACTAGACGCGAGAAATTTCATAACGACGTTGAATCGAAACGAAACTCTTCTTTTCCTTGGAATTAACGCAACTATTCTTTGTATTTTTATTTTTTGACATAAAGCGATAAATAAATAAATATGCATGGATGCAGGTTTTTTCATTTATATAATTACATTGGCCCTAATTACATTCTAAGTCACAATAACAAAATTAAAGTAAATAATAATGCAAAAATAATAAGAAATGCGATAAAAATAAACTAAGTCTTAATAAACAATAAAAAAATATGAGATGCATTGGCAAAATTTAGAGTCTAAGCCCGAGTCCAAACCTGCAAAGAAAAAAAATTAGTTTTCACAAAAAAATTAGATGGGGGGCGCGTGGAATGATGATTATGGAGGTTGTTTGGTTTGTAATGGTGATGTTATGGTGGTGATGGTTGAAGTGGGTTAGTGGAGAAAAAATAAGGTAGTGAAGGTATTTATGGTTGAAGGTTAAGAGGGATAAAGGATATTGTGGTGGAGGTATGGTGGAAGGAAGAAGCAACGTGATGTTGTTGTATCTTCTATGGTTTTTCTTTTTTGTTTTTTAGATTTTTGCTAAGTGTGTTTTTGGTTAGAAGTGTATATGTGGATAATAATGTTTTGTGGTGAGAAGTTGTATGTTGTGGACTTGTGGTTATAGGTTCTATGATGATATTGTGATGTTTGAGAAAGAAAAAGAAACAACTTTTGTGATTTGGAAAACCGAGAGAAATTCTTTGTTGAGGCGTGTCTTTTTTCTTAGGCTAATGGTTCTCCCCTTTTGTGTGAATTCTAAGCCTTTTTATAACAAGAGAATTAGGGTTTGACCAATTAATTGGTGATTGAGTAACTTGGGGAGGAATTGTGAGAGGTTGAAGGAAATTGAAGATTTGATTTAATTGTGTTTGATTTTGTTTGACTTGCTCAAGAAAAGAATCTTTAATTTTTATTTTATTTTGAATATTTGGACAGAAAATAGAATAGGAATAAAGTAACAAAAATAATAATAAGGAAAAAAAGAACAAAACACAATTTAATTAAAATAGAGATGAATAATGATAAAAAAAAATGGTGTTAGTGGGACCCGAACTAATGACCTTATGCTTACTACTCATCAAACACCTTAAATTACCAAACGAGCTAGCTTACTTTGTAGAAAGAAAAGTGCGATGAATCAAATATATTCACATGAGAGAAAGTAAATGACCTAAAATTTTAGAGTGCAACAATTTTGACTCTGACTCGGACACTCGACACACTTTTTTTTAGAAAAAGTTAATGTGAAAATTGAGGGAAAAAAAACTTTAGAATGACCCTATTTAAAATATGACAAGTGGATGTGACGTGGTCACAAAATGGGGTATGACAGATGCCCCTATTTAAGTTTCTTCGACTGGAGAAGAAGAATTTTGATTTGATTCGACGAGTCGAAGAGACTTAAATACAGAGTACACCATTTTTTGACCAAATGAGACTGTACAATGCTTATGAAAAATACCCGAGTCCGCTAAAGGAAGGGTTCGACTCCGCTGAGGAAACAATATAGTTTCGCTAGGGATAAGCTGCCTACTATCGTATAAATGATAGCTTAATGAAGGCAAAAGATGGGACGGTTGTCTACTACCGTATGGATAGCTTAATGAAGACGAGTGACAAATATTCCTACTACCATATGGGTAGCTTAATGAATGTAATGAAAAATGATATCTACTACCATAGAGATAGCTTAATGACGATGATGAAAATGATACCTACTACCGTATAGATAACTTAACAATGGTAATGAAAAAAGATACCTACTACCGTATGGATAGCTTAATGAAGGTGATGAAAAATGATATTGTCTACTACCGTAGAGATAGCTTAATGAAGATGATGAAAATGATACCTACTACCGTATAGATAGCTTAATGAAGGTAATAAAAAAGATTAGACATCGTCTACTACCGTATGGATAGCTTAACGAAAGACAAATGATAAATATTGTCTACTACCGTATGGATAGCATGACAGAAGTTACCTACTACCATATTGATAGCTTAATGAAGGTAACGGAAAAGGTAAGACACTGCCTACTACCTTATGGATAGCTTAACGAAAGACAAGTGACAAATACTGCCTACTATCGTATGGATAGCATGACAGATGTTACCTACTACCATATTGATAGCTTAATGAAGGTAATAAAAAGATTAGACATTGCCTACTACCATATGGATAGCTTAACGAAAGACAAATGACAAATATTGTCTACTACCGTATGGATAGCATGACAGAAGTTACCCACTACCATATTGATAGCTTAATGAAGGTAATAAAAAGATTAGGCATTGCCTACTACCGTATGGATAGCTTAACGAAAGACAAATGATAAATATTGGCTACTACCGTATGGATAGCATGACAGAAGTTACCCACTACCATATTGATAGCTTAATGAAGGTAACAGAAAAGATAAGACACTGCTTACTACCATATGGATAGCTTAACGAAAGACAAATGACAGATATTGCATACCACCATATGGATGGCTTTAATGAAAGTAGTGAAAAATGATTGATATCACCTACTACCGTATGGATAGCTTAACAAAGGCAAGTGAAAGATATTGTCTACCACCATATGGATGGGTTTAATGAAGGTGGTGAAAATTGATTGATATCACCTACTACCATATGGGTAGCTTAATGAAGGTAATAAAAAAGAAATGTACGAGAGCGAGACGTAACAAGAAATAAATTGTCTGCTGTCAATGTACGAGAGCGAGACGTAACAAGAAATAAATTGTCTGCTGTCAATGTGGTAGAGCAGGACATAACAAGAAAATATAATTGTCTTGACCAGACACACTGGAGATGACTTCTCTTGGGGAAGTTGAAATGTAAACTTGCAATTTGATTGTTTGTAAAACCTGCCGCTTGGAATATGTTTGAGGATGACATCTCTGGACCAGATACACTGGGGATGACATCGCTTGGGGAAATTGAAAGTTTAATAGTTTGTATGCAAGCTACTCAAATAAAGAGACTACCACTTGCTGATTGGAATTAGAACTCGATCCAGGAAAGAACTGGAGAGGAATAGTTAAACAAGACTCTATACCCAATGAGGCATGAACTCGACTGGGTTCTTCCTATCCGTGCATTTGGAAAGGGAGACAACGAAAACAACCTTCTTCCACGAGGATTAGCTCGGTGGGGAACGTAGAAAGGATACATATTTCTCTGCTTATGGCTGACACTCTAATTTGAAAGAATGACACGCCCACCCTATTTTCGGGAAAAACAAGACATATGATTTAATTTGACTTCAAAAAGACGCAATAATGTATGAATGATATGAATGTATATGCTATGCATGAATGAATGTAAGCATGCATGAATGTATGTGGCAGATGTACTGACGAATGGACAGAATGAGTGAGACTGGAGTAGACTGGCACTGTAGCACAAATACTCGGCAAACCTCAACAGGGTGTATATCAGTGGAGATAGCACAACAGGCCACTGACGGAGCAAATTCCGGTTATAGGGCTTCAAATCTTGAGGGGAAGAAGATGCTTCCTGGAGAGAAGACCCAACATTGTTCAAAAATCTGAATCGAAGTTCAGCCGAAGATATCAGGCTTAAAGTCTCACTGGTAGATAAGAAGTCGCCATTTGTAGACCGAACAAGAATGTTCTTCCATTGGCGTGCAACAGTCATCATGCCTTTTTATTTTTATTTTTTTTTATTTTTTTTAAAAATCCCTAATTTTTGCTTGGACCGCCTTTTCAGGTTTTCAATCCACCGGGAGTATATTTCCTTTTTGGTTCCCCTAATTTTTGCCTAGACCGCCCTTTCGGGTTTTCAGTCCATCGGGAAGCTCTCTATTGCCTAAGGCGCCTTTTCAGGTTTTCGACTTAGCGTGCTTTTTTTTTTGTATATCTTTTTTTTAGGCATTGTTTCTCTTGACTGCGGCAGCATTTACCGAGAACGGAAACTCTTAACCATTGACTTGAATCTTTGAAGGGTATGCCCCTGGATGTAAGGACTTGGCCCCGATTGGCAGGATCTTGAGGTAACTTGCCCTTGATTTGCAAGACCTTGAGGTGACTTGCCCCTGATTAGGAGCGTTCTTGAATCAGTTCGTCCTCTATCAGACCATTTGATCGAATTTCCTTGATGCCAAATATAGGTTTGCAAACAGAATTTTTTCTTTTGAAAAAGTGTTTCAGATGTAATGTACATGCAATGTAACACCCCGATTTTCAAAGGCCAAAAAGGGGCATTATTTTTTTTTTTAAAACACGAGACAGAGTGCGCGGAAAATATTTTACAAGAGCCGGCATTATTCATACAACAGGACTAAAGCAATAATAGTACGACCATCAAGGTGACTGAAATAGTACTATATGCATCATAGTGCTTCTCGGAGAAGCAAAGTGTGTACCTGAATACTTACATCCCAAAATATCGCAGTCTAGACCACAAGTATAAGTATTCAAATACAGTCATCCCAAAGAGTCAGAATTCTACTATAACCAAAAGCACGGTGTACAAGACACACCGGCACACCACCTAACTAGGTCCAACATGCCACTCGATCACTGAGGGCCCAGGAAGCCACCGTCGTCCTCACGACCCACAGTCTCAGACGGGAAACCATCGTCTAGGTGGGGGTAACCCGTTCATGTTTCATTGTAAGGGTCACCACACGTATACATACAGATAATTCACACAAGATATACACATACCAAATACGGAAAGTAAATAGACATTTAGCATTTCCTTCTCAACAGGCATTATAATTCAAATGCACACAAAGCCTATCAATGCAGACTCTACAATGAGCGTGGCACCAATCACTGGCTGCCACATGCATGAATTCCGGAATTTAACCTCTCCGCAGAGAGTCGTAGGCTTCATGTGGACACCAATCACTGGCTGTCGCACACCTACTAAACCCCGCAGGGCAGGTGAATCCACACAGACGATAACACCAAGGTGAAGCCACACAGACTCTAACACCAACTCAATAAAAATCCCGCAGGATTAGGTGAAGCCACACAGACTCTAACACCCGGTGCTTAGGTGAAGCCACACAGACTCTAACACCCGTACACGCAACTATGAAATGCATGAGCATATTTTATATTTCAGCATATATAGGGCAGTCACACAGACAAATCCCCGGTGAAGTCACACAGACAAACACCCATGTAGTCTCCACTGACATACACGTTCCATACATGCTCATGCAACAATCAATATACATACACATATGTAATCATCCCCACATACCAATACATATATTTGCAAATCATATGTAAGACATACGCATGTATTGTAAACAACTTCTCGTCTCGAGAATACATAATTCATACATGCCAAGCATTCAAAACACACCACAACAACAAACATACACACATGCCATTAACGAAAAGTAAGACAGAAATAAAGGTGCCCTTACCTCGGCAAGCTTCCACAACAATTTCTCGCTCAATTCTACAATTCACGCTACCTAAAATATAAGCAGCGTAACATCAATAAAATACTCTCACCGTATTCTATCGAAACGGAACCAAAACCCAAAAATCTAGAGGGGTCTAAGGTACTTTCTAACACTCTCGGATAGTGATTACGAGTTCTCCCCATAGTGATTAAAAATTCACGAAGTTAAATGCACTATTTCTCGCTACGCGAAAATATTTTCGTTTCAAAACAATTTATGAAACACTTTGATTCCTAACTCCAAGGCAATCATTTACACATAATAAAACCATTTGAAAACAACCCATGAGCTCTTCAAAAAATTTCACAAAAATAAAAGTTTACTTGCATCACAAGTTACAAGTTTCATTTTCCAATAAAATGGCCATAACTCATTCAATCTTTATCCGATCGAGACGAGTCATACGCCGAAATCTTCGTCTCGAAAAGACGAATCAAATGGTCAAGGTCTAGGTCACAAAAACAATTTTAAAATGACCTAAATGCCCTTAAAGATTTCGACCAGATTTTGAAATCACACCAAAATATTATTTTCTAAAACCAAGCCTAGTTAAATACTTGAATCATTACTAATTTCTCAAAACAACTCAAAAGTGATCAAGCTCTTATACAAAAACCATTTTAAAACAAGTATAAAACTCTTCAAAACTTTTACAAAATAAATAGTTCACTTGCATCACAAGTAACTATCTTTTAATTCCAAATAAAACCACTTAAACCATTCTTTCCAACACCATGATCATTCATTTCATCCCATGATCATTGTCTTCTCATTTAGGACTCAAAAATTTGAACACCAATATGGCCACATGCCTAAAGTGCCACGGCCAAAACCAAAGCAACATGGCTAGTTCCAAAAATTTCTTTTCAAAAGCATAGGATTAATCCTCTAGTCCCCAAAATCATTTAACTGAACTCTCAAAACATTTTCAAAACACAATTCAAAAACCCTAAGAGTTTTTCTCAAATCTCATGAACATAGGGAAAAAATAATTTTCATGTCTTTCAAAACTAAACCATTTTTCATATATTCATTTTCCTAACAAGCTCAAAAACAACATCATTAACACAAACACCAAACAAAAACTCATGTTCTTGATTAATATAAAATTTTCATCAAAACCCTAGCTCAAAATCTCATGAGAATCTCATCAACCCATGGAAAACAACACATATAAGCCTAAACATGTTAGTTCATCACTTAAGAACAACTTCTAAGCAATCCTAACAAACATTATACAACTTTCTAGCAAAAATCTCTCAAGAACATAATCTAAAAATCCACTAAAATTCATGATTTTGGCTAGTAAAGAGAAAGGAATGGATCAAGTTACCTTAGAAAAAACTTCTATGTAACTTCCCCTTGATGTTCCAAGCTTGAAATGAGATCAAAAGGTGAAGAAATGAAAATTTGTGAAGGATTGGAAATGGAAAAGAACTCACGGCAATGAGAAGAGAATGAGAGAGTTGTGTGATATTTTTCTAAGTCAACAAAAGCCTAACCTCCTTACTATTAACTTGTCTTGTTGCCTAATGGCCTTTGGATCAAATACTAAAATGCCATGATCAACCCTAGCCCTTGGATCAAATACTTGGCCAACTAGCAATCTAACATAAATTTCTAGATATTATGAGCTTGCCAACCCAACTCGCTCAGCTCTCACGCGCCGCGACGAACTAAACTTGCAAAAATAGAAAATCCGCGGAATAAAAGTCCGTCGTAAACTGTTTCCAAATATTATCGCTAAACCTTTTTCCCCGACTGTGATTATCTTCCTCACTCTCTAAAAATATTCTGAGGTCGTATTCTAACTCATGCCGATATATAAAACTCCCATCTAAATTTCTACGGAATTCGGAAACCGTAAAAATTTCCAACAGCGGGTAAGATTTCGACTCGTTTTTCCAAAAACAAAGAAAAACCAAAACTCGTAATTCTGACTTCGCAGAAATGTTCCCATAGCCAAAAGAAGACTATGAAACAAAAGTCTGTGCATTTCCAGCGCACGAGCACCAAACAGGCTCCAACTTAGCAAAATTCTATTATCGCGACAATACTCACAAAACCACTTAACCAAAAACCCTAATATTCTTAGCCATTACTTACCTTCCTCACACAAAAGGTACCGCGGAATTACGGGTCTTACATTACTACCCTCCAAAAAGAAGTTTCGTCCTCGAAACTAAAAGTAAGAGTAACAACTCAACTAGTTAGTACTATCACTAACACAAGAAAATCCCATCGGATTAGGTGTAGCCACACAGACGCTAACACCAGGTGATGCCACACAGATACTATCACCAACACACCGACACAATCGTGCACCAACCGCAACCCTCAACAAGGTCGCACTGGTTTCAAACTCTAAACACAAAGCTAGACATCACACAACGAGTTCTCCACTCAAAATTACCTTTACTACGAAGGTTCACAACCTCTAGTTCCCCAAATGTCCTAGGGTCCACACACAAAATTTCCAAAGTCACCTCTTGCGCCTCCACGACATAGCCTATTCCACTAGGCCCACACAAAGTGGTGACAGCTACCCTCCAAAAGAAACACTGAAACTCTTTGTGCACCACCAAAGCTAGCAAAAACTTGTCAATTCCAGTCAACACGATTCCGTCTATTATTAACAAGAGATTAAGGATGATCAGTTCCTCAATTTGTCAATAGATAGCCGACAATCATAATGGTGGTTTAGACCATTTTTACCTAACTTGAATAATGCTTCCTGTCACTTGTGCTCAAGATCCTCTGACGCACAAGGGTCTAACAATTCCTTCGAAGTTTTCTACACATTTTTCCTCGGTCTCTTACTATCTCAATCTCACTGACGAGATACAATGCTCAAAACACGTCACTTAAAACCACATGCTTCCACTCCCGAAACATATGTTGAGTATCACCCAACAGTAATACAGTGCCACCACGGCAAGTACCTCTCAAAACATTACCCTCCGAAAGAAGTTATCATCTATAGAGAGAACTTTACAACTTCATCAATATCCATAAGCCCTTAATTATTCCTTTAATCTCATAACTGCGTCGAACCATCCAGTCGCAGTCTTAATAATATCATCCCAACATCCAGTTGGTGATTACATTCCCCAAATTCTCCTGACATGCGCCAACTTATACCATCTACCTCGCTTGGACTCCCTTTATCCAAATCTCAAATTCCCGAAAATTCAATCCTTCGAGCGTCCACATAATTTTCCAAATTAATACTTAGGTTAACCTTGCCTGCTTTAGCATAAAACATTTCTCCTCGTCGACTACCATCATCGGCTTAAACCATTCTACATCTTATTCTCATTCTATTTCTAAACTCTCTTGAGTTTCTTCCCTCTTGCCATTAAATTCTCTTTTACTCAAAAGAGCTTGTCACCCTGACCATTCTTATTTGTCTCTAGTTCATCCTCCTCAGACCACTCCGTCTAAGGAATTCAAAGACACTGATCGACTAAATTCGACCAATGCTCGGGGGTTTCAACAATTCTACTTACTAAAGCAACACTCCCTAAAGTACTTCAGTAAGAAGCAGTCCAATGCCTGAGCATATCCCATGTTAGACTGAAGACAAATAACCACATAACCCACAACACAACAAAAACCGATCGCTAGAACTAACACAACTCTAGCTATATTCTGACTGACTTTGGACTAACCACTCTACGACACACTTTCCCTTTGATGATCTAAAGCCGAGCTCTGATACCACAATGTAACACCCCGATTTTCAAAGGCCAAAAAGGGGCATTATTTTTTTTTTAAAACACGAGACAGAGTGCGCGGAAAATATTTTACAAGAGCCGGCATTATTCATACAACAGGACTAAAGCAATAATAGTACGACCATCAAGGTGACTGAAATAGTACTATATGCATCATAGTGCTTCTCGGAGAAGCAAAGTGTGTACCTGAATACTTACATCCCAAAATATCGCAGTCTAGACCACAAGTATAAGTATTCAAATACAGTCATCCCAAAGAGTCAGAATTCTACTATAACCAAAAGCACGGTGTACAAGACACACCGGCACACCACCTAACTAGGTCCAACATGCCACTCGATCACTGAGGGCCCAGGAAGCCACCGTCGTCCTCACGACCCACAGTCTCAGACGGGAAACCATCGTCTAGGTGGGGGTAACCCGTTCATGTTTCATTGCAAGGGTCACCACACGTATACATACAGATAATTCACACAAGA
This sequence comes from Trifolium fragiferum, assembly GCA_954870985.1. Classification (NCBI taxonomy): domain Eukaryota; kingdom Viridiplantae; phylum Streptophyta; class Magnoliopsida; order Fabales; family Fabaceae; genus Trifolium; species Trifolium fragiferum. The sequence goes on from OX940793.1 coordinate 42,652,938, forward strand.
TATACACATACCAAATACGGAAAGTAAATAGACATTTAGCATTTCCTTCTCAACAGGCATTATAATTCAAATGCACACAAAGCCTATCAATGCAGACTCTACAATGAGCGTGGCACCAATCACTGGCTGCCACATGCATGAATTCCGGAATTTAACCTCTCCGCAGAGAGTCGTAGGCTTCATGTGGACACCAATCACTGGCTGTCGCACACCTACTAAACCCCGCAGGGCAGGTGAATCCACACAGACTATAACACCAAGGTGAAGCCACACAGACTCTAACACCAACTCAATAAAAATCCCGCAGGATTAGGTGAAGCCACACAGACTCTAACACCCGGTGCTTAGGTGAAGCCACACAGACTCTAACACCCGTACACGCAACTATGAAATGCATGAGCATATTTTATATTTCAGCATATATAGGGCAGTCACACAGACAAATCCCCGGTGAAGTCACACAGACAAACACCCATGTAGTCTCCACTGACATACACGTTCCATACATGCTCATGCAACAATCAATATACATACACATATGTAATCATCCCCACATACCAATACATATATTCGCAAATCATATGTAAGACATACGCATGTATTGTAAACAACTTCTCGTCTCGAGAATACATAATTCATACATGCCAAGCATTCAAAACACACCACAACAACAAACATACACACATGCCATTAACGAAAAGTAAGACAGAAATAAAGGTGCCCTTACCTCGGCAAGCTTCCACAACAATTTCTCGCTCAATTCTACAATTCACGCTACCTAAAATATAAGCAGCGTAACATCAATAAAATACTCTCACCGTATTCTATCGAAACGGAACCAAAACCCAAAAATCTAGAGGGGTCTAAGGTACTTTCTAACACTCTCGGATAGTGATTACGAGTTCTCCCCATAGTGATTAAAAATTCACGAAGTTAAATGCACTATTTCTCGCTACGCGAAAATATTTTCGTTTCAAAACAATTTATGAAACACTTTGATTCCTAACTCCAAGGCAATCATTTACACATAATAAAACCATTTGAAAACAACCCATGAGCTCTTCAAAAAATTTCACAAAAATAAAAGTTTACTTGCATCACAAGTTACAAGTTTCATTTTCCAATAAAATGGCCATAACTCATTCAATCTTTATCCGATCGAGACGAGTCATACGCCGAAATCTTCGTCTCGAAAAGACGAATCAAATGGTCAAGGTCTAGGTCACAAAAACAATTTTAAAATGACCTAAATGCCCTTAAAGATTTCGACCAGATTTTGAAATCACACCAAAATATTATTTTCTAAAACCAAGCCTAGTTAAATACTTGAATCATTACTAATTTCTCAAAACAACTCAAAAGTGATCAAGCTCTTATACAAAAACCATTTTAAAACAAGTATAAAACTCTTCAAAACTTTTACAAAATAAATAGTTCACTTGCATCACAAGTAACTATCTTTTAATTCCAAATAAAACCACTTAAACCATTCTTTCCAACACCATGATCATTCATTTCATCCCATGATCATTGTCTTCTCATTTAGGACTCAAAAATTTGAACACCAATATGGCCACATGCCTAAAGTGCCACGGCCAAAACCAAAGCAACATGGCTAGTTCCAAAAATTTCTTTTCAAAAGCATAGGATTAATCCTCTAGTCCCCAAAATCATTTAACTGAACTCTCAAAACATTTTCAAAACACAATTCAAAAACCCTAAGAGTTTTTCTCAAATCTCATGAACATAGGGAAAAAATAATTTTCATGTCTTTCAAAACTAAACCATTTTTCATATATTCATTTTCCTAACAAGCTCAAAAACAACATCATTAACACAAACACCAAACAAAAACTCATGTTCTTGATTAATATAAAATTTTCATCAAAACCCTAGCTCAAAATCTCATGAGAATCTCATCAACCCATGGAAAACAACACATATAAGCCTAAACATGTTAGTTCATCACTTAAGAACAACTTCTAAGCAATCCTAACAAACATTATACAACTTTCTAGCAAAAATCTCTCAAGAACATAATCTAAAAATCCACTAAAATTCATGATTTTGGCTAGTAAAGAGAAAGGAATGGATCAAGTTACCTTAGAAAAAACTTCTATGTAACTTCCCCTTGATGTTCCAAGCTTGAAATGAGATCAAAAGGTGAAGAAATGAAAATTTGTGAAGGATTGGAAATGGAAAAGAACTCACGGCAATGAGAAGAGAATGAGAGAGTTGTGTGATATTTTTCTAAGTCAACAAAAGCCTAACCTCCTTACTATTAACTTGTCTTGTTGCCTAATGGCCTTTGGATCAAATACTAAAATGCCATGATCAACCCTAGCCCTTGGATCAAATACTTGGCCAACTAGCAATCTAACATAAATTTCTAGATATTATGAGCTTGCCAACCCAACTCGCTCAGCTCTCACGCGCCGCGACGAACTAAACTTGCAAAAATAGAAAATTCGCGGAATAAAAGTCCGTCGTAAACCGTTTCCAAATATTATCGCTAAACCTTTTTCCCCGACTGTGATTATCTTCCTCACTCTCTAAAAATATTCTGAGGTCGTATTCTAACTCATGCCGATATATAAAACTCCCATCTAAATTTCTACGGAATTCGGAAACCGTAAAAAATTCCAACAGCGGGTAAGATTTCGACTCGTTTTTCCAAAAACAAAGAAAAACCAAAACTCGTAATTCTGACTTCGCAGAAATGTTCCCATAGCCAAAAGAAGACTATGAAACAAAAGTCTGTGCATTTCCAGCACACGAGCACCAAACAGGCTCCAACTTAGCAAAATTCTATTATCGCGACAATACTCACAAAACCACTTAACCAAAAACCCTAATATTCTTAGCCATTACTTACCTTCCTCACACAAAAGGTACCGTGGAATTACGGGTCTTACATGCAAGTTCTGGAATCATAAATTTTTTATGGAAAACACATATGGTGTGCGAAAATATAGTTACTTAACAAACAGATGGAGTCAGCTTTAACAATAACTTTACTGAATATGCTTTCATAGTGAACCTAGTTTCAATTAGGTCTTTTGAGGGTTATAACGTGGCCTGGCTCACGGTTTTGAAAAAGAGGTTATTGGGCTCAAAGTTTTGTTTTAACCCACCCACGCTTCTTTGATGTTCTTCATTCCTAAACTCAATTAATTCAGAGGACGCACTTTAACTGGCAAGAAAAGTTTTGCAATGACATTTGAGGTCAATGCTTTGGTCAAAGCTCTTATGAGGATCTTGAAATGGCAGCCACTTCTTTATTTACAATCTTGTTTTCTTTTTTAGCTTTGAATCCCTTATTTTTGCATGGACCATTTCTTTTTGATTTGCGATCCATCGGGATGCCCTAAATTTTGTCTAAGCCTTTTTACTTAGCGGGCCTTCTTTTTTTTTTTTTTTTTTATGTAAGAGAATTGTGACTGCCAGGTGACATTGTGAGTTTTTGTCCTCTCATCTTAGACAACTCTTGCAATGGGATATATCATTGAATTAATTGAGGAACTACCCTGCCCCGGGTTAAGATTAAGGGTTTTTGAAAAGTAGAAAAAAACACCAACTTCTGGCTCAAAGGGGTTGACTACGGATTATCTCCTTATATCTCAAGTGTTTGGGAAATAAAACAATGCCTTACATCGTCAACCAAGTCTTACCATTGAAAGCATATATCAGAAAATTCAGTTTATTTTGTTTACATCATCCTCCCCTCAAAGTTTGTTTAACAAGTGATAAAAACAAGAAAATAGTGAATATGATTTGATGGATTCCAAAATATGCACGCTCAATTTATTTGAAACATTAATTAAAAGTTGCAATTTTAAAAGCAAACAAATGCTTGGCAAGAAAGAAATTACAATTTGAAATGACGGCCTAGAGATCCTAGGGACGAGCTTCCTTGTTAACCCACTAACTTCTGAGAGATGCCCCTTGATGTCCATGATTTGACATCGGGTTAGCTTGCACATTCGAGCTCAAATCTTTGAAGGAAAGGATGTTGTCCTTAATTAATCTTTGAACTTCAGACTTCAAAGTCAAACAATGTTCAATGTCATGGTCGGGTGCCCCTTGATGAAAAGCACAAAAAAGGTCAGACCTATGCCACCTAGGCAACGTTGAACGTACTGGAGGAGGAGCTCTAGTCTGAACAAGATTATTTTCAATCAAAGCAGGGAGCAGCACTTCATAGGTCATTGGAATTGGGTCAAACTCTTGTCTCCGACTACGATTCTGGTTGCTGACATGCGACAGAGCCTGTTGTCAAGGCTTTTGTTGAGACAGGGGAATCACCCATGGTTGTGGGGCTTCGTAGGCCTGCGGTGAGCTTGACGAAGAGTCGTCTTCTTCTTTTAGTAGAATTTTTATTATCAGACTCATTTGAGTTTTCAATATCCTTCAACAACTCTTTGTCTTTTTTAAGTTCCTCCAGAACTTCTAGCAGTATGGCTGGAGGAGGTGGTTGATGATTCTTTGTAGCTAGCAACGAGCTTACCAGAGCATTCAATCTTTCCAAATCCAGTTTAAGTGTTGTCACCTCTTCACGAAGCTCGATGTTCTATTGCTCAGTTTGTTCCATTCTCTTTTTCTTGTTTGCTCGAGTATTATATGTGCGGGTAGACTTGTACTGAGGCAGAGAGAAGAGGAAGATATGAGACTCGATTTTAGAAACTATGAATGCAGTATGATGCATGATGCTTATGCAAAAACAGTTTTATTTTAATTTCCAAAGGATTTACGAAGGACAATTTTTTTCAAAATAAACTTGACAAAATAGAAAGTATTTACAATGTCAACTCTCTAAATCCTGAGAAAATTTTAATGGAAAAAAGGATTTTTATGAATGCATGGATGCATGATTATGCAGCAACCACAAACAAGATTACAAACATGATTTAAGGATAATGATGGAGTTAAGGGTAAGAGCCCTCCCACATGATAAGAACTATGGTTTCTTTGTACCTGTATTGCGGGTTCTACAAAGTTCCCAAAGTTATCAACCATCTCATAGATATTATCGGCTTACAAGATTAACTCTCGGTCCAATAATATCCACAAGACGATATCGTTTGAGTGTAGTATCGCGTATCGACCAACTTAAGATTGACTCTTAATTAGCCACCGCACTACGTCCTAAAGTCAAGATGGGTTAAAGGTAACTCTAAAGGTCCAAAGCATCATCGGTCCCTCAAAAGTAGAACGCCGAACACGATTACTCATGTCAACATTGTTACCTTCAAGTTTCCTCAGCTAAGTGTGATTATATCATATGCGTGCCATGGTCCGAAATATACTTCGGGTATGTCGCTTTGATAATACCACGATCCTGTCTCATTATTTTTCTCAAGTCCGGGTGGGGGGACTTATCTCACCACTCAAGAAACCCACACATATATACATACATACATACATACAAGCAACAAAATGTAATAGCACAAAAAGAAACAAGTTAGGCTCAACCCTCTTTAGGGGAGTCCCCAGTGAAGTCGCCATTTCTGTCGCGGTGATTTTTGGATATCAAGCTATTGAAGAGCATTGAATCACAAGTTTTTAGGCTCACCACCGATCTTTTATTTTTCCAAGGAAAAGGGAAAAAGTTCGAAATAACCCTATTTATTTTGAGATTAAAAGTTCGGGGGTTAGTTACGTAAAGGGAAGGTATTAGTACCCTAAACGTCTATAATACTCTATAGGAACCTCTTGTTTTATTTTACTTTTGTGCTAAAATTAATTTGCTTGTTAGAAAATTTGTACTTAAATAAAAAGTTTAAAGTGATAATTGAAAAAGAAAAGAGAAAAATATTTTTTTTTATTTTTATTGACTTGGGAAGACATATAGTCTTTTGCACTACGTACCCGAGGGATCAAAATCACCGTAGTTCGGGGTAAAAATTGGAAAAAGTGGTTTGTTGATTGTTTTTAGGAGAAAAGACGAGTCTTCATCTTAAGTTTAACTCCTTTTAATCCGCCACGAACATACTGAAAAATTTTAATATTTTTCTCGCCATATGTCATGGGAAAAATGAATTTTCAACTAGAGATGACTCACGTCTAAACTCTTTTGAAAGAAAAAGTTTTAAAGTCGAAAAAAAAAAAGCCAAGTGGCAAAAATATTTTTGAATATGTTTTTATATTTTTTTTTAATTTTTTGGAAAAAGGAGTTTAAATAAATTTACATGCATTAAAAGTTTATTATAAAAAAGTTTTGAAAAAGAGTCTCTCGACGAGTATCGAGGTTTTTTAATAAAAGAGATTCTTTTTGAAAATGGTTTTTTTAAAATATTTGAATGTTTTTTGGTTTTTTTTTTTTTTTTTTTGTTTTTTAAAGGAAATATAAGTGTGGTAAAATAAACTAAACGAGGAAATAAAACTAGACGCGAGAAATTTCATAACGACGTTGAATCGAAACGAAACTCTTCTTTTCCTTGGAATTAACGCAACTATGCTTTGTATTTTTATTTTTTGACATAAAGCGATAAATAAATAAATATGCATGGATGCAGGTTTTTTCATTTATATAATTACATTGGCCCTAATTACATTCTAAGTCACAATAACAAAATTAAAGTAAATAATAATGCAAAAATAATAAGAAATGCGATAAAAATAAACTAAGTCTTAATAAACAATAAAAAAAATATGAGATGCATTGGCAAAATTTAGACTCTAAGCCCGAGTCCAAACCTGCAAAGAAAAAAAATTAGTTTTCACAAAAAAATTAGATGGGGGGCGCGTGGAATGATGATTATGGAGGTTGTTTGGTTTGTAATGGTGATATTATGGTGGTGATGGTTGTAGTGGGTTAGTGGAGGAAAAATAAGGTAGTGAAGGTATTTATGGTTGAAGGTTAAGAGGGATAAAGGAGATTGTGGTGGAGGTATGGCGGAAGGAAGAAGCAACGTGATGTTGCTGTATCTTCTATGGTTTTTCTTTTTTGTTTTTTAGATTTTGGCTAAGTGTGTTTTTGGTTAGAAGTGTATATGTGGATAATAATGTTTTGTGGTGAGAAGTTGTATGTTGTGGACTTGTGGTTATAGGTTCTATGATATTGTGATGTTTGAGAAAGAAAAAGAAACAACTTTTGTGATTTGGAAAACCGAGAGAAATTCTTTGTTGAGGCGTGTCTTTTTTCTTAGGCTAATGGTTCTCCCCTTTTGTGTGAATTCTAAGCCTTTTTATAACAAGAGAATTAGGGTTTGACCAATTAATTGGTGATTGAGTAACTTGGGGAGGAATTGTGAGAGGTTTAAGGAAATTGAAGATTTGATTTAATTGTGTTTGACTTGTTCAAGAAAAAAATCTTTGATTTTTTTTTTTTTTTTTGAATATTTGGACAGAAAATAGAATAGGAATAAAGTAACAAAAATAATAATAAGGAAAAAAAAAGAACAAAACACAATTTAATTAAAAAAGAGATGAATAATGATAAAAAAAAATGGTCTTAGTGGGACCTGAACTAATGACCCTATTTAAAATATCACAAGTGGATGTGACCTGGTCAAAAAATGGGGTATGAGAGTACTGATGTAGCATGCTTATGTGACTCATGAATGTTAGAGATGTTTGTCATTTTATATTTTCCAGAAGAAAAGACAAGTTTAAAAGGTTTGACATTATTTTTGAGTTTTTTGCTTCAAGCGTCTTAAGGTTAAAATAAAGGTAAGAAAATTAAAATTATGAATAAATGAGAATTTCAAATAAAAGGCATAAGCTCAAGTTTGCGTAAAAGAGTGAAAACTGGCATAAAGCGCAATCCCACGGATCATTAAAATTTAAAAAATGGTAATTACATGGGGAAGATACATCAAGTACAATGATTACTAATTTCCTCATCAACTTTGAATTCCATTCTAAAAGACTACGATCTAAAATTGTTTGCTGATTGAAGCGTTCCAAGATAAGTGATGCCTGTTCCGATGCAGTTACTTGTCTTCTTTCCTTAACTTTTGCATAGATCGCCTTTTCAGGTTTTCGACCTATCAGGATAATTATATATTTTTTGTCTCTAATTTTTGCCTGGACCGCCCTTTCGGGTTTTCAGCCCACCGAGACGCTCATTTTTGCCTAAGCCGCCCTTTCAGGCTCTCGACTTAGCGAGCTATTCTTTTTTTATTTTTAGACAAAGTATTTCTTGACTGCATCGGCATTCACAGGACGAGGGAGCTCATCACCATCCATTGTTGCAAGGGTCATAGCACCACCTGAGAAAGCTCTCTTAACAACATACGGTCCTTCATAATTGGGTGTCCACTTGCCCCTAGCATCAGATTGAAAAGACAGGATCTTTTTAAGTACGAGGTCACCTTCACGAAACTCTCGGGGTCGAACTTTCTTGTCAAAAGCTTGCTTCATTCTTCTTTGGTACAACTGCCCATGGCACAAAGCCGCCATACGTTTCTCTTCAATTAAATTCAGCTGTTCATATCTGTTTCTACACCATTCAGCTGTTCATATTTTGTCCACACACCGTAGTAAGATCATATCAAAATTTCTCTTGTACAACACATATCCATTCAGAAAGAAACTGCTAGATAACCTCTTCAAGATCTTATTTTCTTTATTGGATGCCCCAAGGGGATACTCTTGATTCTGAAGGAACAATTCGATATCATGAAACCATGGCTTGTCATCAATCACTTCTTCTGCTGTAAACACATATGCCGGACTTTCAAGACAACGAATACTGATGATCGGAACTTCATTTGGGTAATTAATTTGGTACATTGAGGATAAGGTAGCCAAAGCGTCTGCCATTTGATTCTCATAACGAGGAATATGATGCAACTCCACCTTGTTGAAGAAGGTCAATAGTCTCCTTGCATAATCTCTACAAGGAATCAAACCAGTGTGGCGTGTTTCCCACTCTCCTTTGATCTGATTAATCACAAGAGCTGAGTCTCCATCGATGTCAATATTCTTGATCCTCAAATCAATTGCTTCTTCAAAACCCGTGATACAAGCTTCATATTCAACGATGTTGTTGGTACAATCGAACTGCAATCTGGCGGTGAAAGGAATATGAGAACCCTCAGGAGTAACAATAACTGCCCCAATTCCACTACCATAGACATTCACAGCCCCATCAAATATCAGCCCCCACTTGGATTCTGGATCTGGACCTTCCCCAAACAGCGGTTCATCACAGTCTTTCATCTTTAAATACATGATCTCTTCATCTGGGAAGTCAAACTTGATTGGTTGGTAATCCTCAACTGGTTGGTGAGCCAAATAATCAGCCAGGACGCTACCCTTGATTGCTTTCTGAGCACGGTATTCAATATCATATTCGGACAATAACATCTGCCAACGAGCAATTCTCCTAGTCAAAGCAGCTTTCTCAAAAATGTACTTAATTGGATCCATTTTGGATATCAACCAAGTAGTGTGATTAATCAAGTAATGACGCAGACGTTTGGCAGCCCAAGCTAGAGCACAACAAGTCTTCTCAAGCATGGAATATCTAGACTCACAATCAGTAAACTTCTTGCTCAAATAATAAATTGCATGTTCTTTTCTTCCGGTGTCATCTTGCTGCCCCAGCACACAGCCCTTGGAATCTTCTAACACAGTCAGATACATAATGAGTGGCCTCCCCTCAACTGGAGGAATAATAATTGGTGGCTCCATAAGATACTTCTTGATACTGTCAAAGGCTCTCTGACAATCCTCTGTCCAGACAATCTCTTGGTCCTTGCGGAGTAATTTGAAAATTGGCCCACATGTAGCAGTCATATGGGAAATAAACCTGGAGATATAGTTCAAACGACCAAGGAAACCTCTAACTTGCTTCTCTATTTGGGGAGCTGGCATTTCTCTGATGGCTCTGACTTTATCAGGATCAACTTCAATACCTTTCTGACTGACAATGAAACCCAAAAGCTTTCCGGACCTAACACCAAAAGTACATTTATTAGGATTCAGCCGGAGTTGATATTTCCTCAATCTCTGAAACATCTTCAACAAATACTCCACATGTTCTTCTTCAGTGCCTGACTTGACGATCATATCATCCATGTATACTTCAACCTCTTTGTGCATCATGTCATGGAACAAGGTGGTCATGCCTCTTTGGTAAGTAGCACCTGCATTTGTCAACCCAAAAGGCATTACTTGGTAACAGAAAGTACCCCAAGGTGTGATGAACGAAGTTTTCTCCCTGTCTTCAAAAGCCATCTTGATCTGATTGTACCCCAAGAAACCATCCATGAAGGAAAAGACTTTGGATTTGGCAGTATTGTCAACCAGTACATCAATGTGAGGCAATGGGAAATCATCCTTTGGACTAGCTCTATTCAAATCTCTGTAATCAACACACATCCTGACTTTACCATCCTTCTAAGGAACCGGTACTATGTTGGCATACCATTGAGGATACTCTGAAGTGATAAGAAAACCCGCATTAATCTGTTTTTGAACTTCTTCTTTGATCTTGAGAGCCATATCAGGGTGAGACCTTCTTAATCTTTGCTTCACTGGAGGACATTCTGGCTTCAAAGGCAGACGGTGTTCCACAATCTCAGGATCCAAACCGGACATATCTTGATACGACCATGCAAAGATGTCAACATATTCTCTGAGCAACTCTACTACCCTTGCTTTGACTGATTCTTCCAAACCTGCTCCTATCTTGACTTCTCTTTTCTCTTCCTCAGTACCCAAGTTGATCAATTCTGTAGCTTCTTGGTGAGGCTGAATGGCCACATCTTCCCGATCCAACAATCGTCTGATCTCATTAGGAATCTCTTTATCCTCCTCTTCCATAGCCTCATAGACTGGAAACTCAAAGTTGATAGAGGGTCTAGAATCATTGTACTCAACGGGCTTATTGATGTTAATTCTGCATATGATTGATGATTGATTTTATTTTAATAAGATTGCTGAATTTTTATTTGATAAAAGTAATAAGAATAGAAGGTGAAAAATAAAATATATATTTGGTTTTTTGTGTTACCATTTTCTAGAATAAAAGGATATAAAGAAAATAAAAGTCATGATAAAAACGACGATTTTCATTAATATTTTTGAAGCAATTTAAACAATGCCCAAACATAGTCTCACTCTTGCTTGGGGCAGGACAAGAGGATTTTTCTTTTAAAAACATAAAAAGACAAACATATTACTTAGACAGAGGAATGACAGAAGGGACATCAACAGCAATCCAGTTGTGGCATATTCCTCCAGGAGTCACAAAAGATGGTGGTCCTTCTTCGTCTTTATCTCCAATAATAGCATTAATCTCTGAGGGAGTGTTGATAAAACCAGCACTGCGGAAAACATCTTCAAATGGCTCTCTCTTCCCCATCCTGGTAGAAGGAGTAAAACCCAAACCTGCTCTGTTCTTATTCTCTGACAACTGTAGCACTTTTCCCCAACCAGCAGTCTTGCCTTCTTGCACAGCCTTTTGTGCATCCTTCAAAGATGCCATGGATGTCTCAGCTCTGATCGGACCTTTCTCCTCAAGGGAGAGTCCCTGGAACGCTGTACCGTCTGATTCATCCGCACCAATACATGAGAAATTTGATAAATGACTAATAAGCAGGGCTTCCTCCCCATTCACAATTACCAGCTTTCCTTCTTTCACATACTTCAATCTCTGATGCAAAGTGGATGTCACGGCACCAGCCTCGTGAATCCATGGACTTCCCAAAAGCCAACTGTAAGCAGCTTGTATATTCATCACCTGAAAAGTAACCTGAAACTCATGCGGACCAACTGCAATAGGTAAATCCACCTCACCAATCACTGACTTCCTTGAACCATCAAACGCTTTCACAATCATTGAACTTGGCCTCATATAGGCATCCTTGTATGAAAGTTTGTCTAGAGTAGTTTTGGCCATCACATTCAGAGACGACCCAGTATCAATCAACACATTAGATAGAGCATCAGACTTGCAAGTAACTGACACATGCAATGCCAAATTATGATTTCGTCCTCTCTCGGGAAGTTCTTCATCACTGAAACTCAGATTATTACAAGCAGTCATGTTCCCCACTATACCTCCGAACTGGCTTAAAGTCAGACCCTTCTCAACATAGGCTTGATCCAACACCTTTATCAGAGCCTCTCTATGGGCATCAGAACTCATTAACAGGGACAACATAGAAATCTTAGACAGAGTTTGCAACAACTGGTCCACTATCTTGTATTCACTCCTTTAGATCAATTTCATCACTTCATCAGAATCTTCGTATCCTTTTTCAACTGGCTTACTAGGAACACTGACTGGCACTTTCTCAACAACAGGGGTACTTAGCTTTTGAGGAACTGCCTCTTGGATAATACGTCCACTTCTCAGAATTCTGCTATTATCTGTAACATTGCTCACTGTAGTCAAAGGAGGAATAGAGGTCTCTACTCCATTTTGTATCATGGTGGCTTGATATCTGTAAGGTATGGCTTTTTCAGAAGTGTAAGGCACAGATCCTGGCACACGAATTGTAAGTCTGGGAATATTGCACTCTCCGCTGTTGTAAATCATCTCCAAATGATCAGCAGTGCTAAACTCTGGTGTAATGCCACAAACCTCTTCATCTTTCTTTGTCACTAATAGCTCTCCTTTGTCCATTAAACCTTGGATGTCTTTTTGAACTTGGGAACACCCATGAGGATCTGACAGACACTCTTCACAAACTGAATGGTCATGATTGAACATCTTTGCTTTGCACATTTTGATATGGATAGGAACTAGAGGAGTCTTGATACTTTTCACACTAGGATGGCATTTGTAGCTAGGCAGGGTTGAATGAAATGAACAGAGGGATTATGATTTGGTAGAGGGTTTGTTTGAACATTGGGGTTCTCGTCTTTGTAAGTCAACACTTTGCTTCGAACTAGGTCCTGGACAGCCTTTTTGAAAGCAAAACAGCGTTCCACATCGTGGTCGGGTGCCCCTTGGTGGAAAGCACAGGTCAGGTCATTACGGTACCAAGTAGGCAATATAGCAGGCACTGGAGGTGGTGGCCTTGTTTGAACAAAATTCTTGGCAAGCAAGGCGGGAAGCAAATGAGCGTACTTCATTGGTATAGGATCAAAGGGTGGATATCTGGGAGTGCGATTGAAGGGTTGTTGAACATTTTGAGGGCGAATCTGTGGTGAATATGATTGTTGGGGAGTCATTTGTGGGTAATGTGGTTGTGGAGGCATTTGTGGGTAATGTGGTTGTGGAGGTATTTGTGGGTAATGTGGTAGTGGAGGTATTTGTGGTTGAGGTGCAGGTGCAATGGCTGAGACATGTTGATAATTTGGATATCTTGGTTGGAAACCTCCTTGAGTTACCATGCCGACTTCAGACTCTTTCTTTTTCGGGAAATTGTGACCATACTTCTTGGTATTACTGACAGGGGTGTTTTCTTTTGACATTCTTCCTTGGCGAATGGCCTCCTCTAGGCACATCCCCGTTTCCACTACTTCAGTGAAACTTCTAGATACCAAATTGAACATCTTATCATAAAAGAACGGATTAAGAGTGTGAATGAACATCTTGGACAACTCTCTTTCTTCAATAGGAGGACGAGTCTGAGCAGCTAACTCCCTCCATATCTGAGCATACTCTTTGAAGGATTCTTTCTCTTTTTGGGTCATTGCACGGAGCTCATCTCTGTCAGGGGCCATGAAGGAATTGTAATTGTTGAGACATAAAAGCACTAGCCAGGTCATTAAAAGTGCGGATATCAGCCCTATTCAAATCCATATACCATCTCAAGGCTGCCCCAGACAGGCTGTCCTGAAATTAGTGAATCAGGAGTTTATCATTGCTAGTTTGAGTAGACATTTTCCTTGCGTACATAGTTAAATGAGCTCTTGGACAGGTACTTCCCTTGTACTTCTCAAAACCTGGAACTTTGAACTTAGGCGGAACAACAACATCAGGAACTAAGCATAATTCATGAGCATCTTTACCAAACAGATCCTTCCCTTTGAGGGCTCTCATCTCGCGCTGCATTTCATTGAACTTATCTTGTAGATCTTCCACTCTATCAAAACCTCCCATGCTTTCCGCATGAAAAATAGGCTCTTGGTAATGAGGAGCAGCATGGACTGCAGGTGCAGTAACAGTAGCAGTGACTTGTGGGAGAGTATTTTCCAACTGAACGAGGGGAGCTTCGGTCACCTGAGGGAAAAATCCTCCTCCAAGAAAACCTTCCGATAATCCCCACGTACAACCTTCAGGCATAGAGAGCCGGGGAGCAGGAATTGGTGCAGATACAACCGGGGGTGGCACGGGCGCACCACTGGACTGAAGAACTGATGTTGAACCCTGGTTCTGACTTGCCAACAGAGAGGTCACCATAACAGTCAGATTCTCAATCTCGGCTTGCATACCTGTCACTTGTTCACGAAGCTGGGTATTCTCTTCTTCAACAGTTGCCATCTTTTTCTTAATCTGAGACCGGGTGTTGTAAGTGCGAGTCGCCTTGTAACGGATACGCCGAGCCACTTTAACTGAGGCAGAAGAGAGGGAGGAGAATATGAGACTCTATTTTGGAAATTTATGAATGCCGCATGATGCATAATATGTTTATGCTAAATTATGCAAGCTTTTCCCAATATCGAAAGACTTATATCAAATTAAATGTAAACATTGTAGAAAAATATCCACTTCATTGATGGTCATAACATTGAAACTTTGAAAGAAAATACATCAAACAGACTCAAACTCTTGCACTACATGGATCATCCCTAATCTGAATCTGGACAGGAGAACATATCCATGTTATATCTCATCCTCTTCGGATCCTTCCTAAGCGCAGCATCCTTTTCTCGAAGTTGAACGGTCTTCTGAACATTTATCTGACTTTGGGCCAAGAGTTCGTGTTTCTTGATCTCTAGTTCCCCTTGCAACATCTCGTACTTAAGCTTCAACTCTTCATACTTCTTCTTCTAATCATTCTTCTCTTTAGTCTCTTCAGCTAGGCTTTCTTAGAATCTAACTCTTGTAGCAGGTGGTGCAGGTAAGGAAGATGATGGTACGGTTGAGGATACAAGCCTCGTCATGTGGTAAGGCATTCCAAACATAGTGGCCCTCTCAATGACCCATTGAGTATAAGACTCATCAATCAAATCCGACTTATTCCCTAGGTGGATCCTATTAAGCCTCTTAATGGAACGCCAAGCTCTCAAAAATCTGGCTCTCTTGTTTGAGGGATCTTCATGGTTGGTGTAGAATTCACTGGTCAGCCGAAGGTTCACTGGCTTTGTCTTCATTGGATACCCAAATTGTCTCTTGGCAAGCGCCGGGTTATAGGTAATTCCTCCATTCATACCAATAAGAGGTACATTAGGGAACTCGCCACAACTAAAGATGAACTTTCCAGTGTCGTACGCCGGGTTATACCAAAATATATCTGACGGGGTGAGTGACATGATCTTCCGGGACCAAAGGAGGTTATCAGGATTGGCTAGGCGAGAGCGTGTCTGACGTAAGTGAGAAACAAACCACTTGTAGAGCAGAGGAGTGCAACAGACAATGGTGCCACGTTTGGCTGAAGTGCGGTCATGGATGAAATGATATGTGTTGGATAATAATGTTGGGACTGGATTCTTTGTGAGGAAAATTTGAATGGCATGGATATCTATGAAGTTGTCAAGGTTTGGGAAAAGTAAAAGGTCGTATATGAGTAAGGCTAGAATGGCATGGAAAGCGTCATTACTTCCCGCATCGGCAAAAGTCAAGGCTTGTTGGTATAAGAATTTGGTGGGTAGGCCTATGAGAGCATTTTGGGTTATGGGGTCTTTTTTAGTTGTAATGTTTGCTTGGACAAGGGAAACTGGGAGATGTAGAGTTTTTGCAATATGTAGGAGTTTGGGGGTAGGTTCAAGGCCACTGAAAGGCACTTGATCAAGAATTGGTAGTCCAACCAAGTATGAGTATTCTTCGAGAGTGGGGACAAGTTGGTAATATGGAAATGTGAAGCAATGGTAGATCGGATCATAAAATTGAACCAAGGTCTCCAAACATCCTTTCTCAACCTTTACATTAAGGATAGAGAGTAACCCTCCCTGACTCTTGC
Organism: Trifolium fragiferum; assembly: GCA_954870985.1. Taxonomy (NCBI): domain Eukaryota; kingdom Viridiplantae; phylum Streptophyta; class Magnoliopsida; order Fabales; family Fabaceae; genus Trifolium; species Trifolium fragiferum. Next base: position 42,668,963 of record OX940793.1, read on the forward strand.
GGAAATCTTCAGATGAAGTCACTAATGCCCCTAATTCCCTTAACTTTGTCAAATCCCAAACTTTGAAACCATAATCCTTAGTCCTTCTCCTTGCGATGTCCATATCTATAATGTTTAAAAGAAATTTAATTTAAGCCCTTCGATATCGGATGAGAAAAGGATTTCATGAATGAATGCGTGTATGCATGATTATGCGCAAACATGGTTGGGTTAGGATAGAATGTTGGAGTCAAAGGTAAAAACCCCTCCCACATGATGAGTGCTAAGGTTTATTTGTACCTGCAGTTCGGGTTCTACAAAGTTCCCAAAGTTATCAACCGTCTCGTAGATATTATCGGTTCCGTGATTAACTCTCGGCCCAATAATATCCGCAAGACAATCTCGTTTGAGTGTAGCATGGCGTATCGACCAAGTTAAGATTAACTCTTAATTGGCCACCGCACTACGCCCTAAAAAGATGGGTTCAAGGTAACTCTAAAGGTCCATAGCGTCGTCGGTCTCCCAGGAATAGAACGCCGAACACGATTACTCATGTCAACATTATTACCCCCGAGCTTCCTCAACTAAGTTGTGGTTGTATCATATGCGTGCCATGGTCCGAAATAGACTTCGGGCATGTCGCTTTGATTATACCACTTCCCTATCTTATTGTTTTTCTCAAGTCCGGTTACGACTTGTCTCACTCAAACAGTTTTCCCAAATAAGGCCCATAAACATACATACATACATACACAAATAAACACACAAGCGCAAAGAAAAAGAATACAAGATGGGCTCAACCCGCTCGGGGGATCCCCAGTGAAGTTGCCATTTCTGTCGCAGTGATTTTTGGATGTCAAGCTATTGAGAAGTGTTGAATCTCAAAATATTTAATTACACCACCGAGCTTTTATTTTTCCGAAGAAGGGAGAAAAGTCCGTTAAACACCCTAATTAAAGAGATCGAGGTAAGGGGGTTGGTTACGCAAAGGGAAGGTATTAGCACCCTAGGCGTCTATAGTACTCTATAGGAACCTCTTGTATTCTATTCTAAGCGCTTGTTTTTATGTGTTTGCAAATATGTATAAGATTAGGGCAAATTGAGTGTTTATTGAGAAAAGTGAGTTTTGAATGACAAAATGCTCTTGGCTTGAGTTCCAAGGTTTTAACCTAATGAAAATGGTTTTTGAATTTGAAAATAAGACTTGATTTGAAAAAAACCAAGTGTTTTTACCTAAACAAAATGAAGTTTGATTGATTAATGACTTGGTTTAAAATCCAAGTTGTTTTGAAAAAATGTTTTTGATAAGTGACATGTTTTGGGTATTTTGAGAAGAGGTGTTGACCTCTATTTTTTTGCTAAAAAGGTTAATGGTCCTAGCGATGGTTCTAACGCTTTAACTAAACAACCTGAAATATTGAATCGCGCTTAGACTTTTTGCAACGACATATAGGTCGAGGCGTCTCCCTTTCTTTGGATTAATATACTAAACATACTAACGAGCAATAATGAGCAAGAATTTAAAGCATACAATACATCCGGGGGGGAACATGCAAAGGGGATTGAATTAAGTAAATGACAATAATAAATAATGACTGAAAATAAATCGCGCCAATTATGCGCATTTAAAATTACAACCAAGGGGAAACATGTAAAGGGGATTTGAATAACAATAATAATGATAACATAAATATAAATAAATGAGATATAAATATAAAGCATATAATATAATATAATATGCAAGAAATATAAATATAAATATAAATATAAAGCATGTAAGCATATATCATGAAATGAGTTATAAAACATATAACAAAATAATAAATGTGAAGCAAGTAACAAGATATAAATGTCATGTGAAGCATAAAAATAAGTAACAATTAAGGACAAGGTTCACACATAAAGCATGAGAATAGAAATAAACAAGAAAAAATTAAAAGCAAAGAGATTTATCACATCATAAACAAAATAACCAAATAATGATATAACCTAGATAATACCAAATGTTTCCAATTCACATACATACATATATTTATCTAATAAAAATTGAAAATCAATCAAGATACTTAAGACTATTGTATCATGCCATAGAAATATCATCAAAATAAATCAGGCATTTTCAAAATCATATACATACATATATTTGTCCTAAAAAATGGAAATCAATCAAGGTATCTAAAACTAGCATAGCATGTCATAGAAATATCATCAAAATAAATCAAGTATTCTCAAAGTCATACACATGCATACATATTTTTTAATTAAATGAAAGGAAACATTTAACAATTAAACTACAATATTAAAAATTAACCACATTAAATCAAAAACCTAGAACTAAATCATGAGAGCAAAAATTAAGCATGTTATCAAGCATAGAATAAAGTTAGTGGCAATTAATAATTAAAACATCAAATAAAATCATTTAAGACCCTAACATGTGAATCCTATGATTAATTAATGCAATTAAAATAAGATAAACAAGAAAAAATCATGGGATCAAGGCAAAATGAACCAAAGTCAAAGGGTAACATTCAACAAAAAAATAATTAAGAGTTCATGGCATAACAATAACATAGAAAAATAATTTTTTAATTATATAAGGTTAATTATTAACATTTAAACCTAATTAAATAGTGCCAAAAAATAAAAAAAAATCAAAATAATACATGACTATATACACATCAAGATAAAAAGTCTCAAACATTATCATATCATTCATATCATATGGTAAATTAAGTAAGGCAAGCATATTATCAAAAATTAATTAAATTAAACCTAATTTATACACTTAATAAATAAAGCAAATAGGAAAAAATAGTAAATAAATAATTTTAAAAATAATTTCATGAGGTATTAGTTTGTAATGGGCAAAAGTATAATTAAAATAAATAACATGTTTCAGAAAAATAAAATAAAATTTTATATGAATAGGGGGTGCAAATATTAAATAAAATAAACTAGGGGGTGCAGTAGCAAAAAAATAGAGAAACCCAAGGCCCAAGCCCAACGCACGCAAAAAAAATCTGAGAGAATGTGGGCTGGGATCTGGTGTGACGCGTATAGAGGTGAGCACGATTTACAACCATTTAAACCTAATTAAATAGTGCCAAAAAATAAAAAAAATCAAAATAATACATGACTATATACACATCAAGATAAAAAGTCTCAAACATTATCATATCATTCATATCATATGGTAAATTAAGTAAGGCAAGCATATTATCAAAAATTAATTAAATTAAACCTAATTTATACACTTAATAAATAAAGCAAATAGGAAAAAATAGTAAATAAATAATTTTAAAAATAATTTCATGAGGTATTAGTTTGTAATGGGCAAAAGTATAATTAAAATAAATAACATGTTTCAGAAAAATAAAATAAAATTTTATATGAACAGGGGGTGCAAATATTAAATAAAATAAAATAGGGGGTGCAGTAGCAAAAAAATAGAGAAACCCAAGGCCCAAGCCCAACGCGCGCAAAAAAAACTGAGAGAATGTGGGCTGGGATCTGGTGTGACGCGTATAGAGGTGAGCACGATTTACAACCATCTGATCTTCGCCAGGAAAGATCTGACGGCCACGTTTACTCTCCCACGTGCACCATTGGATCAAAACAACAGCCCAGATTAAATCTTGCAATTACTGAGTAACACGTGTGCATACAACCAAGCACAGATCAGGTACGGACGCGTATTGTGGTCCTATCGTCTGACCACCGTCAGATCTTCATTTAATGAGATCTGACGGGTGCGATCAAAGGAACACACGCGCTGTAATGCCCCGAATTTTAAAAATAAATATTTATTAGAATATTATTAATTATTATATTATTAGTTATATTTTATTCGAATTTAGTTGTTTGACCTGTCGTATGACATGAGTTTGCTTTGAAGTGTTTATTTATTAATGAAATAATTCATATTTAGTAAATAATTATGGAGAATGAAAATTAAAGAAAATGGAGTAATATAGAGAAGGGGCCACACGTGAGAGATGGATAGGGGTGAGAATGTGAGATGAGAAATGAAATTAATTAGAATATATTGTAGAAATATGCTTTGAGTTATAATTTAAAAATATCTATTTGTGATCACATAACTTTGATATATATATTTTAATTTCACATATTCTGGAGATATATTTTTAGAATATATTTTTGTAACAAATTAGAATATATTTTAGAAATATATTTAGAAATATATATTTTTAACCTTAGAAACAAATTAATAAATTATTTAGGAAATTAAGAATGAGAAAATTAAGGAGAATAAAAGGAAAGGATTAGTATGACTTTGAGGAAAAGAAACATAATTAATTATTATAAATAGCATGAGAAACAAGAGAATTATGACTAACCACTTTTTACAAAATTAGTAAAATTGAGAAACATGGAAAAAGGGAGAGTTAGGGTTCTTGAGGAATAAACGCAAAGGGGGCAAAGAAATCTAGGGTTCATCTAACCTTCGACGTAAATGACAAGTAAGGGCTTTTTCCCCATACACTCATATTACATAAGGATTATGTTATGAGATAATAGTAGAGCCTTTGTCTATTGAGAGAAATTAATAAAAAGAATCTTAACTTTATAAATAAAAGTTATATGGTGGAATTTGTTGTGGAAAAATAATTTAATTTTAGAAGTCAGCTGTTCTTTGTTGTTGTTAAATTATAAGTCGTTGTTTATAAGCTGTTGTTGTTAAGTCGTTGATTATTGATGTTGTTATTGTTGTTTATGGACGTTGTTTCTTGATGTTGATTTAAGCCGTTGAATTGATGTTGTTAAGTTGTTGTTTGTTTGCATATTGATGTTGGTTGTGATATTGTCATTCATTCATGCATGTGTCTAAGCCGTTGTTAAGCCGTTGAGGAGTGTTTTCAGGAAAATAATTCTGACCTCCGACCTTGGTACCACATGCATTTAGAGAGTTTAGGAATTGCATCTCATACAGTATATATGTGTGTTGAAATATGAACATGTTTGTTATCCTTGAGATGTTGTTTTGGTGTATGGCTTTGATATTGCTTATGACGTGATTAATTGTCTCCATGATGATGTGTTTCTTTATGTGATCGATTACGAATTAACCACTTACTTTTTGGAAACTAAATAATTTTTTTTTTTTGAAACTTTTGATTGGTGAAGTGTTTTATTATTGTTTTGTGACATTTTTCTTATGGTGAGTATGATTCAATATGGATAAGGAAATTGACCCTTACAATTAACATTTTAGGTACTCAAGGAGTTAGCCATGGTTGATGCTTTTGCTTGATGTGTGCGCGGGGATAAACAAATATGGGATTTTATTAAGTTGTAATTTAAATGAAACAGTTTTACCAATGTACACTTATTACTTGTAATGTCAAACGATTATTCTTCTTTAAAAGAAATAAAATTTTAGCCACACTTTTTAAGGAGATAAAGTATTTTTTTTAAACAATTTACTTGTTAAAAATCCGGGTTGTTACAATTAGTATCAGAGCTATAATCCTCGGACAAATATTTTTGGGTGGGAGCGTTTTTGTATGAGTATGCGTGCTTGATTGAATATGTGGTTTTCCTGCTGTATAATTTTTTATGTACATGTGATAAAATTCTCTGATCTCTTAATGATGTTGTTTTTAACTAGTGTTCAAAAAAGTATTTATGTGTTATCAGAGTGCGCAGCGGAAAATATATGAAATCTTACTTTGTTTTTAATTATTTTGTTAATTGTTTTCAATTATTTAAAGGATACCTTACATAAAGAGTTTTGAAAATTACACTCCAAATCTTATCTAGTTTCGGGGGAGAAACTAAATTTTTGTTGGGTCGAATGTAAGACCCAAGAAATTTATTTTAATTAATTAAATAACTATTTTGTTTACGTGTCAAAATGTTTTAACTTCATCTTTTAAGAGAATTAGAGTATTAAGGATAAATTAGATTTTTGTTTTCTTCGGACTATGAAATTTAAATAAGGTTGAATCCTGAATTGTTTTATTCAGATGATTTTCGAGGGCGAAAATTCTTTAACTGGGGGAGAGTTGTAATGCCGCGAATTTTAAAAATAAATATTTATTAGAATATTATTAATTATTATATTATTAGTTATATTTTATTCGAATTTAGTTGTTTGACCTGTCGTATGACATGAGTTTGCTTTGACGTGTTTATTTATTAATTAAATAATTCATATTTAGTAAATAATTATGGAGAATGAAAATTAAAGAAAATGGAGTAATATAGAGAAGGGGCCACACGTGAGAGATGGATAGGGATGAGATGAGAAATGAAATTAATTAGAATATATTGTAGAAATATACTTTGAGTTATAATTTAAAAATATATATTTGTGATCAGATAACTTTGATATATATATTTTAATTTCACATATTCTGGAGATATATTTTTAGAATATATTTTTGTAACAAATTAGAATATATTTTAGAAATATAGTTAGAAATGTATATTTTTAACCTTAGAAACAAATTAATAGATTATTTAGGAAATTAAGAATGAGAAAAATAAGGAGAATAAAAGGAAAGGATTAGTATGACTTTGAGGAAAAGAAACATAATTAATTATTATAAATAGCATGAGAAACAAGAGAATTATGACTAACCACTTTTTACAAAATTAGTAAAATTGAGAAACATGGAAAAAGGGAGAGTTAGGGTTCTTGAGGAATGAACGTAAAGGGGGCAAAGAAATCTAGGGTTCATCTAACCTTCGACGTAAATGACAGGTAAGGGCTTTTTACCCATACACTCATATTACATAAGGATTATGTTATGAGATAATAGTAGAGCCTTTGTCTATTGAGAGAAATTAATAAAAAGAATCTTAACTTTATAAATAAAAGTTATATGGTGGAATTTGTTGTGGAAAAATAATTATTTTTAGAAGTCAGCTGTTCTTTGTTGTTGTTAAATTATAAGTCGTTGTTTATAAGCTGTTGTTGTTAAGTCGTTGATTATTGATGTTGTTTATGGACGTTGTTTCTTGATGTTGATTTAAGCCGTTGAATTGATGTTGTTAAGTTGTTGTTTGTTTGCATATTGATGTTGGTTGTGATATTGTCATTCATTCATACATGTGTCTAAGCCGTTGAGGAGTGTTTTCAGGAAAATAATTCTGACCTCCGACCTTGGTACCACATGCATTTAGAGAGTTTAGGAATTGCATCTCATACAGTATATATGTGTGTTGAAATATGAACATGTTTGTTATCCTTGAGATGTTGTTTTGGTGTGTGGCTTTGATGTTGCTTATGACGTGATTAATTGTCTCCATGATGATGTGTTTCTTTATGTGATCGATTACGAATTAACCACTTACTTTTTGGAAACTAAATAATTATATTTTTTTTTTTAAACTTTTGATTGGTGAAGTGTTTTATTATTGTTTTGTGACATTTTTCTTATGGTGAGTATGATTCAATATGGATAAGGAAATTGACCCTTACAATTAACATTTTAGGTACTCAAGGAGTTAGCCATGGTTGATGCTTTTGCTTGATGTGTGCGCGGGGATAAACAAATATGGGATTTTATTAAGTTGTAATTTAAATGAAACAGTTTTACCAATGTACACTTATTACTTGTAATGTCAAACGATTATTCTTCTTTAAAAGAAATAAAATTTTAGCCACACTTTTTAAGGAGATAAAGTCTTTTTTTTAAACAATTTACTTGTTAAAAATCCGGGCTGTTACACGCGCCGTTTGATTGATCTAACGGTTACGTTTTAAACTTGACGTGAACGGAGACTCACGATGGATCATCGTCTCCGTTTCACCCTCGCCGTCGCCGGCGCCGTTTCCGGCACCGGAGTTACAAAAACAACCCAGAAATGAATGAATCTTACATGGTTTTGTTCGTTTTTTCACAAGGATTTCAAATATATGATTAGTTTTTCAAAATAACTACTGTAACTTCAAAAACGAACGAGAAAAGAAAATTTAATCAAAACTCAAACTCACAAACAGATAAAAATCAAAGCCAAATAACAACCCAGATAGTTTCAACATGTTAAAATGAGATGAAAGGAATTAAAAGGGTTGAAGAAAGCTACCAGAAACGAATTTTTGAACCTTGTCTTTTTCACGAACCTTCACCTTCAACACGAGCTGCAAATCACCCTTGGAGCTTCAAATTGGAACTTGGGTTTTGGTTCTGAAGGCTTTTAGAAGGTAACTGAGGTGTTAATTGCAAGAAAACGTGAAGAAATTGTGTTTTAGAATTTTTGAAAGATGAGAGAAAAATGTGGTGTTCTTCAGCTGCCTCCTTCTCCAATTCTTCCAACCTCTGATTCAGAAAAACGTGCTGGTATTTATAGAAAGGATTTAGGTCATGAGAAGAGTGATTTTGTGTGAGTAAGAGGGGTATTCTTGAATTTTTGCAAAAGGGATATTTTGAGGTATATTCTGAGATCAAATGGTTGGGAGAGGATCATGGGATTTTTTGGAATTTATTTGATTGAAGAAATAATTCTAAACCAATTTTAAACCATTTTTGTAAATAAATAAATACATGTAAAATGAAAATATTTATGAATAAGGGCAAAAGTGTCCATTTTTAGAGTTTATAGAATGCCTAAGTTAAATTGGAAATAATTGAAAAAAGGTTTGAAAAAGAAAGGTTACTTGCTGCTGAAGAAATGAATTTTGAAATGCAAATATAATGATATAATATAATATAAAATGAAAAAATGCAAATGAAAATGTAATTAAAATATTTTTATTGTGCTCATAATATATGAAAATGATGGAGATGATGTTATAACTCAAAAATCATGAAGAATGGATAAAGAATGAGATTACTTGCAAAAGAAGTTACCTTAATATTTGAAATTTTGAAAAAATGGTAAAATGGGGATAAACTAAATTTATGAGCGTATTATGGTACAAGAGTATATTTGAAAATATATGGTGCAAGAAAAAATTCAATAAATCATGCAATTAATTATCTAAAAATGAAACAGTTAAGCAGCGTAAACAGGATAAAACACAATTTTTTGACAATTTTAAAATAATAATATGATGAAAATTAACATGCTTAAAAATGAGCAAAATTAAATGAGAAATTAGGGTGGTCAAAAAATGGGGTATGACATCCGTACTACTAAGAGAGGGATTCAAATGACTCATGGCAAGGTCCGATACTAGATCGACCTGCTCTGATACCAATTGTAATGCCCCAACTAAAAATATCTAAAATATTTAGTCGAAACATTAAAACTGGAATCTGAGTACATTAATTAAAGGAAAATATAACTGAATAACATATTATCATTAAGATAACGAAAATATTTGATACAGATGTCTAGAGTCGGGAGGTTACAATCTACCCTCCTTAAAGAAATTTCGTCCTCGAAATTGAGAAATTTATCTTTAGAAGGAATAGAGACATCTTTTCCCGCGTCAGATTCCCATTTCTGAGTGAGTTAGTCTTCATGGGACTGAGCCCATCCGACTTGGATTATTGGAATTCTCTTGTTTCCGAAGAGTCTTAACTTCACAATCAACTATATGAACTGGATTCGGCTGATAAGTTAAGGCTGACTGAATATCAATCTCTAAAGAGTGATAAAGATCGGGAATGAATTTCCGAAGTTGAGACACATGAAACACATCGTGCAACCCTGACCTGAATGAAAATAGAGCTAACTGATAGGCTACTGAACCGACGCGTTGAAAGATCTGATGAGGTCTTATATACTTCGGATAAATTTCTTTATTTGAAAATACTCCGTAGTTCCAACTTTGGTGTTATTCTCAAGAATACTTGATTACCTTTATTCCTTGGAATAAAACTTTCCTCTCTCAAAGGGTTATTCGTCCAAATTTGATCATCTACTATATTTTCGTCTGATCTCGCGCTGCGCACTCTGATCCGACTACTTATAGTCATTCTCTTTTTAACTGCGTCATCATGGCTTTACTCCAAATTCATCTAGCACGGTGACACACCATCTCTTCTTTTCCAATTAACTTCCACCATTACTACGTTTTTCATTGAATAATCCCACAAAGTAACACTTGTATTACTTTGTGAAAGTAAGTATGTGACGGCATTCTCAATACCCTACTACGGTCCAACCTGTTCGCGACGCCTTAGCATATCGTACTCTTTATTATCTCACACTACACTTCCACAGGTCGGTATCTGGCCTGGTTGTCGCATATGAATAGCTGAATGGGATAAGTTTGGGTATTGACAATCCAAAATCTTTCTCTTCGAGGTTTTTCTCAATTCCAAACGCTGCAGTTCACGACACGTCACACGTACCACTGTCCCATTCATGTCGTTAAAATACTCCAGGATAGATCGAAATATAAAACGAGTGAAGAACGCTTAAGCACTATAGATCCTTTCGCCAATGAGTTAGACTCATCTGCAACCGAGTCCATAGTACTACAAAATTTTCCACCTACTATTTCAATCCATCCTAGCACAACACTGTGGTCGAGTAGTACATTTAACATATCAAGAACTGAGGTTCAAATCTTCCTTCAAAGGGACGGTTAGGTTGGCTGGATAATTCACTGATAGGTTGACATGAAAGAATCTGGCTAAAGTAATTGGATTCTAATGATGGCTGAGTGGGTATGGAAGATTTGCACACTTGACACAGAGAATGGCTTTAAATCCCTTATTCACCATAGTCGATGTGTCTGCGTATGAATTGGATTCGCAATAAGGAAACTCTTATACTCTTCACGTGGGATTTGATTGACTAATGATGCTGATTACAAGATTGATACGATGAGTGAGAGCTTGAACTGAATTTACACGTGTCCTCTCCAGATAAACTGGATTTCACGAATTATATTTAGTTACTAACAATGTAACTGAAAAGGCCGAAAAGACTGAACAGAATGGCTTGTAAGTAAAGTCTCGCAATGTCAGTTTAACTGGCCGATGTCGGAGAATTTGGAAAATTTACTTTTCAACTACTCCGAATGATTACTACGACTAACAGATGATAGGGCACGAGAAGGAACTATCTGTTCGAGACATAATCAGACAAGTTAGGGAGTGAACCCTTTCCACGTTCCTATGTCTAATGGATACCCAATCCAACATGGTTTGGTTCAAAGAACTTAGCTTATCAAAGGTCCGAAGGAATGGTCATGAATTTCGAATTCGACTTCTATTGGTTTCGGCTCACATCAGGATATTGATAGGCACTCTTATTAGAAATCTGACTGACTATAATCGATTCCTCACTCGAAGGTCTGAATAAATGAGAATGCCAAGTGGCTGATAAGGAATAAATCCAACTTAGTGATTTCGTTTCGGGCAATTAACATAGATACTCAACGATTGATCTAGGTGGCTGAAGGTGCTAATGACAGCTCCTGAGTTGCTAATCTCATTGAGGCTTGAATGCTAGTGTTACGGCACTAAGACTGATCTCAAGGAGGTAGGCTGCTCTATGGAAATGAGTTCCTATAGACAATGTACTAGATGATACTATAGCGACTGTCGTCTAAGAAAATTAATAACACGGGTGGTTAGACTGGATTTTCTCTCACAAGGTATCTACCTAAGCCAAGACACCAAGCTGCTAATGTAGCAGATGCATGATAGTGTTAAGTAAGTTACTTGGTAACTATGTCTGGTCAGGAAATGTTTCTACTTGTCATTCCGATTGAGGTTACGTTCCAAATGGTTTGGGGTGGCCTATAACGTAACGTGTTAGGCTGAGATTATCTCACTAGACCTATAGTAATTTCCTAAGTGGCAACATGACAGACCGAAGGGTAAGAAGGTGTTGAATCGAAGGCAGTTCTAATTCAACTCTTCCCTATGTGCTTGGTTGAGTATTTAATGGCACTGAGTTATTAGCTCAAGATAATGGGGTAACTACACCTAATAAGTCTATATGGTAAAAGTTTAGCAGATAAAATTCATAACTGTTGCATCTAATACTGCGCAACCTCTAGTGATAAGGTACACCTATTGGTTGTTACTTACAAGGCTAATTCGGTTAATTCTCGTTTCCGCTGCTCACGAATGATGCCTTATGAATTAAGTCAGGTGTCTACATGGTATTGAAAAGTAATTCCCTACTTGTTACTCTGATCAAAGTTGGTCTCTAATAGTTTGCTGAGTTAGCTGACCTAAGCTGGTATCAGAAAAGAAGTCTTATTTTTTATGCTAAACAATCTATGGCTTCTCGTGGTACGGTAAGAATACGAGTTGCGATGTAGAAATGCTAAGTTATTCTTAGGGAGGCATTAAAAGTTGGCTTCCTATAGGATAATCTATTGGGAAGTTCTCAGATAAATGTTATTATGGTTGAATATTCCAACTTGATTTCTCTAATATGGTATTGAACAGATCTAACAACACTGGTGAATCTTGCGGTTGAAAGGTAAGCCTAAGTATTCAGGAAGAGTCTTGATTTACTGAGGGTTGAATCTTAATTGGCTCACATGTTTCTTGTAAATATGTTCACCGGGAGGTAGGGTTATTCTCAGGTTCAGAAAGGGTTGCCTGACACACAGTGTCAGTTGGATACTGTTATAACCTACACGCTTACGTTCTTACTTGAACTATTCTACTTCGAGTGACTCGTACTTCCACCAAACTGTTCTTACTCTCCAGAGTTTCCCTAGTACCATGGGTTTTAATCCATATAATCCATCTTAACTCTTGGTATACTTGTTGGCGTTGCACCACTTACTCCTTCAGTCCTAATTATTTCAACTCTAACATCCGGTTAGAGAGAATTCTCGCCAACGATTGCTTCTGGACTATACTTCCATTACGATCTTCTTACTTAACCACCGTGGTCCACTTCGGTTCTTAACCGTAATACCCTGCCTACCATGCACAATACTGAGTTGATCAGACTCAGCATGTGATGGTTTCAGCGTAAACAGTCCAGACTCCAAAGGGTCCGTACTACTAAGAAAGGGATTGTAATGACTCATGGCAAGGTCCGATACTAGATCGACCTGCTCTGATACCAATTGTAACGCCCCAACTAAATTATCTAGAATATTTAGTCGGAACATTAATAACTGGAATCTGAGTATATTAAATTCCAAGAAATATTAACTGAGTAATGCATTACCATTAAGATAATTGAATATTCGAATACAACAGCGGAAGGAATATACAACAGAATAGCAAGTCAAATAAAAACAGAGAAGAAGACTAAGTCTTCTAAGCTGACAACCCAAGCTCGGCTCCAATCATCAGATCCATCCTGGTCCCTGCTTCGAGATAATCTGTCTACCTAAACAAAATTGAATGGAGTGGGGTGAGACTACTAAGTCTCAGCGGGTCCTACTACCCTCCTAATGACGACTACGCCGGGGCACCTAATCAGTCATAACATATACATTTCATAACATTATTTCATAAAGCATAAATAAAAGTGTAACACAGATTATTAGTCTTATTGATTTTAACCGCAAGGCACTCTGAGGTGAGCATCTCTCAGAGGCCTGCCTTGTCCGCTGAACACGAAGTGTTTCCGGCATACAGCTCACAAACATTTTACTGGTGGAACATCTAAAACGAAGTCCACAAGCGATATCACAATTGCACATAATTCGACTGATTATAAATTGATTACATACTATCATAATTTTCCCAAAGCCCGGGGAGCATACATCATTTCTAAATTCCCTAAGTCATGCCCTAATGATTATCTGTGATTAACATTCCGTTTAACATTATATTATTTAGATTACTGCAATTTGTCTGAGACAATGAGGATATAAAACGAGTATGAGATTTTTAGAAAATAAATGAAAAGATAGCGACTTTCTGCACTTAGCTCGCTACAGCGAGCAAGCCAGCTCGCCATGGCGAGATTATAGGTCCTGGCCTAAATCAACTCGCTAGGCGAGCAGGAGCTCGCCATGGCGAGTTTCATCAGCCCAGAAACCCATCTCGCCATGCATGCTCGCTTGATACTCGCTATGGCGAGTTCATGCAGAGAGACCCCTGTTTTACGAAAATCATCAATTTAAAAGAGAAATACCTACAATCCTCATTTGTAACAGTGCAGTAATGTAAAACATATAATATAGGACAGAACGGAGGGAAATTTGGGAGTTAATTCCCCTCACACAACAAAGTCCCTAATTCCTAAGTTAACATGCATATTTCATAATTTTTGGCAATCTAAACTATACTAGCCTAAGAACCCACCTGATAAAAGAAGCTTTAACTCGCTCCTTGGGCTCTACACAGCTACAGCAGTCCTCAGCTACACTCACTAACCCCTTTTGACAGAATTGAAGGATGATGAACTTTTATTCTGTTTGGTTTTAAGGCATCACTTGCAGCACCTCAGAACTCAGCATATCCAACATGCAAAATAGTCTGGATTGATTAGGAAGGAAAGCACGAATTTAGAATTGAATGAGGGGTTTAAGTTTGTCTTTACCTAGTCTCATTTTGCATGGATTGGAGTGGAGATAACTCTAATGCATGCTAATGGCACGATCTCAGCTTGACAGAGCGCGAAAGGAACGATTGAAGCTCACCAAAAGGCCAGAACACGAAGAAATTGAGCTGAAGAGCAATCCCTGCTCCTGTCTTACTCGCCATGGCGAGTAGCCCAGCTGGCCATGGCGAGTTGCTCAGTTTCAGCAACAACAACAATGCTCTCCAGCTGCTCTTATCAAAACTTTACCTTCCTACAGCACCCAAAACATTCCCAATGTTGCAAGACTCGTAATTTTGGAAGATAATAACACATGCAGCAAGGGCAGAAGTGTGGGGTTAAGATTTAGAGATTGGATTTTGAAAGGAGAGTTCAAGGTTTCATGAGGATTGGGTTATTTTGATGAATTTGAGGAAGATGGAAGGTGGGGCTTCCATTGAATTTCTATTTAACAGTGCATGCAGAGATCCTCTGCAGAATAGAGTTTGGGGTGAATGGTTTGAATGAAAAATGGTAACATGGATGTTGAAATTGAAGGGAAAAGTGAAGCATTGAATGTGTTGTTGTTGTTATGAGCAAGAGAAAGAGAGAGTTTCTGATTCTATTGTGTTGAAATAAGAGAGGAAGGGAGTTGTATGATAGTAACTAGACATGGGTCATATGCATGCTTTTTAAGTGGTTACATTTTTGATGAGGTGTGGCACTCATGAGAGAAGGGAATGAGTCACAAGTGTGAGTCATGGTTGAGGAGAGAAATGGAGGGAAAGATCATTTCTTAGAGTTTTAATTAAATTATAAATGAAAATTAATTGTACTAATGTGTATGTTAGGTTCACAAAGGATTCCTAATTTAACACCTAATACACTTAATTCCCAAATTCCATTAATTTAATTATCTCTAATTAATCCTTGAATTATTAGACAAGCCCTAATTAACATTAATTAGGAATTTTAGAGTCGGGAGGTTACACTACTAATCAGAGCATAAGTTGCAAGATTATCAACAGGATAGCTATCATGCAACTAGCACACACATATCATCACTACGCTCCCCCTCACTACCAGCATACAGAGAAAAATAGATTCTCACAAATAAGGAGCACATGCAAGAATGGAAGTATCCACCACCAACTACCACAAGGGTTAATACTCCCCCCAACACCTGCAGCATTTGCAACATATACACATACTCCTCTTCACTACTCAGTCTTATGCACATAGGCCAGACAGGCTATATGCAAACACACATCATACGTATGCTTCTATAGGTAGGCATGCTACAACTGATCTACAACTACCAACATCAGAACGATCATGCATTAGTAGATAAATGCAAACATACAAATAACACACACCAGATGTTAGGACATCTGATAGCACTTACCACGTATAATGGGAAGAAAATTTATGCAGAAAATTTGAAATAAAAATACTCAATGTCTGATAGTGGCGTGTTTGTAGGGTGGTTGAGGCTATGATTGCCTTGATCAACGTGCAACACTTGATGAGGAGCATTAAAAATAACTGTTGCACGCGCCACTACCCTTAATGGTAACTGCTACAGTTCTTCATAGAGGCAAATTCCTAACTTGCCCCTTAACTTCTCAAACTGAACAGCATCAAGTGCCTTAGTGAAAATATTTGCAACTTGTTCTTTTGTACCCACATGATCCAGAGTTACAATTTTGTTCTCCACAATATCTCTTATGAAATGATGACGAATGTCAATGTGTTTGGTCTTGCTATGCTGAACTGGATTTTTTGAGATATTTATGGCGCTCATGTTGTCACAGTACAATGTTAGAACATCTTGTTCGACATCGTATTCCTTCAGCATTTGTTTCATCCAAACAAGTTGTGAGCAATTACTCCCAGCAGGTATGTACTCAGCTTCAGCTGTAGATAATGCCACACAATTTTGCTTCTTGCTGAACCGGGAAATTAAGTTGTTCCCTAGAAAGAAGCATCCTCCTGAAGTGCTTTTTCTGTCATCTGCACTTCCAGCCCAATCAGCATCACAGTATCCATATAGAGTAGAGTCTTCACAATGGGAATACATTATACCATAGTCACTGGTTCCATTCACATACTTCAAGATTCTCTTGACTTGAGTCAAGTGACTTACCTTAGGATCTGCCTGATATCTGACACATACTCCAACATCATAAGTGATGTCAGGTCTACTTGCAGTCAAGTATAGCAAGCTGCCAATCATACTTCTATAGAGGCTTTGATCAACACTTATTCCCTTTTCATCCTTGGTGAGTTTCAAGTGAGTAGGTGCTGGTGTTCTCTTGTGTGTAGCACTTTCCATTCCAAACTTCTTGACTATGTTTCTTGTATACTTGCTTTGAGATATGAAGATGGTGTCCTCCATTTGTTTAATCTGAAGCCCAAGAAAATAAGTCAGTTCTCCTACAAGGCTCATTTCAAATTCTGACTGCATTTGCTTGACGAAATGTTGGACCATCGTATTCGACATTCCACCAAACACAATGTCATCAACATATATTTGAGCTATGATGAATTTTCCCTTTTCTTCTTTTACAAATAGTGTTTTGTCTGATCCTCCCTTCATGTATCCTTGATCTTCCAAGAACTGAGTCAACCTTTCATACCATGCCCTGGGCGCCTGTTTTAAACCATATAAGGCTTTCTTCAGTTTGTAGACATAATTAGGATGTTCTGGATCCACAAATCCTTTAGGTTGCTCAACATACACTTCTTCCTGTAGGTATCCATTGAGAAAAGCACTCTTCACGTCCATTTGATATAGTTTGAACTTGAGAATGCACGTTACTCCTAATAGAAGTCTGATGGATTCTAGTCTGGCCACAGGAGTTAAAGTTTCCTTAAAGTAAAGCCCTTCAATCTAGGTATATCCTTGTGCCACAAGCCTTGCTTTATTTCTGGTAATGGTACCATTCTCATCTGAATTGTTTTTATAAACCCACTTCGTTCCAATCACATTCACATTTTCTGGTCTTGGAACTAAGTCCCACACGTCACTCCTTTTGAACTGGTTGAATTCTACTTAGCCTCTATCCAGGCTTCATCAGTTAGAGCTTCTTTGACATTCTTAGGTTCAAATAGAGACACAAAACAAGAGTTTGCAATCACATCATTTGTCCTTCTGGTGGTTATCCCTTGTTCAGGATTTCCAATAATCAGGTCTTTGGGATGATTTTTCTGGACACGTACTGAGGGACCTTTACTTTGGGCCTGAGTTCCTGCACTTGCCTCACCTTCCTCTTCAAGAGTCTCTTCATCAGATTTTTCATTTCTGGGATGTTCTGATGCTTCAACATCTTGTTCAACATTGTCAACAACAGGAGTACCTTGATCTGTGTCATCATTCTCTTTCAAAGGAAAGTCTTTGACAACAACATTTACAGATTCCATCATGACTTGAGTCTTGGAGTTGTAGACCTTGTAAGCTCTACTGTTTATAGAGTATCCAAGGAAGATTCCCTCATGACTTTTAGGATCAAGCTTCCTTCTTGGCTCTATATCAGCTAGAATGTAGCATTTACTTCCAAATACATGAAAGTGTTTGACTGTTGGCTTTCTATCTTTCCATAGTTCATACAGAGTGGAGGAAGTACCTTTTCTTAGAGTAACTCTGTTATGTATGTAGCAAGCAGTGTTCATGGCTTCAGCCCAAAAGTAATAAGGGACATTTTTGGCATGAAGCATGACTCTAGCTGACTCTTGGATAGTTATGTTTTTCCTTTCAACTACATCGTTCTGCTGTGGAGTGATAGGAGAGGAGTATTTATGCTTAATCCCTTCAGTAGAGCAGAATTCATTGAACCTGGAGTTCTCAAATTCCTTTCCATGGTCAGTTCTCATTCTTACCACATTACTTCCTTTCTCCCTCTAAATCTGAATGCACAGTTCCCTGAAGGCGTCAAAAGCATCTGACTTCTCTCTAATAAAGTTCACCCATGTGTATATAGAGTAGTCATCCACCATTACAAAAGCATATCTTTTGCCTCCCAAGCTTCCAACCTGCATGGGTCCCATCAGATCCATATGAAGTAACTCAAGAACCTTGGAAGTTGTCTGATGCTCCAGCATTGGATGCGACATTCTGACTTGCTTATCAATCTGGCACTCACCACACATATTTCCTTCAATGATCTTTAGTCTGGGCAATCCTCTAATAGCTTCAGCTGATATTGCCTTCTTCATCCCTTTTAGATTGAGATGACCTAGCCTTTCGTGCCACAATTGTACTTCATCTTCTGTGGTGATAAGAGAAGTGGTTGTATGGGCTTCTTCCTGAGACATCCACAAGTAACAGTTGTCTTTGGATCTGGTCCCCTTCATCAACAGCTACCCTTCTTCATCATTGACAAGACATTCAGATTTGGTAAAATTTACTTTCATGCCTTGATCACACAATTGCCTTATGCTAATTAGATTAGCTGTGAGCCCTTTAACCAAAAGCACATTCTCCAAGTTGGGCAATCCATGATTGATCAAATCACTAATTCCTAATATTTATCCCTTTGCACCATCTCCAAAAGTTACGAAGCTAGCCTTGTAAGGTTTCACATTCATAAGATACTTTTCAACACCAGTAATGTGTGTGGAGCATCCACTATCAAAATACCAATCTTCCCTTGAGGAAGCTCTGAGAGATGTGTGAGCTATTAACCCTACAATTTATGCCTTGGGCTTCCACTCATTCTTAACAGTCTCATCTTCCTTCACCACATTTGGTTTAGGCTTCTGGCCAGGATACCCATGTAAACTATAGCAGTAGGGTCTAATGTGTCCCCCTTTTCCACAGTGATGACACACCCACCTACGATATATCATCTGATTCTTGGGTCTTTGATGAACACGAGGTTTAGGGTCAAGAGCAAATTTGGGAACTGGGTATGTTTTAGAATGTTGAGCAGGATGCTTCAGCATCGTCTTTCCAATGCAAGGATCAAATACATCTTCCGCGGATTTAAACTTGGTTTCAGGATCCTGTTGATATTGATTCATATTTGAGTAGTTGTACCCCACTGACTTAGCATTTCCACTTGGTAGGTTCTCCAGGATCTCTTCAAGAATATCTGTTCCTGAGTTCAGCTGACTCACATGTTTCCTTAAGTCATCCATTTGAGCATTGACTTGGGTAACTTCCTCCTGAGCTTCTGAGGCCTTTTCAACTTGTATGTTCACTTCAGCCTGGAGTCGGTTAATGGTCTTCTTCTGCTTCTCAAGAATTCTACACATTTCTTCATATCTAGTGAGTAACTCTTTATAGGTGCAAGAAAGTTCCTCATAAGATACATCCCCATCTTCATCTGAGTCACAATCTGAGATGCAGGTTCCGGTTAAGGCAGCCATGTGTTTGGCTGATTTATTCTCTTCCTCAGAGTCTTCATCTGACCAAGAAATAGTTAAACCTTTCTTTTGTCTTTTCTGAAAAGTTCCACATTCTGACCTTATGTGTCCATATCCTTCACACTCATGACATTGAACACCCTTGCTTTGACTGTTCTTTTCTTCAGGTTTGGTTTTCTTCAAACTATTTGGTTGCTTGTTGATGTCGAATCTTATGCTCTGCCCATCCCGTCGATTCCTACTATCAACTCTTTTCAGCACTTTGTTGAACTGTCTACCAAGCATGGCAATAACATTTGCTATGCTTTCTTCCTCTTCATCCTCACTTCGAACATTACCATCGTCAGTATTTGAAACAAAAGCAATGCTCTTGTTCTTTTTGTCACCATGTTCGTTTAAGACAATTTCAAAGGTTTGGAGAGATCCAACCAACTCATCCATCTTTATAGTAGAGATGCCATGCGCTTCCTCAATTGTCGTTACCTTCATGTCAAATCTTTTGGGAAGGGATCTGAGAAGTTTTCTTTGTTGGAACAAAATTATGATTTTGTATTTCCTTAATTGATTTTGATGATAACAATGTATTTAAGGTTAAATTGGAATACTAATAATTTAATTCAGTGTGCAGGATTAAAAGTTAAAATTTGCGTACTAAAGAACCTTAGAATTTCTGAAGGAATTACTTCTGAGCTCACCAGATCTGAAGCAAGTGAAACTCTGAAGTTATTATCTGAACCTTAGAATTTCTGAAGGAATTACTTCTGAGCTCAC
This sequence comes from Trifolium fragiferum, assembly GCA_954870985.1. Lineage (NCBI taxonomy): Eukaryota > Viridiplantae > Streptophyta > Magnoliopsida > Fabales > Fabaceae > Trifolium > Trifolium fragiferum. The sequence goes on from OX940793.1 coordinate 42,689,456, forward strand.
CAGATCTGAAGCAAGTAATTCTGAGCCTGTGAAACTCTGAAGTTATTATCCGAACCTTAGAATTTCTGAAGGAATTACTTCTGAGCTCACCAGATCTGAAACAAGTAAATCTGAGCCTATCAAAATCTGAAGAACATCTGAGCTCACCAGATCTGAAACAAGTAATTCTGAGCCTATCAAAATCTGAAGAACATCTGAGCTCACCAGATCTGAAACAAGTAATTCTGAGCCTATCAAAATCTGAAGAACATCTGAGCTCACCAGATCTGAAACAAGTAATTCTGAGCCTATCAAAATCTGAAGGCTCGTCAGATATAAGTGTTAAGCTACATTTGAGAGTACAATTTTATTGAAGACTGTGCCTGACTAAGTCCAAACGCAGAAACCAAGAATGAAAAGGTTTGACCATGGAAAGGTCCTTTTCAAGTCAGGCTTCAGAAACGATTATTTCCTTATTTGGCTTTCACCAAGGTTCAAATATCAAAAGCCAAAAGGAATCTCTCATTTTGTAGTAAACGTTAAGCTCCTAAGCTACTGCAAATCAGAACAGCTAATAAGCTCACTGATCTATACAAAGGAGCATCTCAATTCTTCAAACGGCTATAATCTTCAACGTTCATTTTATCATCTATAAAAGGAAGAAGATTTGTGAAGAAATGGAATCAAGACTAAAGCTTCTGAACGTGCTGAAACTCTGTCAAATTCTGAAGCTATCAAACACTTAGAAACTTTGTGATAATTTTCTAAGTTAGTCTTGTAACTGAGTTGTATTTTGTAAACACCTCTGATTGTATATCAAGTGTTAATCTCTTATCTTTATTAACATTAAAACCAGTTAGAAGTCTCTTGCTTTGTGCTTGAGCATTGGAAGTCTCTTGCTTTGTGCTTGAGCATTGGAAGTCTCTTGCTTTGTGCTTGAGCAGTTTGAAGTCTCTTGCTTTGTGCTTGAGCATTTGAAGTCTCTTGCTTTGTGCTTGAGCATTGGAAGTCTCTTGCTTTGTGCTTGAGCATTGGAAGTCTCTTGCTTTGTGCTTGAGCATTGGAAGTCTCTTGCTTTGTGCTTGAGCAGTTAGAAGTCTCTTGCTTTGTGCTTGAGCAGTTTGAAGTCTCTTGCTTAGTGCTTGAGCATTTGTAATCTGAGTGATTATAGTGAAATCTCTTGTGAAGGACAAGAGGACTGGACTACTCCTGTTAGTGGGAGGAACCAGTATAAAAATTCTGAGCATCTCTCTCTAACCCTATCCTCATATATTGTGTGTGTTATACCTTATCCGCTGCAATTTGTTTTAACTTAGAAAAAGTCTCACACAATTCAACCCCCCCCCCCCTTCTTGTGTGTTTTTCAACCTTCAATTGGCATCAGAGCTCCGGTCTGTTGCTCTTCACTTAACAGTGAAACAGTAAAAGATCTAGGGGTACTTAGTTGAAAAACATGTCTGGTGTTACCTCTCCTTCTGCTTCCTCTGGACCTGATCACTCTGCTGTTCCACCTCCTCACAACTATGATAGGGAAAGGAACAGTGATAATCACAGAGACAAACCACCTTACTTCAACAGTGATCCTACTACTTTTCCTTTCTGGAAAACCAAGATGTATAGTTACATCATTGGGACCGATGATGAGTTATGGGATATCATTGAAGATGGTATACATTTTGAACACATGGATGATGAAGGTGTTGTAAGAAATACCTACAGAAAGTTCTTTGATGCTGAAAAGAAGAAACAGTATAAGAAGCATCATACTGTTAAGAATATGCTTATTGGTGCAATATCTCATGCTGAGTATTTAAAAATATCCAACAAGTCATGTGCCAAAACTATCTGGGACTCTCTATGTTCCACCTATGAAGGAAATAAGCAAGTCAAAGAAGCTAAGGCAAACTTATTAGTTCATCAATATGAGCTGTTCAGAATGAAGGAAGATGAAGATATTGAAACCATGTATTCAAGGTTTCAAACCCTTGTCTCTGGTCTTCAAGTTCTGAAGAAAAGCTACACTGCATCTGATCACGTGAAGAAAATTCTGAGGAGCTTACCTTCCAAATGGAGACCAAAAGTTACAGCTTTTCAGGAATCCAAGGATTTGGACAATGTGACTCTTGAAGATTTAATAAGCTCACTCAGAAGTCATGAGCTAGAACTTATGTCAGATGAACCTGTCAAGAAGATGAAGTCCTTGGCTCTAAGCTCTGTTCAGACTTCCTCAAAAGCTGCAAAGATCAAAGTGTCTGAACAAGAGGAAGAAACTTCTGATGATATGATGGATGAAAATTCTGAGAATGAAGAAATGGCACTAATGGTTAGAAGGTTTCAGAAATGGAACAAGAAATACAAAAGGTTTCCAAACAAAGGAAACAACTCAAGAAGTTCCTTTTCAAAGGACAAAAAGGAAGAACTGAACAACTGCTATAACTGCAAGAAATCTGGACACTTCATTGCGGACTGTCCAGAAATGTCATCCAAGGACAAAGGAAAGAATAAGAGCTTTGGGAAAGAAAAGTACAAAGAAAAGGTAAGGAAGAGTTTGTTAGCCACTTGGGAGACCATTGAGAATGACTCTGAAGGAGAAGATGATGAAGAAGGCAATCTGGCTTTAATGGCAAGAACTTCTGAAGGTAACAACTCTGATAGAGATTCTGAAGATGACTCAGATGATGAAAATGAGGTATACTCTAACATGACTAAATCTGAATTAATTGATTCTCTTAAGATTGCCGTGAAACATTACTCTCGTATAGTAAGTCAACACAAAATTCTGAAGAATGTTCATGAATCATTGAAAAAGGATGCCAAGATTCTTTATGATGAAAATGAATCGTTAAACATTCGTATTTGTCATGTTGAATCTAACTATGTCTTGGCAGACAAGCTCAATGATGATCATGAAGATGCTCTTCACGAATTTATTCGTTGTACCTTCAATAGGAGTAAAATGGCTTCCATGATTTATCATATGACTCGTAACTATGGTGAAGGCATTGGTTATTCTCGGTTTAAGAACTGGGATAAACCTCTGAAATCATATAGTGAGGATGATACTCCACCTGAATTATTCTCTACCTTTGTTAAAAGTGGTACACTTGATCTGAAGGCATCCAACTCTGAAGGAGGTTCTGAACCTGAACCCAAAGACTCAGAAGTTCCAAGTTCTTCTGAACCTAAAATTTCTGAGTCCAAAAGTTCTCAAGTTAAGGCTCAGAAGTCATCTGAACCTCTGAGAAATCAAGGTAAAGTTACTTCAGATCCTTGCTTGACCTTTGGAACTGTGATATACTCCAGATCAAAATCCAAGAATCAAATTAAGCCTAAACATTCTTGTCAAAGCTTAATTAATTCTAGATCTTGTGTTGATCATAGAAAACAAAGAAGGAATACTATTCAGAAGACTAACTCTAAAGGACCCATCAGAATATGGGTACCAAAATCTGAAATAATGTTTGCTTCAGATGCTCATGCAAGGAAAGGTAAAACAGCAGCCCTGGTACCTGGACAGTGGTTGCTCACGACATATGACGGGAGAAAAGCATATGTTCCAAACCCTAACTCTGAAAGAGGGAGGCTCTGTGGGATTTGGAGGAAAACAAAAAGGGAAGATCATTGGTACAGGTACAGTTGGTAATTCTTCTCTTTCCATTAAAGATGTTTGGTTAGTTGATGGACTTAAACACAATCTATTGAGCATTAGTCAATTTTGTGACAATGGGTGTGTTGTTACATTTAATAAGGAGTCATGTACTGTATCAAAAGACTCTGACAAATCTGTAGTATTCAAGGGAATGAGAGTTGGCAATGTTTATAAAGTAAACTTTTCTGATTTGGTTGACCAAAAGATTATATGTCTTTTGTCTCTGAGTGATGAGAAATGGCTATGGCACAAGCGTCTTGGTCATGCTAACTGGAGGTTGATCTCTAAGCTTAGCAAACAAAAGCTTGTTAGTGGTTTGCCTGACATTGATTATCACTCAGATGCACTTTGTGGCTCATGTCAAAAAGGAAAATTTGCTAAGACTTCATTCAAGTCTAAAAACATTGTCTCTACTTCCAGACCCTTAGAATTGCTTCACATTGATCTGTTTGGTCCTGTTTCGACAGCCTCTATCAATGGTAAAAAAATATGGATTGGTCATGGTTGATGATTTCAGTAGATGGACTTGGGTGAAATTCCTACGTTCTAAGAGTGAAGCACTTGTGGTGTTCAGTGACTTCTGCACACAAATACAAAGTGAAAAGGATCTTCGAATTCTGAAGGTTAGAAGCGACCATGGGGGAGAGTTCGAAAATGACTCTTTCGAATCTTTCTGCTCAGAGCATGGAGTAATCCATGAATTCTCTTCTCCTAGAACACCACAGCAGAATGGTGTTGTAGAAAGAAAGAATAGATCTTTGCAAGAAATGGCTCGTACCATGATGCTTGAGTCTAACCTAGCTAAGTTCTTGTGGGCAGAAGCCGTGAGTACTGCTTGCTATGTTCAGAATAGAATCTACATCAGACCTATTCTGAACAAAACTGCTTATGAACTGTTCAAAGGAAGAAAACCAAATATTTCTTATTTTCATCAGTTTGGATGTACTTGTTATATTCTAGACAACAAGGTCTATCGAAAGAAATTTGATGCTAGAGCTTATAAGGGTATCTTTATAGGCTACTCTGAACGCTCAAAAGCATACAGATTGTATAATTCTGAAACTCACACAGTTGAAGAATCTATACATGTTAGATTTGATGATAAAGAGCCTGACGATAAAATGTCAGAGCAAGCTGAGACTTTTGCAGAATTTCAAGTTTCCTCAAATTCTGAGTGTGAAGATCTCTCCATTGCTGTATATCCATCTGAGACTCAAAATGAAGATATCTCTGAAGGCCTTGAAACTGAAGACCCTTCAGAAACTGAACCCTCTCAGACACCTGCTCCACCTAAGAGTAAATTCAAGTATAGATCATCTCATCCTGAAGAGCTAATTGTTGGTAACAAGGATAGCCCAAGAAAGACCAGATCTGCTTTCAAAGAGGATGAATCCCTAGTTGGGTTAATTTCATTAATTGAACCCACAAACATAGAAGAAGCACTCTCAGATGATGGGTGGATTGTTGCAATGCAAGAAGAACTCAATCAATTTGAAAGAAATGATGTTTGGGATCTGGTACCAAAACCCAAACACAAGAACATTATTGGAACAAAATGGGTATTCAGAAACAAGTCAAATGAAAAGGGAGAAGTTGTCAGAAATAAAGCTAGACTGGTTGCACAAGGTTATAGTCAGCAAGAAGGCATAGATTTCACTGAAACCTTTGCACCAGTAGCAAGACTTGAGGCAATTAGACTTCTCTTGTCCTATGCAGTTAATCATGACATCACTCTATTTCAAATGGATGTTAAGAGTGCATTTCTGAATGGAGTAATTTATGAAGAAGTCTATGTTAAACAACCTCCTGGCTTTGAAGATATAAAGTGTCCTGATCATGTTTACAAATTGAAGAAATCTCTGTATGGTTTGAAACAAGCTCCAAGAGCTTGGTATGAAAGGTTAAGTATATTTCTTCTAGAAAATGGTTTTGAAAAAGGACATGTTGATAACACTTTCTTTAGAAAAACCTTAAAAACTGATATTTTGATTGTTCAGATTTATGTTGATGATATTATCTTTGGTTCAACTAATGCTTCTCTTTGCAAGAATTTCTCTAAGCTTATGCAGGATGAATCTGAAATGAGTATGATGGGAGAACTAACATTCTTCTTGGGAATTCAAATCAATCAAAGAAAAGAAGGAGTATATGTGCATCAAACCAAATACACAAAGGATTTACTGAAGAAATTTGGTCTTGAAGATTGTAAACCAATGTCAACTCCTATGCATCCCTCTAGCTGTCTTCTGAAGGAAGAATCTGAAGGCAAAGTAGATCAGAAATTATACAGAGGTATGATTGGTTCCCTCCTTTATCTCACTGCATCTAGACCAGATATCTTGTTCAGTGTATGCTTCTGTGCTAGATTTCAATCAGATCCTAGAAAGTCTCATCTAACTGCTGTTAAGAGAATCTTTAGATATCTGAAAGGAACCACTAATCTTGGATTACTTTATAAGAAATCCTTAGATTATCAGCTTATTGGATTCTGTGATGCTGACTATGCTGGTGATAAAATTGAAAGGAAGTCCACTAGTGGAAACTGTCAATTTCTAGGTGAAAACCTTATATCATGGGCTAGTAAGAGACAAGCAACTATTGCTCTATCTACAGCAGAAGCAGAGTACATCTCAGCTGCTAAGTGTTGCACGCAATTGCTCTGGATGAAACATCAGTTGGAGGACTATCAGATAAGGATAAGTAGTATACCACTTCTCTGTGATAATACTGCTGCTATCTGTTTGTCTAAGAATCCTATTTTGCATTCAAGAGCTAAACACATTGAGATCAAACATCACTTCATTAGAGACTATGTTCAGAAGGGAGTAATTAAGATTCAATTCATTGATACTGAGCATCAATGGGCTGATATCTTTACCAAACCTCTTGCTATTGATCGTTTCGATTTTATCAAGAAAAATCTGAACATGGTTTTTATTTCTGAATGATATCTCTGAATGCTGTTAACTCTGAATGAATAAACTGGTTCTGAAGGGCCTCAGAAGTTTGGACGGCTCAGAAACTATTATATAGGTTCTGAAGCACTCTCTCATCTGAAGCAATCAGAATTATTTATTATTAAATATGATTTCTTGTGACTCAGATACCTACTCTAAGTGTTAGTTGACCACTCAGTTTCTCTAACTGACAGCTGGCTTCTGAAAACACTACTTATATGTGTAACTTCCCATCATGTCTAGTAACCGCTGGGTAATGAAGGAGAGCTAATGATGATTTTATTAAAAGTAACTGCCAAGCCCCCATTACGTCACTATCTTGTTTCCCCAATATTTTGAAACTTCCACTATAATCACTTAACTACACACTAGTCACTATCACTTCTCACGTTTTCAATATTTTGAAACTTCCACTATAACCATTTCTGACACTCCTAAATCCCCTCAGAAATCTCCTATTAAAGATTCTGAGTCTACCCCAATAGCAATGGACGTAGACCAATCTGAACCCTCAAATGTTCAAAATTCTGAAGTCCCTGCTGAATCCCAAACTGAACCCCTTCAGACTTCATCTCCTAAGCCAACCACTTCTGAACCAAACCCCTCATCCATTCAAACCACTCCACCTTTTCCTGGAACTGATTCAGATCTTGAAGAAACTCGTCTTCATTCTGAAACAATTCCCTGTTTCACCATGGTACTTAACAATTCCCTTTTACCGTTGAATGCATTTACTGCTGGTAGTTGTTTGCTGTGTGCATTTACTACCCTGTAACTTGTGCTTTGACTGACCCGTTTTTGATAATGACAAAGGGGGAGAAAATATTATTTTATTTCCTATGGCAGTGAAATTATTTCTGAAGCTCTAAAGATCACATTTTCTGAACTCTACTCTTGTTAAGTTATATTAAAGTCTTTTAAACTTTTAATGAGGGGGAGTAATAAATTTTGTCCAACATAAATTCATATAATATAAGATACGCTTGCAAACCATATCTTATATTTGTCAGTCTGAAGAAATAGAGCTTGCAAACCTCTAATTCTGAAGGTAGAATATATGAAATTATATTTGACATTAAATATTACTCTTAGACTGTTTTATATTTATCATTGATAAACTTTTGAAGCTTATCATACTCAGGGGGAGCTTGCAAACCTCAGAACCTGAAGTCAAGATGTTAAATAAAAACAACAACAATTGATTTTAAATACATATAGTTGTCATCATCAAAAAGGGGGAGATTGTTGGAACAAAATTATGATTTTGTATCTCCTTAATTGATTTTGATGATAACAATGTATTTAAGGTTAAATTGGAATACTAATAATTTAATTCAGTGTGCAGGATTAAAAGTTAAAATTTGCGTACTAAAGAACCTTAGAATTTCTGAAGGAATTACTTCTGAGCTCACCAGATCTGAAGCAAGTGAAACTCTGAAGTTATTATCTGAACCTTAGAATTTCTGAAGGAATTACTTCTGAGCTCACCAGATCTGAAGCAAGTAATTCTGAGCCTGTGAAACTCTGAAGTTATTATCTGAACCTTAGAATTTCTGAAGGAATTACTTCTGAGCTCACCAGATCTGAAACAAGTAAATCTGAGCCTATCAAAATCTGAAGAACATCTGAGCTCACCAGATCTGAAACAAGTAATTCTGAGCCTATCAAAATCTGAAGAACATCTGAGCTCACCAGATCTGAAACAAGTAATTCTGAGCCTATCAAAATCTGAAGAACATCTGAGCTCACCAGATCTTAAACAAGTAATTCTGAGCCTATCAAAATCTGAAGGCTCGTCAGATATAAGTGTTAAGCTACATTTGAGAGTACAATTTTATTGAAGACTGTGCCTGACTAAGTCCAAACGCAGAAACCAAGAATGAAAAGGTTTGACCATGGAAAGGTCCTTTTCAAGTCAGGCTTCAGAAAAGATTATTTCCTTATTTGGCTTTCACCAAGGTTCAAATATCAAAAGCCAAAAGGAATCTCTCATTTTGTAGTAAACGTTAAGCTCCTAAGCTACTGCAAATCAGAACAGCTAATAAGCTCACTGATCTATACAAAGGAGCGTCTCAATTCTTCAAACGGCTATAATCTTCAACGTTCATTTTATCATCTATAAAAGGAAGAAGATTTGTGAAGAAATGGAATCAAGACTAAAGCTTCTGAACGTGCTGAAACTCTGTCAAATTCTGAAGCTATCAAACACTTAGAAACTTTGTGATAATTTTCTAAGTTAGTCTTGTAACTGAGTTGTATTTTGTAAACACCTCTGATTGTATATCAAGTGTTAATCTCTTATCTTTATTAACATTAAAACCAGTTAGAAGTCTCTTGCTTTGTGCTTGAGCATTGGAAGTCTCTTGCTTTGTGCTTGAGCATTGGAAGTCTCTTGCTTTGTGCTTGAGCAGTTTGAAGTCTCTTGCTTTGTGCTTGAGCATTTGAAGTCTCTTGCTTTGTGCTTGAGCATTGGAAGTCTCTTGCTTTGTGCTTGAGCATTGGAAGTCTCTTGCTTTGTGCTTGAGCATTGGAAGTCTCTTGCTTTGTGCTTGAGCAGTTAGAAGTCTCTTGCTTTGTGCTTGAGCAGTTTGAAGTCTCTTGCTTAGTGCTTGAGCATTTGTAATCTGAGTGATTATAGTGAAATCTCTTGTGAAGGACAAGAGGACTGGACTACTCCTGTTAGTGGGAGGAACCAGTATAAAAATTCTGAGCATCTCTCTCTAACCCTATCCTCATATATTGTGTGTGTTATACCTTATCCGCTGCAATTTGTTTTAACTTAGAAAAAGTCTCACACAATTCAACCCCCCCCCCCCTTCTTGTGTGTTTTTCAACCTTCAATTGGCATCAGAGCTCCGGTCTGTTGCTCTTCACTTAACAGTGAAACAGTAAAAGATCTAGGGGTACTTAGTTGAAAAACATGTCTGGTGTTACCTCTCCTTCTGCTTCCTCTGGACCTGATCACTCTGCTGTTCCACCTCCTCACAACTATGATAGGGAAAGGAACAGTGATAATCACAGAGACAAACCACCTTACTTCAACAGTGATCCTACTACTTTTCCTTTCTGGAAAACCAAGATGTATAGTTACATCATTGGGACCGATGATGAGTTATGGGATATCATTGAAGATGGTATACATTTTGAACACATGGATGATGAAGGTGTTGTAAGAAATACCTACAGAAAGTTCTTTGATGCTGAAAAGAAGAAACAGTATAAGAAGCATCATACTGTTAAGAATATGCTTATTGGTGCAATATCTCATGCTGAGTATTTAAAAATATCCAACAAGTCATGTGCCAAAACTATCTGGGACTCTCTATGTTCCACCTATGAAGGAAATAAGCAAGTCAAAGAAGCTAAGGCAAACTTATTAGTTCATCAATATGAGCTGTTCAGAATGAAGGAAGATGAAGATATTGAAACCATGTATTCAAGGTTTCAAACCCTTGTCTCTGGTCTTCAAGTTCTGAAGAAAAGCTACACTGCATCTGATCACGTGAAGAAAATTCTGAGGAGCTTACCTTCCAAATGGAGACCAAAAGTTACAGCTTTTCAGGAATCCAAGGATTTGGACAATGTGACTCTTGAAGATTTAATAAGCTCACTCAGAAGTCATGAGCTAGAACTTATGTCAGATGAACCTGTCAAGAAGATGAAGTCCTTGGCTCTAAGCTCTGTTCAGACTTCCTCAAAAGCTGCAAAGATCAAAGTGTCTGAACAAGAGGAAGAAACTTCTGATGATATGATGGATGAAAATTCTGAGAATGAAGAAATGGCACTAATGGTTAGAAGGTTTCAGAAATGGAACAAGAAATACAAAAGGTTTCCAAACAAAGGAAACAACTCAAGAAGTTCCTTTTCAAAGGACAAAAAGGAAGAACTGAACAACTGCTATAACTGCACAACTGCTAGAACTGAAGTCTCTTGCTTTGTGCTTGAGCATTGGAAGTCTCTTGCTTTGTGCTTGAGCATTGGAAGTCTCTTGCTTTGTGCTTGAGCAGTTAGAAGTCTCTTGCTTTGTGCTTGAGCAGTTTGAAGTCTCTTGCTTAGTGCTTGAGCATTTGTAATCTGAGTGATTATAGTGAAATCTCTTGTGAAGGACAAGAGGACTGGACTACTCCTGTTAGTGGGAGGAACCAGTATAAAAATTCTGAGCATCTCTCTCTAACCCTATCCTCATATATTGTGTGTGTTATACCTTATCCGCTGCAATTTGTTTTAACTTAGAAAAAGTCTCACACAATTCAACCCCCCCCCCCCCCTTCTTGTGTGTTTTTCAACCTTCATTCTTGATGTTTTCTCATCAGGCATCTTCTCTCCCAAGGCTTCAAAGGAGTTTGCAATGTCTAGAAGGCTCATATGAAATTCTTGGATGCTCTCATCATCCTTCATTCTCAAGGCTTCAAACCGGGATGTGAGGTGTTGAATCTTTGATTGTTTCACTTTTGTAATTCCTTCATAACATGTCTTCAAAATCTCCCATGCTTCTTTGGCTGACACACAATTTTTAATGAGTTTGAAGACATTCGTGTCCACTCCATTAAACAGGGTATATATAGCCTTGTTGTTGTAAAGAGCTGCAGCTTCCTCATCTGGAGTCCATTCAACTTCTGGTTTCTGCACCCCCGTTGAGGTACCCTCCTTGCTAGTAACAGTGGGATGATCCCATCCATTCAAAACAGCCTTCCAAACTTTGCTATCAATAGATCTCAGAAAAGCAGTCATTTTAGATTTCCAATGATCATAGTTGTTGGATCCGTTGAGCAAGGGTGGTCTATTCATGTATCCTCCGTCTTTTTCCATGATGCCAGAGATTTTAGGTCCTAGATCTCACCCTAGAAACAGGTAGGGTGCCTGCTCTGATGCCAATTGAAATTCCTGGCACGCTAAGCACGATGTGCGATACAATGTTCTAAGCACCTTAACAAATATGTCACGATATAATGGAAAGCAAATAAACAAAACAAATAAAGAACACGGAATATTTGTTAACCCAGTTCGGAGCACAACGCTACCTAATATGGAGGATACCAATCCAGGAAGGAATATCACTATAATAGTCCTAGTTGCAAGTTCTCAGCAAACGCCACGTTCACAACTTATAACCTAGCGACTATCAATGATTATTCAACCTAGGAACTCCCAAGTCTGAGATCCCATCTCACTCCCTTACAACTCTACAGACAGCAAGGATTTCAACAACACAAAATACAAATAGGTTTTGGAGACACACTCCTAAAACTACACACTCGTACCTAAAGGCTTAGAGTGTTAAAACACACAAAGTCCTAACTCCGTACTTCAAAGCTTAGGAGAGGATCACAAAATTACAACTCAAATAACACACAGTCCTAAGCTTGTATAAATGAGACACTAGAAAGGCTCACAACAAAATACACACGCAAAACCTAAGTTCTAGACCAAGTCACAAGATGGCGTGAACAACAACAACCACTGAATTAGGTTTAGCTCATTCTTTAAATACTCCAGGTAAAAAGTCCTTGATTCAGAATTAAACATGGGCTTGATTTGTTTGACCCAAGCAATTAAACCAAATTAATTAAAAGAGATTCTTTCCAAAAATATACTTCAAGGAGATTCTCTATAAAAACATTCTTGACAAGGATCTGAAGCATTAGATGATGATCCTCATAATTAGCCTGATTAAATGTATCAGATATGATTCATGAGAGAGAAACACGATTTTCATAAATAGAACACGCACGTGAACACTTCCAGTAACATGATACGATGTTGAGGCATCATATCGCACATCCTGCTACAAGGTTTATTTTACCAAAAATGCAGCCAATACCAAATACTCAACAACATAAAAAACAAACAAATTCTCAAATTTTGAGAATTCGACAGCGGAAGCAACAGACAGTTTAAGGAGGATCAAACCATGCTCTGATACCATGTTAGAATCAACAATACAAATTAAGAGAAATATAATAATATCTGAATAACATTACTTGACAAAATAAGGATTACAAGAGAATTTATAATAATACCTAATGGACTACTAGACTACTAATATATAAAGTCCAATACTTAAAGCCTTAATATATTTAATATCTAACGATATATATATATATATATATATATATATATATATATATATATATATATATATATGCAATGACTATGTTTTATTATACAGGTAGTTTTTGAGGACTTCCTTTTTCAATGAAATGGATGGGTTCTTATCAAGTGACTGGTTGTAGAAGCAAGTAGGGCTAGAGTTTGACAATCTCTTTTGTAGTGGTCTTTGTGTTTGTACTAAAATTTATCATTGATTTTTTCATAAGAAAATTTGGTCAAAGTTTGACAATATCTCTTTTGTAGTGGTCTTTGTGCTTCAGATTTGTCTTGTAGCCGGAATGGTTTTGTTTATGAAATGAATGTATTACAAGAGTTTTTGTTTTATTAGAGCTTGTCTTATGTATTACAACTTTGTTTAAAAATTTAATAATATATGTTTTGAAAGCATATATATATTGGTACTATTTTAAAAGTTCAAGTGCAAATTGTCAAACAAAAAAAATATGCAAGTTATTGTAAAAAAAAAAAGAGCAATAATAAAACAACATATAGGATTGGTCAAAACAAAAAAAAACTGGAGTTACAGTAGCGTTTTTACATGGGCGCTATTAAAAGTTGGTCAGACAAAGAACTATAATAGCGTTTTATAAATACGGGCGCTATTATAGATAACATATAACAGCGCCTTTATAACAAAACGCTATCAAAACCCATTTCCGTAAGCATCTTTGGTCACGTGCAGGTACGTACTACAGCGCATTTTGGACAAAACGCTATTATAGGCACCTAAACTATAATAGCGGTATCAGTAATAACATTTTAAAGTGCTATTAAAAGTCAAAATAAACGCTATTAAAGGCCCTTTTTTGTTGTAGTGCTTCGATGAAGAAGAGAGATTGGTGAAGAATGCAGCGGAGAAGAGGATTGGTCTAATCACAGGTCGATGATACCATGTGAAAACTCAAGTTAAGCCACCATTGATGAAGCTCAACTTGAACCAAGCTGAAGCAATTGCAGAGAAGCAATGAAGAAGAAGAACAAGTAGAGAATTTTTATTGATCACCAAATCTGAGTTATTACACATTACATTGGTTATTTATATACAAAAGTTAACTTGAATTAATCTAACTAACTCAATAACTAACTAAAACTAACCAACTGTGACAGTTGTAACTGCAACTAACTAACTGTTAGAATTATTCTCTTCTAAGCTTGCTTGCACCTTAAGGAACCTTCATATCTTTACTATCACTAGCTTTCACAGCTTTTATATTTGGTTCTGTTTGGAAAGCTGCTTAAACGTTTGACTGATGAAGGAACCAAAAGCAAATTGATTTCAAACCGCAGGCACCAAAAGCAAACAAAAAAAAGTAGAGGGACTAATACCAAAAGTTGTTCATTGCATATTTAAGCTTTTAATGTTTTTTTTTGTTTGAAAATTCTCGTTTAGAGACATCCTGCGGCGTCTTTTCTAATAAAATACAATATAGCCTAAAATAGAGTAATAAAGTATTAGAAGACTCTTTCCCACCCAAGTGCCATAATTAGAGCGGGGTTTACTCGATTCACTCGAAGCTCGACAATCTGTAGATGCTACGATTTCTCAAAGAGATGCAAGTTAATGAGGAATATAAAACTAAAGCTCAAAGTAGATATGTCGATCAAACTCAAAGTATTATGTAGCATTGCCATGGTTCGCACTATGGAGGCCATCATAGTGGACAGAGGACTGCGGCAACAGTACTTCAAAGCGGTTTTTTGGCCAACTTTATTCAAGGATTATGTGGAATTTGTTAAGCATTGTGATAAGTGTCGCGCCGCGAAAAATGTCCAAGCTTTATTTATTCTCGAAAGAAAAGGAAAATATCGATAAAACCATGAAAGAGAGAAGACAGGTGAAGGTATTAGCAGCCCTCACATCCGTTGTACTCAACGGTAACATTTTTATTTCCTTAGGGTTAAATTTTTTTTTTTAATTTGCTATGTTTTTTTATTAATTATTAGAGTTATTTACAAGGGGAGAAAAATTAATTTTTTTCATTATTGTGCTTGACTAGAGTGGTCTCTTGCTCCTATGTATCCCCCGATGTGATGGAAGAAACAAAGCTACGTAGTTCTGGCTAGAAAATGTTTGTTGGTTAATTGATTTTAGAGAATGATGTTTTGGTCTCATTCTAGTGGTTAAACGTAGTTGTATGCTCGCGCATGAGAGGCTTAAGCATGTTTGTATCACGTTAGAATGGATAAAGCATTGTCCGTTTATGAAAAGGAATTTGTTTTGTGTTGTCGTGTTGGATTTGTTTTTAGGTGTGGTAGACGAAACACACGCTAAACCCTCAGTTATTCGGGAGATAAACGAATGTACATTAACCGGTCTGTTTTTTAATCTACATTTATAGACTCTTTCCCACCCAAGTGCCACAATTAGAGCGGGGTTTCACTCAATTCACTCGAAGCTCGACAATCTGTTGATTGTTTGAGCAGAAAAATGGATTTGTAAAGATCAAAAGGAATGAAGTGATTTGCCCTTTTGCTTGCTTGTATTGTTGGTGAAGATTGAAGTTGAATTCATGAAAAGTTATGAAAAGAAGAAGCTGAAATCAGGGGAAAGAGGCGCAAGCGCAACAGCATTGTACTGTTGTTCTCTTTTCAAACTGATCAAAAACAGTATTTGAAACTCCTACAACATCAAGCTCCAGGGACGGATCTACATAGTATTGAAAAGGGGCGGCCGCCACCCTTTCCATATATTACACTACCATAGTACCCTTATGTATACATATATATTGCCACTCCTATAATTGAAATATTTTTGCTAGTTTGCCACCCACACAACTCATCGTTCATTTGTGTCCAATCATTCTTTCTTTTATAATAAAGTAAATTTATATAATAATAATAATAATAATAATAATAATAATAATAATAATAATAATAATAATAATAAGGGTCATGCTAAACAGTGCACCTGGCGCACTTGTTAAGCATGCTAAAAATGGAAATAAAAGACAAAAGTAATATAGATAAAACAACTTTTTATACTTTCAAATCATTAAATGCACAATTTCCAAGAAAAAATTTTCATAAAAACTTGCTTAACTAGTGCACCGGATGCACTGTTTAGCATTTTCCTAATAAATAATTGTTAATTATTTTAATTTAACAACTAACCAGTAAGTAAATAAACCAACTTTGTCATCAAGTCTTGTGTATTTCCTATTTCAAGTAGTCTATTCCTATATTCCTAATTCCTTTTAACAAAAAAAATAGAGAAAATCTATTCCCAAATTCAAGCACAATTTCAAGGTAACATTTTCAATTTCTCCATTTGCATTGTAGCACCACATGATTAAACCTCCTTATCGACTCCATGTAGATCGTAGGCTTGCAGCACCACACTCTTTCTTGACTACTTAGTTTTCTTTTTTTTACCTTTGTCTCTTAATCTAGTGATTTTTTCTTTGTTTTTCACAAGAGTATAGTTTAATTTGTCATAATATTATACTAATCTATTATGTCCAATGTTTGCAAAATTTATTTTCTAAGCATACGTTATGTCAGACACCGACAAATTATAGTTGATGTTATTTATCAAGTGTTATATTTTCGCCACCCTCGATGATTTTTTCTGGTTCCGTCCCTGTCAAGCTCTACATGACCTACAAAATCATAATAGCTTTTAAATCCCTTCAAAATCATCACAAAAGACCTAATAATACATTAATTATCCCCTATCCTTTAATTAATAAGAAAACTATATGATAAATTGACTTAATTACCTATGTGGCCAATGAATGCAGTATCAATAAGAGATGCAATAGGATTTGAAAGAAATCTGCATTATTTCAAAGGCCTAATTCATTCCTGGGAGTATATATATATATATATATATATATGGTCAATTCAATACATATCAATTCACTATTTAGGTCCGGTTTAGATAAACAACTTAATTAAGCACTTATAGCTTAAACGCTTACCATACAAGTAGGTCTGTAAAATTATTAATATTTTCAAATGGTTCCCCACTCTTTCAAACTCTATTCATATTAGTCCTAGTTATGGTGATATGCCCACACAACACTATATATGGCTCGGTCCCTGGAGCCAAGTCTCCCCATTTATGAACTGGACTCCAAGAAATTCTTTCGCATCCTTATCTGATAATCTTTTTATCCATGCAGGTCTTTGAGCAAAATTAGATCCTGGTCCAGTACACCTATATTCTGCATAGAATACGGTCCTGCACAAAGAAATAAATACAATAAGTTTTTAGTGTGCATTTGCATAATTTGTACACATAATCTGCATATAATACTAACATGCCGTGGTGCTGTCCATCATCCATAGTGTCCGTCCATCCTTGTGGCAGAACTAGAGTGCCCATGTATGTATATGAGAAAATTACTCTCGAGTAATCTCCCCATGGTCTTCCTAAATAAACTTTACCACTTCCAATTACTTTGCTGTTTACTATTGAAAACCCACCATCATCACTTGTTGAACTTGAGCGCTTTTGAGCAGTGATAAACCCTGAATTTTGGGCTATGGACTTTATAATGCAGCCCTGCATCAAGAAAACCTGATTAACAAACAAGCAAACATGGTTAACCAATAAATAGTTTTTAAATCGAATAATACCTCATAGAGGGACCTTCCATTCCCAAATATAAAATCTACGCTGCCTTGAATTTTACAATCTTTGAAGTAATGCAGACCTTGATGATCGTAAAGTGTGTCTTGAAATCCATAGAACATGCAATTGTAAAAAGCAGCTTTGTCTCCCGAGATGCGCAGAGCAACCGCTTGATCATCTTTCGATCCCACACGCGGTGATGCAGTGTTCTGTTAATTATGTGAGTAATCGTTATTTTACTTTTAAGTTGAGAAGTTATAATTCCTCGAGAGTAATTTTTGGTATAAGGCATTGAAAGTATGGTGTGCTTAGAGCATATACAAGTGAATATGCGTACAAAAGTTACTCTTTACCAATGAAAGATCAGTTAGATAAACAGCTTTATCACACATGACATGGTGAATTAAGGATAAGAAAAAGAAATGAATGAACTAAGACCAGCAGAAGCAAAAAAACAACTCAAAATACAAAGATTTTAATATTCATCGAAAAATAAAACTCATAATAGAGAAGGAAAATAAATAATAGTTTAATTGCTATATGTTGTTTGTAGCTTATAATTCAACCCTATTCCACAAGTTAGTTAGTTTGATCTAGGTGGTTATAACAGACTTTCAGTTATAACAGTTTTGCGTTAATCACTTGTCAAGTGTGGTTAACTTTGTAGAGAAGTTGGTTAATGAGTTCAACTAGACTTAGTTAGTTTAAATTTTGCTCTATATAAAGCTATGGTTATGATAGCTTATTGTAATACACTCATTTTCATCTCTTATCAATAACACAAACATTTTCATATTCATCAAAAACTAAAACTCATAACAGAAAAGGGAAATAAATAAGAGTGTAATTGCTTTGGCTCAGCGAAATCCTTATGGCTTAGCCAGAGCCTAACAGAATTTTGTTTTGATAGTTTTCGGTTACTCCTGTTTTTGTGGAAAACAGTTACAAATCTGTTGAGCATTTAGTGGAATGTAACAGCCTATAAATACATGTAACACAAAGTGTAAAGTGTAGTGTGTGAAATCAATAATTTCTCTTCTTCATTCTATATTTCATCTTCTTCCTTATAGTGTTTTACAATTGAGTGTTTCCATCGATTGTGTGTGTGTATGTTCTGCAAGTGCTGCTCAACATTAGTGTTCAACATTGGAATTGTGATTTGAGTTCCAACATTATTGATACCAAGTTTATTTATTTTTTGATTACCTGGAAAATAATGTTCATAGCTATGAAATAGTCGCCGTCCACAGCAACGGTTGCGCTCTTAAACGTACTTCCAATAGTAGATGATTTGTCATTTCCTGTAATAACTGGTTTCTTTGTTGCATCCCCTATGAATGTTATGAAATTCAAATCTTGGGGGACGACAATTTTCTCCCTAAGACAATTAATCACCACAAGTTAGAATGCCATCAATTACAGTTGGAAAAAATAATGAGAGTAACATTTTTTGCAACTTAAATAATAAAATAATGAGAGTAACCGATTTGATACCTGTAACGACCAGTGGCAATGAAGACAACAACTCTTCTGCTGTTGGGTGCTGGAATGCTATTCACAGCTTCAGTTACAGTCTTGAAATCGCCACTACCATCTGGATTAACCGTGATATTCATTCTGGTACTCTCGGCTTGAATCAGCTTGAAATCAAGCTTTTGGCTAGTAACATTCCATTTATCTTCCTTTTCCTGGTTTTAAACATTGATTGTTATTCAGTTTTCAAAATCAGGTTAATTATAAGTTTCAATCCAAAGGCTATATGTACTGCAAATTCATTTTCATACGATGCCTCCATATTTCTACTTTGATGGTAAATGTGTCTATTATGTTTCCAATCTATGCGTACATTATCGTTGTGACGTATATTGTTGATACACCACATGTAAAGCAAGTGAAGGCTGAACACTAATTAATCTAGAACATAATAGCCAAGGCCTAAGGCACTACTACTTAAAATTTGATGAATCAGATATATTCTGGTAGTTTAATAATGCAAAATTCAGATTAGGTTAGTATAATTCTAAATCAAAGTTATAAGATTAGGTGACCAAACAGAGATTAGGTAACTCTCGATTCTCCCTCGTGTTGGCGCAGCAGAATCGAAAATGGCACCCGAGCTGGCCTGCTAAGAGATACGCGTGCGCGCTGTGGCTAGCAATGGCACACAGACACTGCAATGGCTGCAGTAATGCCTATGCAGCAGGCCTAACAACGACACACGATAGCAAAACTCACACAAAATGATAAGAACACACACTATAATGATGAAGAAGAGTAATAAGAGAGAAAGGAGAATTTTATTAATGACAAATGAGAGAATGAGTTACAATTTACACAACACAAGTGAGTTTATATACTCTAGCTTGTGACACAAGTAACAACAAACTAACTAACTTCTCCTACTTTCTCTCCACTCACCAACTAACTAACTAACAAGTTAGTTACACTAACCAACAAAATGAAATAACCACTAATCTCAATACCTCGTGCCTCACTCTCTCACGCCGCAGTCTCCCAATATCAGTCGTTGTGTTGCATTGTTTAGAAGATTATGTTAATTACTTAGTTCACTAAGAAATTCAATGATTTTTAATTTTAAGTTGATTGGAATTTGCAGTTTGTAGTTTGCAGCTTTTGTATGAACAATTTGCATTTCCGTGTGATTTGAACACCTACCATAGTTTGAATGTCTTATTCAAGCTTCGCTTGTGCGACAATTATGCTTCTTCTATGTATGTGTCACAAGAAAAATGAATCAGTACATTCAAAATGAAGCTCTGCAACCTAGCAATAGTTTTATTTTTTGAAGAATATAAAAATCTTTGTGGCATTCATAATATTTAGTTCTAGTCATGCTGGTATTACATAGTTAGAAGAGATTCTGGACTGATAAGTTCATGTTTGAACTGTGTAGTTTTATGTTTTAAGAAAGATTGGAAAGTTGTGAGACAGTGTTTGATAATATGATATAAGTTTTGATTGAACAATATTTGGTATCTATTGTATTGTTTGTTTAACTAGTTTAGTGCTATACCTATTTCAGCATTTTCAACTGTGATTAAATGAAACTTGTAATTTATTATTGTTAAATATGTAGATTAACTTCATCTATTTTTAAAACTTGTGTTACAGAGAAAGGGAAGCAATATTTATCAAATCACCACTGGAGTCCACTCCTTGCAAGAGTACGAGCTAATCCATTATATGTTCAAATTAACCGATCCTTGCTTTGTGTGTGTGTGTGTTTTTTTTTTAATAAGGCGAAGATCATCTAGACATTACAGGACAAAATATGCTTCACCCATCCTTGCTTTGTGTTTCAGTATGAAACTTTTATTTATCTTTGTAAGACTTATTTTTAGTAACTTTGAGTATAGGGTTTAGTTAGATCATGTGGACATTTTTAGGATTTGATACTATTAACTTATAAGTAGTAGAGGTACTCCTCACCTTATGCGTTAATTTGGTAGGGTTGAAATTTGATAGAATTGAATATTATTAAGTATCGTATAGACTTATTTTAGGATTTGTGAGAAACATTCCGTCACAAACATTACTTGCTTTCAATAAATCCTCTATAAATATTTCGTTAGAAATATGAATTTTGGAGTTTGTGAAAAAAATATTCCGTCACAAACATGAAAGAGTGTTAATTTTGTTAAGCAATTGCTATGAAATATTTCAATCTTTACATTTCCCCTAAAATCATCACCGATAGAATAATCCATTTCATGGGAGTTCATTAACCTCTCGAGCCTAATGTTTTGTTCTATAAAAATAAATATATTAAATATAAAAATAAAACTGAAAATAACCAAGACATTTTTTCAAGGATCCGAGCTCAATTAATTCAATTTTGGGGGGAAAAATTCTTAGTAACTTTTACCACCTGACCCTAAGTTATCAGCCATAAATACAAAAAAAAAAAAAAGAAGTATATATAGAACTGAAAATGAATAATTTGATGAAAAATAATCCGAAAACTCATCTTCCCTTTCCCTGCTCCTAAAAAATCCCAAAAATGAATCTAAACCCCAAGATTTGTCTCTAAAAATGAAAAATTTGATGAAATAATCCTATATCTCATCTCCCCTTTCCTTTCTCTCTGAAGTTTCTCTTTTCTCTCTCCGCTTTTCCAATCTTTGTTTCCATCGCTCTCTACCGAAAATGGCGCCACCAATGGCAGTGGTTGATGGAGGACGTGCTGCTCTCATCTCCAACCGGAATAATCTGAACCTTCCGCTCTCATCTCCAACCTCTTCCACAAAGCCCAACCTATGGTACATTTCTTTTCAATGATCGACCCCTCTCTAATTATATTTATTATTTTTAATTCAGATTTTGATTCATTCTATTAGTTTATTTTGTTAACAGTTACTTAATTTTAGTGGTACTAATACGAATGAATCAGATATATTCTGTTAGTATAATCATGTAAAATTCAGATTAGGTTAGTATAATTCTGAATCAAACGTATAAGATTAAGTTATCAAACAGAGATTAGGTATCTCTCTTTGCTCCCTCACACCGCAGTCTCCCAAAATCAGTCGCCGTGTTGTTTAGAAGCTTATGTTATTTATTTAATTTACTAAGAAATTCAATGATTTTTAATTTTAAGTTGATTGGAATTTGCAGTTTGTAGTTTGCAGCTTTTGTATGAACAATTTGCATTTCCTTGTGATTTGAACAATTAGCTACCTATTAGGGTATTAGCATTGAATGAAGGAAAACAAAAATTAATAGTACATGATAGTAGAAATGCCAACAACTAATTTACTAGCTAGATTATGTAACTATTTGAGATTTGATTCCGTGTAGCTTTGGATTACTAGTTAGATTATGTAAATAGTCCAGATTTGATTCTTATGCACGAAGAATATAACTATGATACATTAACACTTTCACTGGCTTTAGAATGATGTTGAATGTTTCTGTTACTCTAATGGTTTTCCAAAGTCTGAAGATGAATAGTGGCTACAAAGTCTATGTTTGACAAAATTCCATTTTCTATAGAATCTGATTTAAACATAGGTGGAATTAGTTTAATGACATGATTGCCACATATCCATATCACTCGTGATATATTAGTGTGTGTTTAGAAAGTAAGTGTGTTTGGAGTTATAGTAAATTTGGTGAGATTACCGTAAGACACCGTAATTTTAACAAAAGTTACATTTTGAAGTTTGAACAGATATGGAACTTTATCAAATTCACCGAAATTTTAAATATGCACTAAGGGGGATGTATTGGATTAGGATTTCATAGGATTTTAAAATACTCTTTTATGACAAAAAAATCTTGTGGTATTCAATCATGATTTTAACAAAAGTCAAATAAAGCTTGTGGTATTCAATTAAGACAATTAAGATTTTTTTTTTCAAGGCAACAAAATCTGTTGGTATTCAATTGAGATTTGTCACGACTTTAAAATTGTCTATTGGTATTCAAAAGTTTACAAATTTTAATGGATTTCTCTTTGGAGTGGATTTTGAAAGACTTTTTTGTTAAAAATACACATAAAAATCTCATTCAACAATCCCACCCAAACTCGTCAGACTTTTCATAATCTTCCAAGACTTTTTTTTTCCTGTGAACAGAACACGACTTCTACCAAAATTTCTCTCTCACAACTTTTCAATCGATTTTACCTTTCAATGGCAATTGATATATACTATTGTAGTAGGTAGTTGATTTTAGCATTGTGATGTTGTTCGGTTCTATAGCATCTGATGTTGGGGCATGTTGTTTTCCTTGGGTATTTGACTTCTTGTTTTGTGATTGGTGTGCTCTATTTTTAGATCTTTGGTTTTTCCCCTTTTCTTGTGATTGTTAGAACTATTTTGTACTTGTTTCTCGTCTAATTAATATATTTTGCTTATTAAAAAAATTACGAAGAAGAAGATGGTATGCATATTGCTAACTTGTAAGATTTTACCTTTTATTTTTATTTTTTTGAATGATTCATTATTTTTTTTATATATATGATTGATTCGTTCTTTTTTTCTTCTATTTCTTCAATTTTTTTCTTCACAACGTTAATTGTTATTAGTTGCTGTTGTTATCCCAACAGTTTGGCGTCCTTAACATTTCCACCAACCACCACTCCTGAATTAATCGGTTAGTACACTATATTTAGGGTTTTATACTATGGTTTCTAGTCAAATTGAATTTGAGGGGTTCTTTTCTTAGTTGGATCAGAGAATCAATTCATGTGCTGATAGAGGAGTATTCCATCAATGTGATGATGATACATTTGAAAGTTTATATTTTAGGCTTGGTTGGTTGCAATATGTTGTGGATGTTGTTGAGATATCTTAAGAAAATGTGGTTGTGTAACCTCTTGTTTTAAAAATTTTATTTTTTGGGATTTGGGGTATCAATCTCTGTGTTTAGGGTTATTTTAGTTTTCAATCATGTATGTGTTAAATAGTATTAGCATTGTAATTGTAATGTCACTAATGAACCTGATTGTAAGTTTTTTTTAGTATTTTTTTTTTTTTTTATCTTTTGAGATTTTGACATGAATCTAGCTCATTAATTAAATTTATATATATGAATTTACTAAACATGAAAAAATGAATCTTGTTGACATATATCTCATATAGAGTATTGCTTCCCAAACCATTGAGATTCTATTTGGTAATGTTTATTGTTTACTTCTATTTGGTGCTGATTAATTTGTAGCTTCTCCTATCTAGTTATTTGCATTGAAACTGTAAGTTTCTTGCGTGGAATGACGCTAGTTTAACGGCGTGCCAATTGCAACTGTTTTTTTTATTTTTGTGTTTCTTATTTACAAAGAATGGTTAATTATTTGGTTACTCTATTGTATGTTGAAAACTTGTAATATGTCAAGGATTCATGTATGTTGAAAACTTATAATCTGTCATGGATTCATGTATGTTGTCATCATGTGAATTTAGAGAACTGCATTTTAGGCGTTTTTTATACTTTTTTATTTTATATGATACTTAAATGAAATTGCATGTCTTTGTAATGTGGATCAGAATTCAGAACTATGTGCTGCTGGCTATGAACCTTTTTTATTATTGAAATTGTATTTCTGTGACAGATATGATATCACATTGAACAATGTCAATCTTTGATGCTTACTTGTTAACTACTTCTACTTCTATCGACAGATATGATATTCCACATGATTTATTTTTATTTGGAGTTGTAAGTGTAATAAACTGATATGTGATTCATATTATCTGATTTTTTTTAACATTTTTGTTTATGATTTTTTTTTTGTTGTTTTTATGGTTTGAAGCTGCACCATCTGGAAGTAACACTTCCTGTTTGTTAGTGAAAGATTGGAGTAGAAGAAAAATGCAAAGGAGAAGGGTTTATGTTCTGTCGACTTCAATTGTCAGAAGTTCGATTCATAATTTGTTGCTATCCATCGGTGTTGTGATTCATCTTCATCAATGGTCACTCACAGCGATTGAGCTTTGCATTTAGTTGAGGTATATATCCGTACAATCGCCGGGTTTCTAAATTCACCGACACATTTCATTTTTTTTTTCAGGTTAGATTTTTTGTTCTAACATGTGAAAGTATTGCATTGATGGTAAATGTGTTTATCTGAAATGCAAAAATAATTTCTTTGTTGTATTTTAAGGTAATGTCTCCACATTTCTGGAGAAGTTCTAGCTCTTATAATTTTCTTATTTTACTTTGTGCTTTGTTCTATTCTATTTCCAATCTATGCTTGCTTACATTATTGTTGTGACTTAATGACTTAAATTGTTGATGAACCACATGTAAAATATGTCAAGGCTGAACACTAATTAATTTAAGGAAAGAAAACGGTGTCAATGACTCTCATGTTCCTAAGGTTGAAGTTAAGTAACTTTCTAACCACCAACCTGATGCAACAGGTGATCAAAATGATTGTCCTATCTGGTTTTCCTTTGGTTGCTTCTAGAGAGCAAGATGATTACATTTAATGACATTAAATTCATCGATTTAAGCTTATTAATTTTGTATGTATGATATTTGTATTCCTGATGCAAGGAAGTAAGTTCACTATTGCAAAATAAATCTTCTTCCTACCTAAGGGTGGCCAAGCGAGTTTATTTATTGGATTAAATTTGGATACACTGACTGTAAATTTTTTTACACGTGTATCCAATCAAATCACGTCATGTAGATATTTGTGGTCATATTTTAGGAAGTTGCTTATAAATGTGGCACAATAATATGATTTGACTGGATGCATGTGTAAAAAACTTTTACACCATCAGTGTAGAGCAATTAAACTCTTATTTATTTCTATTTTATTTATCTTTGTCAAACTTATTTTTAGTAACTTGTATAAGGTTTAGTGAGATAATGGGGACATTTTCTAGGATTTCACACTGTTAAGTTATAATTAGAGGTACTCTTCGCGTTACACACCGATGTTGTAGGGAATAATTTAGCTAGGATTGAATATTATTATGGTATATAATTATTTCTGATCAACTATATAAGACTAACTATTCTAAGCTATATTACAATACAATAGATCCACTGTAACTAACTATACATCATCAACTTGTAAGTGGTGAAGGTAGCTTGCAGTGCAAGTAAACCAGTAAATGACAACTAGTTTAACAATTTCAGTCAGGATTCGAGCACAAATTCTTCTGAGTAATTTATCCTTTGAGTATATATATATATATATATATATATATATATATAGGGAGCGATTCCGATCAGAACATTTTGCTATTGTGAGAAATGAGAACAATCGATTACATCCGTTTGGTTTTAATTATTTAAAATTAGTGGCTTTGATTGAATATTCCTTAAAATAAGCGCACACAGTTGATTAACAAATATATTATTTTGCATCCTTATTAATTACAGCTTCTTTCTTTAATAGAATTAAAATATTCTTTCATTATCGCCGCAATATATTCCTCTGATATTTCTTTGGAGAGTAAGCATCCATTTAAACACTTCTGGAATATAGTATTAGCATTTTACCAACAATTTGTCATAAAAAGAAAATTAGCATGTACCAACAATGCAATTATAAGCTTCTATATGAATTAAGCTTCTCAATCATGGACCTATACAATCCAACAATCATGAGCAAGTAATGTACACAATACCAACGTTCCATTGATTCGGTCCTTGAATTATATACGCCTTGATTTTGACATGAAAATGTTTAATAGATTGTGAATATAGTAAAATACTGTAACATGAAAGATAGATTGTGGATATAATAAAATACTATGAAGCATGAACACTGGACAGAAAAAAATTTTTAACATTGAAAACGTTTAATTCAAAAAATGTTTGTGCTTCATATTAAAATACGCGTTTGAACCAAATAAAAAATACACAATTTAAAATTTTATTTTTCTCTAAACGTTAGAGGTTTTTTTGTTGAATAGGTAGGTGAGGATGATATTGAAAAGTTTTTTGAATTGTAACAAAAAATATTGAAAAGATCGTTTAATTATTTTTTCTTCAGTACACAAAGATTTTTCAGTTCTATTGGTGAAATAAATGTAATTAATTTTGAGAATGAAGTAATTGTTAACCGTGTGCTTATTTTAAGGAATATTCAATCCAAGCCACTAATTTCAAATAATTAAAATTAAACGGATATAATCGATTGTTCTTATTTCTCACAATAGTAAAGTGTTCTCGTCGGAGTCATCCCATATATATATATATATAACATGTTCATTATTGAAAAGTTTTACCTCTCACCTCTCTAATTTAATATCTCCACCTCTTTGTCACATTTGAAAGAAGGTTTGGGTAACAATACACCAACAATACAAACGGTTTACGTTCTACTAAAAATAATAAAAATGGTTTTACAAACGGTTTATTTTTTGAAGAATATAAAAATCTTTGTGGCATTCATAATATTTAGTTCTAGTCATGCTGGTATTACATAATTAGAAGAGATTCTGAACTGATAAGTTCATGTTTGAACTGTGTAGTTTTATGTTTTAAGAAAGATTGGAAAGTTGTGAGACAGTGTTTGATAATATGATATAAGTTTTGATTGAACAATATTTGGTATCTATTGTATTGTTTGTTTAACTAGTTTAGTGCTATACCTATTTCAGCATTTTCAACTGTGATTAAATGAAACTTGTAATTTATTATTGTTAAATATGTAGATTAACTTCATCTATTTTTAAAACTTGTGTTACAGAGAAAGGGAAGCAATATTTATCAAATCACCACTGGAGTCCACTCCTTGCAAGAGTACGAGCTAATCCATTATATGTTCAAATTAACCAATCCTTACTTTGTGTGTGTGAGTTTTTTTTTTAATAAGGCGAAGATCATCTAGACATTATAGGACAAAATATGCTTCACCCATCCTTGCTTTGTGTTTCAGTATGAAACTTTTTTTTTTTTTTTTTGAATCAGCATATATTAATAAGCATCCTCCATACAAGAAGTATGGGAGGAGCAAGATCAAAAGGGGGAACCCCATTACAAACAGCAGAGGGCAAAAGACAACACCCACACTACAAGAAACACAAGAACTAAGGCTAAAAACATGATAAAACAGCAGCTAAACTGCAGCAGCCTACACGAGCACAACAGCCCCAAAACAGCACGCCTAAAAGCACCTAGACAGAACCAAAACAAAAAACCCCCCACGCAGCAGAAACAGATCAGGATCAGCGGAGGAGGTAGTCGCCCGGGTCCCAATTCCACTCGTAAAACAAGCACGGAAGCAAATTCAACCTACATAAACTCCACTTCCAAGACGCCACCTTAATAGCTTCTACAATCTCGGAAGGGTAAAAAAAGCCACCCGCAAACAAAGCATTACTCCGCGCCTTCCAAATTGACCAAATCGTGGCGTGCCAAATTAACATAAAACCATTCCGGATCTTCTCTTTACTCGCAAGACCTTTGACAATCACAAAAAGAGAATGTAAAGTAGGAGGGATTACCACTTGCACACCTAACCACTTGAAAATTTCATTCCACACCTTCATTGCACAAGGGCAATGTAGGAAGAGATGTAGAGACGTTTCAACACTTCCAACACACCCTAAACACTCCCATGGCTTGTCCGTTCCAAGAATACCCCGGATTTGGAGATTACTTCTCGAGGCGATCCTATCAAGCATAAGTTGCCAAGAGAAGGCAACTACTTTGGATGGCGCCGCACTATCCCAAAGTTGAGCAACAACCCCCACAACTTCATCATTCCCATCATCTCCCTCATTAAGATCCGTCATAAGCAAATTGTAGGATGATTTAACCGAGAAACCATTTCCCGGATCTGGAAGCCAACACCAACTATCCTCTTCCAAGGACAAAACCACCGGTTCCAAGAGCAAGAGTAAACCGTTGACAAGATCTTGTTCCCATTGGAAGAGATTACGGCGCCAAGAGAAAGACCAAGACAAACGATCCCCATTCAACACAATACAATCAACCACCATGCTTTCTTTTTGGTTTGAAATTGAGAACAACCGCGGAAACAAATTAGCTAGAGGGGCATCTCCAATCCATTTGAAGACCAAAAAGAAGTCGATCTCCCATTACCTACTTTCCGGACCGTATTATCAACTAGCCAATTTTTTCCGGGCACCGCCGTCTCTAAAGCCACAATACTCTTCCACCAACTAGATGCCAACAAGGGGGTTCTAAAGTTTTGGCTATCCAAGTGAGTCAAAATGTGATTCCCATATTTCGCAATTAACACCTCCTTCCACAACGGTCTTCCCGGTTGAATAAGCCGCCACCGCCACTTGGACAAGAGACTAAGATTAACCGTACGCACATCTCTAACTCCAAGCCCACCTTTATTTTTTGCCTTACACACCACCGACCACTTCACCCAATTCACCTTCTTCCCACCCTTAAAGTTTCATATGCGGGTGTGTGTGTTTGCCTTACACACCACCTTTCAGTATGAAAATTTTTCGAAATCAACTTTGTAAGACTTATTTTTAGTAACTTTGAGTATAGGGTTTAGTTAGATCATGTGGACATTTTTAGGATTTGATACTATTAACTTATAAGTAGAGGTACTCCTCACCTTATGCGTTAATTTGGTAGGGTTGAATTTTGATAGAATTGAATATTATTAAGTATCGTATAGACTTATTTTAGGATTTGTGAGAAACATTCTGTCACAAACATTACTTGCTTTCAATAAATCCTCTATAAATATTTCGTTAGAAATATGAATTTTGGAGTTTGTGAAAAAAATATTCCGTCACAAACATGAAAGAGTGTTAATTTTGTTAAGCAATTGCTATGAAATATTTCAATCTTTACATTTCTCCTAAAATCATCACTGATAGAATAATTCATTTTAGGGGAGTTTATTAACCTCTCGAGCCTAATGTTTTGTTCTATAAAAATAAATATATTAAATAAAAATAAAATTGAAAATAACCAAGACATTTTTTTTCGAGAATCCGAGCTCAATTAATTCAATTTTTGAAAGAATTGTTCCCATCTGACCCTAAAGTATCACCCATAAATACAAAAAAAAAAAAAAAAAGTATATATAGAACTGAAAATGAATAATTTGATGAAATAATCCCAAAACTCATCTTCCCTTTCCCTGCTCCTAAAAAATGCCAAAAATGAATCTATAAAAGAATTGTTCCCTCTAATTGTTGGTGTATTGATTTCAAACCGCAGGCACCAAAAGCAAACAAAAAAAAGTAGAGGGACTAATACCAAAAGTTGTTCATTGCATATTTAAGCTTTTAATGTTTTTTTTTGTTTGAAAATTCTCGTTTAGAGACATCCTGCGGCGTCTTTTCTAATAAAATACAATATAGCCTAAAATAGAGTAAAAAAGTATTAGAAGACTCTTTCCCACCCAAGTGCCATAATTAGAGCGGGGTTTACTCGATTCACTCGAAGCTCGACAATCTGTAGATGCTACGATTTCTCAAAGAGATGCAAGTTAATGAGGAATATAAAACTAAAGCTCAAAGTAGATATGTCGATCAAACTCAAAGTATTATGTAGCATTGCCATGGTTCGCACTATGGAGGCCATCATAGTGGACAGAGGACTGCGGCAACAGTACTTCAAAGCGGTTTTTTGGCCAACTTTATTCAAGGATTATGTGGAATTTGTTAAGCATTGTGATAAGTGTCGCGCCGCGAAAAATGTCCAAGCTTTATTTATTCTCGAAAGAAAAGGAAAATATCGATAAAACCATGAAAGAGAGAAGACAGGTGAAGGTATTAGCAGCCCTCACATCCGTTGTACTCAACGGTAACATTTTTATTTCCTTAGGGTTAAATTTTTTTTTTTAATTTGCTATGTTTTTTTATTAATTATTAGAGTTATTTACAAGGGGAGAAAAATTAATTTTTTTCATTATTGTGCTTGACTAGAGTGGTCTCTTGCTCCTATGTATCCCCCGATGTGATGGAAGAAACAAAGCTACGTAGTTCTGGCTAGAAAATGTTTGTTGGTTAATTGATTTTAGAGAATGATGTTTTGGTCTCATTCTAGTGGTTAAACGTAGTTGTATGCTCGCGCATGAGAGGCTTAAGCATGTTTGTATCACGTTAGAATGGATAAAGCATTGTCCGTTTATGAAAAGGAATTTGTTTTGTGTTGTCGTGTTGGATTTGTTTTTAGGTGTGGTAGACGAAACACACGCTAAACCCTCAGTTATTCGGGAGATAAACGAATGTACATTAACCGGTCTGTTTTTTAATCTACATTTATAGACTCTTTCCCACCCAAGTGCCACAATTAGAGCGGGGTTTCACTCAATTCACTCGAAGCTCGACAATCTGTTGATTGTTTGAGCAGAAAAATGGATTTGTAAAGATCAAAAGGAATGAAGTGATTTGCCCTTTTGCTTGCTTGTATTGTTGGTGAAGATTGAAGTTGAATTCATGAAAAGTTATGAAAAGAAGAAGCTGAAATCAGGGGAAAGAGGCGCAAGCGCAACAGCATTGTACTGTTGTTCTCTTTTCAAACTGATCAAAAACAGTATTTGAAACTCCTACAACATCAAGCTCCAGGGACGGATCTACATAGTATTGAAAAGGGGCGGCCGCCACCCTTTCCATATATTACACTACCATAGTACCCTTATGTATACATATATATTGCCACTCCTATAATTGAAATATTTTTGCTAGTTTGCCACCCACACAACTCATCGTTCATTTGTGTCCAATCATTCTTTCTTTTATAATAAAGTAAATTTATATAATAATAATAATAATAATAATAATAATAATAATAATAATAATAATAATAATAATAATAATAATAATAATAAGGGTCATGCTAAACAGTGCACCTGGCGCACTTGTTAAGCATGCTAAAAATGGAAATAAAAGACAAAAGTAATATAGATAAAACAACTTTTTATACTTTCAAATCATTAAATGCACAATTTCCAAGAAAAAATTTTCATAAAAACTTGCTTAACTAGTGCACCGGATGCACTGTTTAGCATTTTCCTAATAAATAATTGTTAATTATTTTAATTTAACAACTAACCAGTAAGTAAATAAACCAACTTTGTCATCAAGTCTTGTGTATTTCCTATTTCAAGTAGTCTATTCCTATATTCCTAATTCCTTTTAACAAAAAAAATAGAGAAAATCTATTCCCAAATTCAAGCACAATTTCAAGGTAACATTTTCAATTTCTCCATTTGCATTGTAGCACCACATGATTAAACCTCCTTATCGACTCCATGTAGATCGTAGGCTTGCAGCACCACACTCTTTCTTGACTACTTAGTTTTCTTTTTTTTACCTTTGTCTCTTAATCTAGTGATTTTTTCTTTGTTTTTCACAAGAGTATAGTTTAATTTGTCATAATATTATACTAATCTATTATGTCCAATGTTTGCAAAATTTATTTTCTAAGCATACGTTATGTCAGACACCGACAAATTATAGTTGATGTTATTTATCAAGTGTTATATTTTCGCCACCCTCGATGATTTTTTCTGGTTCCGTCCCTGTCAAGCTCTACATGACCTACAAAATCATAATAGCTTTTAAATCCCTTCAAAATCATCACAAAAGACCTAATAATACATTAATTATCCCCTATCCTTTAATTAATAAGAAAACTATATGATAAATTGACTTAATTACCTATGTGGCCAATGAATGCAGTATCAATAAGAGATGCAATAGGATTTGAAAGAAATCTGCATTATTTCAAAGGCCTAATTCATTCCTGGGAGTATATATATATATATATATATATATGGTCAATTCAATACATATCAATTCACTATTTAGGTCCGGTTTAGATAAACAACTTAATTAAGCACTTATAGCTTAAACGCTTACCATACAAGTAGGTCTGTAAAATTATTAATATTTTCAAATGGTTCCCCACTCTTTCAAACTCTATTCATATTAGTCCTAGTTATGGTGATATGCCCACACAACACTATATATGGCTCGGTCCCTGGAGCCAAGTCTCCCCATTTATGAACTGGACTCCAAGAAATTCTTTCGCATCCTTATCTGATAATCTTTTTATCCATGCAGGTCTTTGAGCAAAATTAGATCCTGGTCCAGTACACCTATATTCTGCATAGAATACGGTCCTGCACAAAGAAATAAATACAATAAGTTTTTAGTGTGCATTTGCATAATTTGTACACATAATCTGCATATAATACTAACATGCCGTGGTGCTGTCCATCATCCATAGTGTCCGTCCATCCTTGTGGCAGAACTAGAGTGCCCATGTATGTATATGAGAAAATTACTCTCGAGTAATCTCCCCATGGTCTTCCTAAATAAACTTTACCACTTCCAATTACTTTGCTGTTTACTATTGAAAACCCACCATCATCACTTGTTGAACTTGAGCGCTTTTGAGCAGTGATAAACCCTGAATTTTGGGCTATGGACTTTATAATGCAGCCCTGCATCAAGAAAACCTGATTAACAAACAAGCAAACATGGTTAACCAATAAATAGTTTTTAAATCGAATAATACCTCATAGAGGGACCTTCCATTCCCAAATATAAAATCTACGCTGCCTTGAATTTTACAATCTTTGAAGTAATGCAGACCTTGATGATCGTAAAGTGTGTCTTGAAATCCATAGAACATGCAATTGTAAAAAGCAGCTTTGTCTCCCGAGATGCGCAGAGCAACCGCTTGATCATCTTTCGATCCCACACGCGGTGATGCAGTGTTCTGTTAATTATGTGAGTAATCGTTATTTTACTTTTAAGTTGAGAAGTTATAATTCCTCGAGAGTAATTTTTGGTATAAGGCATTGAAAGTATGGTGTGCTTAGAGCATATACAAGTGAATATGCGTACAAAAGTTACTCTTTACCAATGAAAGATCAGTTAGATAAACAGCTTTATCACACATGACATGGTGAATTAAGGATAAGAAAAAGAAATGAATGAACTAAGACCAGCAGAAGCAAAAAAACAACTCAAAATACAAAGATTTTAATATTCATCGAAAAATAAAACTCATAATAGAGAAGGAAAATAAATAATAGTTTAATTGCTATATGTTGTTTGTAGCTTATAATTCAACCCTATTCCACAAGTTAGTTAGTTTGATCTAGGTGGTTATAACAGACTTTCAGTTATAACAGTTTTGCGTTAATCACTTGTCAAGTGTGGTTAACTTTGTAGAGAAGTTGGTTAATGAGTTCAACTAGACTTAGTTAGTTTAAATTTTGCTCTATATAAAGCTATGGTTATGATAGCTTATTGTAATACACTCATTTTCATCTCTTATCAATAACACAAACATTTTCATATTCATCAAAAACTAAAACTCATAACAGAAAAGGGAAATAAATAAGAGTGTAATTGCTTTGGCTCAGCGAAATCCTTATGGCTTAGCCAGAGCCTAACAGAATTTTGTTTTGATAGTTTTCGGTTACTCCTGTTTTTGTGGAAAACAGTTACAAATCTGTTGAGCATTTAGTGGAATGTAACAGCCTATAAATACATGTAACACAAAGTGTAAAGTGTAGTGTGTGAAATCAATAATTTCTCTTCTTCATTCTATATTTCATCTTCTTCCTTATAGTGTTTTACAATTGAGTGTTTCCATCGATTGTGTGTGTGTATGTTCTGCAAGTGCTGCTCAACATTAGTGTTCAACATTGGAATTGTGATTTGAGTTCCAACATTATTGATACCAAGTTTATTTATTTTTTGATTACCTGGAAAATAATGTTCATAGCTATGAAATAGTCGCCGTCCACAGCAACGGTTGCGCTCTTAAACGTACTTCCAATAGTAGATGATTTGTCATTTCCTGTAATAACTGGTTTCTTTGTTGCATCCCCTATGAATGTTATGAAATTCAAATCTTGGGGGACGACAATTTTCTCCCTAAGACAATTAATCACCACAAGTTAGAATGCCATCAATTACAGTTGGAAAAAATAATGAGAGTAACATTTTTTGCAACTTAAATAATAAAATAATGAGAGTAACCGATTTGATACCTGTAACGACCAGTGGCAATGAAGACAACAACTCTTCTGCTGTTGGGTGCTGGAATGCTATTCACAGCTTCAGTTACAGTCTTGAAATCGCCACTACCATCTGGATTAACCGTGATATTCATTCTGGTACTCTCGGCTTGAATCAGCTTGAAATCAAGCTTTTGGCTAGTAACATTCCATTTATCTTCCTTTTCCTGGTTTTAAACATTGATTGTTATTCAGTTTTCAAAATCAGGTTAATTATAAGTTTCAATCCAAAGGCTATATGTACTGCAAATTCATTTTCATACGATGCCTCCATATTTCTACTTTGATGGTAAATGTGTCTATTATGTTTCCAATCTATGCGTACATTATCGTTGTGACGTATATTGTTGATACACCACATGTAAAGCAAGTGAAGGCTGAACACTAATTAATCTAGAACATAATAGCCAAGGCCTAAGGCACTACTACTTAAAATTTGATGAATCAGATATATTCTGGTAGTTTAATAATGCAAAATTCAGATTAGGTTAGTATAATTCTAAATCAAAGTTATAAGATTAGGTGACCAAACAGAGATTAGGTAACTCTCGATTCTCCCTCGTGTTGGCGCAGCAGAATCGAAAATGGCACCCGAGCTGGCCTGCTAAGAGATACGCGTGCGCGCTGTGGCTAGCAATGGCACACAGACACTGCAATGGCTGCAGTAATGCCTATGCAGCAGGCCTAACAACGACACACGATAGCAAAACTCACACAAAATGATAAGAACACACACTATAATGATGAAGAAGAGTAATAAGAGAGAAAGGAGAATTTTATTAATGACAAATGAGAGAATGAGTTACAATTTACACAACACAAGTGAGTTTATATACTCTAGCTTGTGACACAAGTAACAACAAACTAACTAACTTCTCCTACTTTCTCTCCACTCACCAACTAACTAACTAACAAGTTAGTTACACTAACCAACAAAATGAAATAACCACTAATCTCAATACCTCGTGCCTCACTCTCTCACGCCGCAGTCTCCCAATATCAGTCGTTGTGTTGCATTGTTTAGAAGATTATGTTAATTACTTAGTTCACTAAGAAATTCAATGATTTTTAATTTTAAGTTGATTGGAATTTGCAGTTTGTAGTTTGCAGCTTTTGTATGAACAATTTGCATTTCCGTGTGATTTGAACACCTACCATAGTTTGAATGTCTTATTCAAGCTTCGCTTGTGCGACAATTATGCTTCTTCTATGTATGTGTCACAAGAAAAATGAATCAGTACATTCAAAATGAAGCTCTGCAACCTAGCAATAGTTTTATTTTTTGAAGAATATAAAAATCTTTGTGGCATTCATAATATTTAGTTCTAGTCATGCTGGTATTACATAGTTAGAAGAGATTCTGGACTGATAAGTTCATGTTTGAACTGTGTAGTTTTATGTTTTAAGAAAGATTGGAAAGTTGTGAGACAGTGTTTGATAATATGATATAAGTTTTGATTGAACAATATTTGGTATCTATTGTATTGTTTGTTTAACTAGTTTAGTGCTATACCTATTTCAGCATTTTCAACTGTGATTAAATGAAACTTGTAATTTATTATTGTTAAATATGTAGATTAACTTCATCTATTTTTAAAACTTGTGTTACAGAGAAAGGGAAGCAATATTTATCAAATCACCACTGGAGTCCACTCCTTGCAAGAGTACGAGCTAATCCATTATATGTTCAAATTAACCGATCCTTGCTTTGTGTGTGTGTGTGTTTTTTTTTTAATAAGGCGAAGATCATCTAGACATTACAGGACAAAATATGCTTCACCCATCCTTGCTTTGTGTTTCAGTATGAAACTTTTATTTATCTTTGTAAGACTTATTTTTAGTAACTTTGAGTATAGGGTTTAGTTAGATCATGTGGACATTTTTAGGATTTGATACTATTAACTTATAAGTAGTAGAGGTACTCCTCACCTTATGCGTTAATTTGGTAGGGTTGAAATTTGATAGAATTGAATATTATTAAGTATCGTATAGACTTATTTTAGGATTTGTGAGAAACATTCCGTCACAAACATTACTTGCTTTCAATAAATCCTCTATAAATATTTCGTTAGAAATATGAATTTTGGAGTTTGTGAAAAAAATATTCCGTCACAAACATGAAAGAGTGTTAATTTTGTTAAGCAATTGCTATGAAATATTTCAATCTTTACATTTCCCCTAAAATCATCACCGATAGAATAATCCATTTCATGGGAGTTCATTAACCTCTCGAGCCTAATGTTTTGTTCTATAAAAATAAATATATTAAATATAAAAATAAAACTGAAAATAACCAAGACATTTTTTCAAGGATCCGAGCTCAATTAATTCAATTTTGGGGGGAAAAATTCTTAGTAACTTTTACCACCTGACCCTAAGTTATCAGCCATAAATACAAAAAAAAAAAAAAGAAGTATATATAGAACTGAAAATGAATAATTTGATGAAAAATAATCCGAAAACTCATCTTCCCTTTCCCTGCTCCTAAAAAATCCCAAAAATGAATCTAAACCCCAAGATTTGTCTCTAAAAATGAAAAATTTGATGAAATAATCCTATATCTCATCTCCCCTTTCCTTTCTCTCTGAAGTTTCTCTTTTCTCTCTCCGCTTTTCCAATCTTTGTTTCCATCGCTCTCTACCGAAAATGGCGCCACCAATGGCAGTGGTTGATGGAGGACGTGCTGCTCTCATCTCCAACCGGAATAATCTGAACCTTCCGCTCTCATCTCCAACCTCTTCCACAAAGCCCAACCTATGGTACATTTCTTTTCAATGATCGACCCCTCTCTAATTATATTTATTATTTTTAATTCAGATTTTGATTCATTCTATTAGTTTATTTTGTTAACAGTTACTTAATTTTAGTGGTACTAATACGAATGAATCAGATATATTCTGTTAGTATAATCATGTAAAATTCAGATTAGGTTAGTATAATTCTGAATCAAACGTATAAGATTAAGTTATCAAACAGAGATTAGGTATCTCTCTTTGCTCCCTCACACCGCAGTCTCCCAAAATCAGTCGCCGTGTTGTTTAGAAGCTTATGTTATTTATTTAATTTACTAAGAAATTCAATGATTTTTAATTTTAAGTTGATTGGAATTTGCAGTTTGTAGTTTGCAGCTTTTGTATGAACAATTTGCATTTCCTTGTGATTTGAACAATTAGCTACCTATTAGGGTATTAGCATTGAATGAAGGAAAACAAAAATTAATAGTACATGATAGTAGAAATGCCAACAACTAATTTACTAGCTAGATTATGTAACTATTTGAGATTTGATTCCGTGTAGCTTTGGATTACTAGTTAGATTATGTAAATAGTCCAGATTTGATTCTTATGCACGAAGAATATAACTATGATACATTAACACTTTCACTGGCTTTAGAATGATGTTGAATGTTTCTGTTACTCTAATGGTTTTCCAAAGTCTGAAGATGAATAGTGGCTACAAAGTCTATGTTTGACAAAATTCCATTTTCTATAGAATCTGATTTAAACATAGGTGGAATTAGTTTAATGACATGATTGCCACATATCCATATCACTCGTGATATATTAGTGTGTGTTTAGAAAGTAAGTGTGTTTGGAGTTATAGTAAATTTGGTGAGATTACCGTAAGACACCGTAATTTTAACAAAAGTTACATTTTGAAGTTTGAACAGATATGGAACTTTATCAAATTCACCGAAATTTTAAATATGCACTAAGGGGGATGTATTGGATTAGGATTTCATAGGATTTTAAAATACTCTTTTATGACAAAAAAATCTTGTGGTATTCAATCATGATTTTAACAAAAGTCAAATAAAGCTTGTGGTATTCAATTAAGACAATTAAGATTTTTTTTTTCAAGGCAACAAAATCTGTTGGTATTCAATTGAGATTTGTCACGACTTTAAAATTGTCTATTGGTATTCAAAAGTTTACAAATTTTAATGGATTTCTCTTTGGAGTGGATTTTGAAAGACTTTTTTGTTAAAAATACACATAAAAATCTCATTCAACAATCCCACCCAAACTCGTCAGACTTTTCATAATCTTCCAAGACTTTTTTTTTCCTGTGAACAGAACACGACTTCTACCAAAATTTCTCTCTCACAACTTTTCAATCGATTTTACCTTTCAATGGCAATTGATATATACTATTGTAGTAGGTAGTTGATTTTAGCATTGTGATGTTGTTCGGTTCTATAGCATCTGATGTTGGGGCATGTTGTTTTCCTTGGGTATTTGACTTCTTGTTTTGTGATTGGTGTGCTCTATTTTTAGATCTTTGGTTTTTCCCCTTTTCTTGTGATTGTTAGAACTATTTTGTACTTGTTTCTCGTCTAATTAATATATTTTGCTTATTAAAAAAATTACGAAGAAGAAGATGGTATGCATATTGCTAACTTGTAAGATTTTACCTTTTATTTTTATTTTTTTGAATGATTCATTATTTTTTTTATATATATGATTGATTCGTTCTTTTTTTCTTCTATTTCTTCAATTTTTTTCTTCACAACGTTAATTGTTATTAGTTGCTGTTGTTATCCCAACAGTTTGGCGTCCTTAACATTTCCACCAACCACCACTCCTGAATTAATCGGTTAGTACACTATATTTAGGGTTTTATACTATGGTTTCTAGTCAAATTGAATTTGAGGGGTTCTTTTCTTAGTTGGATCAGAGAATCAATTCATGTGCTGATAGAGGAGTATTCCATCAATGTGATGATGATACATTTGAAAGTTTATATTTTAGGCTTGGTTGGTTGCAATATGTTGTGGATGTTGTTGAGATATCTTAAGAAAATGTGGTTGTGTAACCTCTTGTTTTAAAAATTTTATTTTTTGGGATTTGGGGTATCAATCTCTGTGTTTAGGGTTATTTTAGTTTTCAATCATGTATGTGTTAAATAGTATTAGCATTGTAATTGTAATGTCACTAATGAACCTGATTGTAAGTTTTTTTTAGTATTTTTTTTTTTTTTTATCTTTTGAGATTTTGACATGAATCTAGCTCATTAATTAAATTTATATATATGAATTTACTAAACATGAAAAAATGAATCTTGTTGACATATATCTCATATAGAGTATTGCTTCCCAAACCATTGAGATTCTATTTGGTAATGTTTATTGTTTACTTCTATTTGGTGCTGATTAATTTGTAGCTTCTCCTATCTAGTTATTTGCATTGAAACTGTAAGTTTCTTGCGTGGAATGACGCTAGTTTAACGGCGTGCCAATTGCAACTGTTTTTTTTATTTTTGTGTTTCTTATTTACAAAGAATGGTTAATTATTTGGTTACTCTATTGTATGTTGAAAACTTGTAATATGTCAAGGATTCATGTATGTTGAAAACTTATAATCTGTCATGGATTCATGTATGTTGTCATCATGTGAATTTAGAGAACTGCATTTTAGGCGTTTTTTATACTTTTTTATTTTATATGATACTTAAATGAAATTGCATGTCTTTGTAATGTGGATCAGAATTCAGAACTATGTGCTGCTGGCTATGAACCTTTTTTATTATTGAAATTGTATTTCTGTGACAGATATGATATCACATTGAACAATGTCAATCTTTGATGCTTACTTGTTAACTACTTCTACTTCTATCGACAGATATGATATTCCACATGATTTATTTTTATTTGGAGTTGTAAGTGTAATAAACTGATATGTGATTCATATTATCTGATTTTTTTTAACATTTTTGTTTATGATTTTTTTTTTGTTGTTTTTATGGTTTGAAGCTGCACCATCTGGAAGTAACACTTCCTGTTTGTTAGTGAAAGATTGGAGTAGAAGAAAAATGCAAAGGAGAAGGGTTTATGTTCTGTCGACTTCAATTGTCAGAAGTTCGATTCATAATTTGTTGCTATCCATCGGTGTTGTGATTCATCTTCATCAATGGTCACTCACAGCGATTGAGCTTTGCATTTAGTTGAGGTATATATCCGTACAATCGCCGGGTTTCTAAATTCACCGACACATTTCATTTTTTTTTTCAGGTTAGATTTTTTGTTCTAACATGTGAAAGTATTGCATTGATGGTAAATGTGTTTATCTGAAATGCAAAAATAATTTCTTTGTTGTATTTTAAGGTAATGTCTCCACATTTCTGGAGAAGTTCTAGCTCTTATAATTTTCTTATTTTACTTTGTGCTTTGTTCTATTCTATTTCCAATCTATGCTTGCTTACATTATTGTTGTGACTTAATGACTTAAATTGTTGATGAACCACATGTAAAATATGTCAAGGCTGAACACTAATTAATTTAAGGAAAGAAAACGGTGTCAATGACTCTCATGTTCCTAAGGTTGAAGTTAAGTAACTTTCTAACCACCAACCTGATGCAACAGGTGATCAAAATGATTGTCCTATCTGGTTTTCCTTTGGTTGCTTCTAGAGAGCAAGATGATTACATTTAATGACATTAAATTCATCGATTTAAGCTTATTAATTTTGTATGTATGATATTTGTATTCCTGATGCAAGGAAGTAAGTTCACTATTGCAAAATAAATCTTCTTCCTACCTAAGGGTGGCCAAGCGAGTTTATTTATTGGATTAAATTTGGATACACTGACTGTAAATTTTTTTACACGTGTATCCAATCAAATCACGTCATGTAGATATTTGTGGTCATATTTTAGGAAGTTGCTTATAAATGTGGCACAATAATATGATTTGACTGGATGCATGTGTAAAAAACTTTTACACCATCAGTGTAGAGCAATTAAACTCTTATTTATTTCTATTTTATTTATCTTTGTCAAACTTATTTTTAGTAACTTGTATAAGGTTTAGTGAGATAATGGGGACATTTTCTAGGATTTCACACTGTTAAGTTATAATTAGAGGTACTCTTCGCGTTACACACCGATGTTGTAGGGAATAATTTAGCTAGGATTGAATATTATTATGGTATATAATTATTTCTGATCAACTATATAAGACTAACTATTCTAAGCTATATTACAATACAATAGATCCACTGTAACTAACTATACATCATCAACTTGTAAGTGGTGAAGGTAGCTTGCAGTGCAAGTAAACCAGTAAATGACAACTAGTTTAACAATTTCAGTCAGGATTCGAGCACAAATTCTTCTGAGTAATTTATCCTTTGAGTATATATATATATATATATATATATATATATATAGGGAGCGATTCCGATCAGAACATTTTGCTATTGTGAGAAATGAGAACAATCGATTACATCCGTTTGGTTTTAATTATTTAAAATTAGTGGCTTTGATTGAATATTCCTTAAAATAAGCGCACACAGTTGATTAACAAATATATTATTTTGCATCCTTATTAATTACAGCTTCTTTCTTTAATAGAATTAAAATATTCTTTCATTATCGCCGCAATATATTCCTCTGATATTTCTTTGGAGAGTAAGCATCCATTTAAACACTTCTGGAATATAGTATTAGCATTTTACCAACAATTTGTCATAAAAAGAAAATTAGCATGTACCAACAATGCAATTATAAGCTTCTATATGAATTAAGCTTCTCAATCATGGACCTATACAATCCAACAATCATGAGCAAGTAATGTACACAATACCAACGTTCCATTGATTCGGTCCTTGAATTATATACGCCTTGATTTTGACATGAAAATGTTTAATAGATTGTGAATATAGTAAAATACTGTAACATGAAAGATAGATTGTGGATATAATAAAATACTATGAAGCATGAACACTGGACAGAAAAAAAATTTTAACATTGAAAACGTTTAATTCAAAAAATGTTTGTGCTTCATATTAAAATACGCGTTTGAACCAAATAAAAAATACACAATTTAAAATTTTATTTTTCTCTAAACGTTAGAGGTTTTTTTGTTGAATAGGTAG
This sequence comes from Trifolium fragiferum, assembly GCA_954870985.1. Classification (NCBI taxonomy): domain Eukaryota; kingdom Viridiplantae; phylum Streptophyta; class Magnoliopsida; order Fabales; family Fabaceae; genus Trifolium; species Trifolium fragiferum. The sequence continues at coordinate 42,732,067 of OX940793.1, forward strand.
GTGAGGATGATATTGAAAAGTTTTTTGAATTGTAACAAAAAATATTGAAAAGATCGTTTAATTATTTTTTCTTCAGTACACAAAGATTTTTCAGTTCTATTGGTGAAATAAATGTAATTAATTTTGAGAATGAAGTAATTGTTAACCGTGTGCTTATTTTAAGGAATATTCAATCCAAGCCACTAATTTCAAATAATTAAAATTAAACGGATATAATCGATTGTTCTTATTTCTCACAATAGTAAAGTGTTCTCGTCGGAGTCATCCCATATATATATATATAACATGTTCATTATTGAAAAGTTTTACCTCTCACCTCTCTAATTTAATATCTCCACCTCTTTGTCACATTTGAAAGAAGGTTTGGGTAACAATACACCAACAATACAAACGGTTTACGTTCTACTAAAAATAATAAAAATGGTTTTACAAACGGTTTATTTTTTGAAGAATATAAAAATCTTTGTGGCATTCATAATATTTAGTTCTAGTCATGCTGGTATTACATAATTAGAAGAGATTCTGAACTGATAAGTTCATGTTTGAACTGTGTAGTTTTATGTTTTAAGAAAGATTGGAAAGTTGTGAGACAGTGTTTGATAATATGATATAAGTTTTGATTGAACAATATTTGGTATCTATTGTATTGTTTGTTTAACTAGTTTAGTGCTATACCTATTTCAGCATTTTCAACTGTGATTAAATGAAACTTGTAATTTATTATTGTTAAATATGTAGATTAACTTCATCTATTTTTAAAACTTGTGTTACAGAGAAAGGGAAGCAATATTTATCAAATCACCACTGGAGTCCACTCCTTGCAAGAGTACGAGCTAATCCATTATATGTTCAAATTAACCAATCCTTACTTTGTGTGTGTGAGTTTTTTTTTTAATAAGGCGAAGATCATCTAGACATTATAGGACAAAATATGCTTCACCCATCCTTGCTTTGTGTTTCAGTATGAAACTTTTTTTTTTTTTTTTTGAATCAGCATATATTAATAAGCATCCTCCATACAAGAAGTATGGGAGGAGCAAGATCAAAAGGGGGAACCCCATTACAAACAGCAGAGGGCAAAAGACAACACCCACACTACAAGAAACACAAGAACTAAGGCTAAAAACATGATAAAACAGCAGCTAAACTGCAGCAGCCTACACGAGCACAACAGCCCCAAAACAGCACGCCTAAAAGCACCTAGACAGAACCAAAACAAAAAACCCCCCACGCAGCAGAAACAGATCAGGATCAGCGGAGGAGGTAGTCGCCCGGGTCCCAATTCCACTCGTAAAACAAGCACGGAAGCAAATTCAACCTACATAAACTCCACTTCCAAGACGCCACCTTAATAGCTTCTACAATCTCGGAAGGGTAAAAAAAGCCACCCGCAAACAAAGCATTACTCCGCGCCTTCCAAATTGACCAAATCGTGGCGTGCCAAATTAACATAAAACCATTCCGGATCTTCTCTTTACTCGCAAGACCTTTGACAATCACAAAAAGAGAATGTAAAGTAGGAGGGATTACCACTTGCACACCTAACCACTTGAAAATTTCATTCCACACCTTCATTGCACAAGGGCAATGTAGGAAGAGATGTAGAGACGTTTCAACACTTCCAACACACCCTAAACACTCCCATGGCTTGTCCGTTCCAAGAATACCCCGGATTTGGAGATTACTTCTCGAGGCGATCCTATCAAGCATAAGTTGCCAAGAGAAGGCAACTACTTTGGATGGCGCCGCACTATCCCAAAGTTGAGCAACAACCCCCACAACTTCATCATTCCCATCATCTCCCTCATTAAGATCCGTCATAAGCAAATTGTAGGATGATTTAACCGAGAAACCATTTCCCGGATCTGGAAGCCAACACCAACTATCCTCTTCCAAGGACAAAACCACCGGTTCCAAGAGCAAGAGTAAACCGTTGACAAGATCTTGTTCCCATTGGAAGAGATTACGGCGCCAAGAGAAAGACCAAGACAAACGATCCCCATTCAACACAATACAATCAACCACCATGCTTTCTTTTTGGTTTGAAATTGAGAACAACCGCGGAAACAAATTAGCTAGAGGGGCATCTCCAATCCATTTGAAGACCAAAAAGAAGTCGATCTCCCATTACCTACTTTCCGGACCGTATTATCAACTAGCCAATTTTTTCCGGGCACCGCCGTCTCTAAAGCCACAATACTCTTCCACCAACTAGATGCCAACAAGGGGGTTCTAAAGTTTTGGCTATCCAAGTGAGTCAAAATGTGATTCCCATATTTCGCAATTAACACCTCCTTCCACAACGGTCTTCCCGGTTGAATAAGCCGCCACCGCCACTTGGACAAGAGACTAAGATTAACCGTACGCACATCTCTAACTCCAAGCCCACCTTTATTTTTTGCCTTACACACCACCGACCACTTCACCCAATTCACCTTCTTCCCACCCTTAAAGTTTCATATGCGGGTGTGTGTGTTTGCCTTACACACCACCTTTCAGTATGAAAATTTTTCGAAATCAACTTTGTAAGACTTATTTTTAGTAACTTTGAGTATAGGGTTTAGTTAGATCATGTGGACATTTTTAGGATTTGATACTATTAACTTATAAGTAGAGGTACTCCTCACCTTATGCGTTAATTTGGTAGGGTTGAATTTTGATAGAATTGAATATTATTAAGTATCGTATAGACTTATTTTAGGATTTGTGAGAAACATTCTGTCACAAACATTACTTGCTTTCAATAAATCCTCTATAAATATTTCGTTAGAAATATGAATTTTGGAGTTTGTGAAAAAAATATTCCGTCACAAACATGAAAGAGTGTTAATTTTGTTAAGCAATTGCTATGAAATATTTCAATCTTTACATTTCTCCTAAAATCATCACTGATAGAATAATTCATTTCAGGGGAGTTTATTAACCTCTCGAGCCTAATGTTTTGTTCTATAAAAATAAATATATTAAATAAAAATAAAATTGAAAATAACCAAGACATTTTTTTTCGAGAATCCGAGCTCAATTAATTCAATTTTTGAAAGAATTGTTCCCATCTGACCCTAAAGTATCACCCATAAATACAAAAAAAAAAAAAAAAAGTATATATAGAACTGAAAATGAATAATTTGATGAAATAATCCCAAAACTCATCTTCCCTTTCCCTGCTCCTAAAAAATGCCAAAAATGAATCTAAACCCCAAGATTTGTCTCTAAAAATGAAAAATTTGATGAAATAATCCTATGGGTGCGTTTGTTTAAGCTTTAAAAAAACACAGAAGAATAGTTGATGAAGGTCTATAGTGTTCATCTTTCCAATGAAGATGACTTTAATTAAAAGAATCCTGTTTTTATTTTTACATTTTATTAATTAACAATACTCTATTTCCACCATGCATGCCCTATTTAACCGGAAAACATTTTTCTAGTGATTCAATTTGGATAAAACTACCAAAACACACATACATATTTTAAAATTTGTGCATGTTGGCTTAAACTTTGACTCATAAATATTTTAATAGTAAAAAGAAATGTGTATCAAATATCTAACCTCAAGAGTATTTGATGTCAAGAGGATAGTGATGATGAGAAGAAGATGCCATGAAGCCATATTATATGAACTGGAAGGATGAGTAAAATTTGATGATATGAACATAAAGCAATTACTAGAGGAAGAGGGAGAGAGTAAATGAGAGTATGTGAGCGAAAGTTATTTAAAGTTGTTCATTCATTGTTGTATAAATATCATTATTGATTACTAATTGTATATATTACCCAAAGATATCACGTACAAGCATGTGACTTGGACTGCATCCCTATTTTGAAGCATAACAAAGTTGGTAACTTTTCAAAAAGTGCTTGTGAGAAATGAAAAATTGAACTAGGTTTAATAGCACTAAACTAGATTTAATTTCATAAATATTATATAATTCTGTGTTTGTCAAGAAATAAAATGTGTAATAGTGCCTAGCCACTAACTAGGTTTAAAAATTGCGTGTTTTGCAAAAAAGAAAAGAAATACAGTTCATAAGATCAAACTTTTAAAATATTCTAGCGAAAAAAAAAAAAAACATTTAAGATAATAGGGTGTTGATTTGAACTTGCAATACAATAAACAAACATTTTAAATGAGGTTGAAAATTTGCTTAAGCTGGAAATCATTATAACAAAAGGCACCCAAATTAAATCACAACCTAATTAGTTAGTTAACACATTTTCACATATTTGTTAGTTTCACATTAAGAGAGTTGAATTCTGACCTCCCAATCCAATTGAATAATAAGATGCTAAATTCATTAAACTAAACTCCAACATTAGCATTTTAGTAACCATTTTAGTAGCTCAAGCGGAAACCTCCAAGCTGCGCTTATCATCAATAAGACCTTGACAACTGGGATTGAAAATGAGTCGAGCTGAGTCAAACTCATATGAACTCGACTCGATAGGAATTGGTTCAACTTGAAACTCGACTCGAGTTCGATACAAACTCTTTTTTGGGCTCAAGTTCGGCTCATTAAAAGTTTATGAACAGTTCGGTTCGACTCATTAGATTCAGTTCATTTTCATCTCAAAACTCAACTCTAGAGTTCGACATAAATCCCGACTCGACAAAAGTTGATTCAGTTGAAAATTCGGGTTAAGCTCCATATAAACCGTCAACTTCAAGCCAAATTGACCTATACCTAGATCAATTCCACTCATCAACTCAAATCATATAATATACTTTTAAAGCTAAAAATTTTAGACTGCATTTTATTCAATGTCTAACAAGTAAACTCATAAAATTAGACGAGGACAATATTAATTAAGCTTAATTAATAATTAATATTGAGTACCTCAAAATTGAGTGACCAAGAAAATACAAAATATTGTGTATATGTCAAAGCAAAATGGGATGAGTACCAAAAAATTAAACTCCGAAGAAGTAAAAAAGGACTAAAATTAAAATCCTATTTATGCCAAAATAGAAACTTTTCTACCAAAATTTTCTTTAATTAATAACTTACTCTGCAAAAGTCACGGATAAAATATTTTATCCAAGCCTTAAAGCTACCATAAGCTAGAAAAGGAAAATATACATCAACTTGTGACAGTCATTAATTAGAGATAAAAAAAAATTGTAATTTTTAATTGGCTTCTACTAGATGTCATTGTTTTCTTTCCAGTAAGGCTCTATATATATAGGTTGCTACTAATTAATTTTAGAAGTACAATGAATTTATTTTCAATATGAAAAATATTTTTCAAATAGTAATTATGTCTTAAATAAATAACTTTTTACTTTTAAACAAATATATATCAACTTGTGAACACTTCAACTGCCCGGGGATCCAAACTTAGTATATTTTTACGATAGCACTCTTTCTTTTTTTTTTTTTAGGCAAAAGAGAAAGGCACAATCAGGCTAGCAAAGACATCCCAACTAGGTTGGCACCTCAAAGCAAACCCAATTAGCAAGCCAATCCCCAAATATTATTAAAAAGAAAATAATAACAAAGATACAATGACAACCTGGGGGGACTAGACCAAAACCCAGGTGGGAGCATAAGTAATACAACTGCCTCATTAAAAACCTTACCTGTAAAACCCTATGGGAAAAACCAAGTGAAGGGAAAAAGAGTGCAGTGCTCCAAACAACCAAAAAAAGTGTGCAACCAAACATAATTCAAGAGTTACAAAGACGAAAACTAGGAAAACCTAATTTGTTACGATCCAAAGCTTCAGTTAAGAAAGAAGGAGGCACACTCCAAGAGGTGTAAGCTGAAAGAGTCAATCCAGTATTAGCTAGAAGATCAGCAACCTGATTGCCTTCCCTATAAGTGTGAGTGATGATATAATTCTTCTGGGATAATAAGTACATAGCATTCTTCCATCTGTTTCTAAGGGACCAAACCACGGGCTTCAAAGGATTCTTAAAAGCAGCAACCACAGCAGTAGAGTCCGTTTCAAACCAAATATTATTCCAGTGATTATGAGAAGCTATCTCAATGGCCTTCAGGATACCACACAACTCAGCAACTAAGGATGATTCAAACCCTATAGGCTCAGCAAAAGCAAACAGGAAATCAGAGAGATGATTTCTGAAAACCCCTCCACAAGAAGCATTGCCAGGATTTCCATTAGAGGCGCCATCTGTATTACATTTAATCCAGGAAACCAAGGGAGGATGCCAAACTACTTCCTTAAGGATTGGGATACGAGGATGATGAATAGTGATATTGAAGAATTTCAAGATAGAGAAGTCTCTAATAGAGTTGGAAGAAGGTTTCTTAGTGTGATTACCTGTAAGGGCAGTAGAAGCAATGATTTGTGAAAGGGCAGAACCCCAAGTCATAACCTGATCCTTGTATCTAGCCCTATTCCGAGCCATCCAAATGGTATTGATAATATTGATAAGAGCAGCAGTGATAGTCACTTTACACTGCGGGGACCAATTCATGTCACAGAGACTCCACATATCATCCATGGAAGTGAACTGGATCGTGTGATTAAGACACCCAGCAAGGCAAGACCAAAGCTTAAAAGCAAAGCTACACTCAAAGAAAAGGTGATAGGAGGATTCCACTGAGGCTTTGCAAAGACTGCACATGGAGGCGATGTAACAACCCCTAGACCTAAGATGATCATCAGTAGGGATTTTATCATGCATTAGGCGCCAAGCAAGCAAAGATTTGGAGGGTGGAATATCCGGACTCCAAATAGCCTTGGCCCAATGCATCTCTTGTAAAGAAGCAGCTTTGAATAAATAAGCCTCCTTGAGGCTCAAGTCACCAGTATCAGTATGCTTCCACATCAACTTGTCATTGGTTTGCTCTATAGGAATTGTAACCTGGGATATTAAAGAGTAAAGCGTAGGATAAACCTGGGCCAAAGGAGAAGGAACAAACCACTTGCCTTGGTGAATAAAATCATTGACAGTAGAAATGAGACCAGGACGAAGGTGATCAGGAATGTTCAATTGCTCAGACAAAGGAATGCCACACCAACTATCATTCCAAAAATTAATATCCTTACCATCTCCCACCAACCAGATAGAGTTGTCAGTAATGATTGATAACTCTTCCTTCATGCTGCTCCAGAGAGAAGAGAATATGTGATGTTGAATGATATTCTTGCCACGAAAAACCCTAGCTTTGAGAATAGAAGCCCAGGAACTATTAGATTGAAGGAGACTCCAACATAGTTTGAGATTAGATGCTGCATTTAAGGTGACCAAAGATCTAATATTTAAGCCACCCTGAGCATAAGGACGACAAACTTTATGCCAGGAAACAGTGACTAGCTTCCTTTTATCTATATCCCCACTCCAAATAAAATTCCTTATACACCTTTCAACATCCTTAAGGAGAGTAGTAGGCCAAGAGTAAATAGAAAAGCTATAAGTAAACATACTATGAATAATAGATTGCACAAGCTGAACCCTACCAGCCATGGTCAAGATAGCTGCCTTCCAAGCTGACAATTTATGCCTAACTTTATCTGCAAGAGGTTGGAAATAAATGGCTTTAGGGCGTCCTTTGAAGATAGGAACCCCAAGATATATGAAAGGAAACGAGCCAACCTTGAAATTCAACTCTTGCACAATAAGAGACAACCTACCAGGAGTAATGGAACCTGAAAGAATAGTGGACTTAGAAGAACTGATAACTTGACCAGACTCCATAGCATATTGATTGAACAACCTATTCAGCGCCTTGATGCCAGACAAATTACCCTTGCAAAAGATAAGAATATCATCAGCATAGAAAGAATGGGAGGGAACCAAAATATTCCTGGCACCCTTGATTTGGCCTAACTTGCCTTGATTGACCAAAAGAGAGATAGCTCTACTTAACACATCCTCAGCCAGGCAGAACAAGAGAGGAGAAAGAGGATCTCCCTGCCTAACTCCTCTAGAACAGGTGAAGTAACCATGTGATTTCCCATTGACAATAACTGAGAGATAAGCTGAGTGAAGAATAACTTTGATCCAAGTGCAGAAGATATCATTAAAACCAAACTGATGTAAAACTTTAAGAAGGAAATTCCAATCCAAAGTGTCAAAAGCCTTTGTAATATCAATCTTGAGGGCTAGATTCCCTCCAAAGGACTTGTTGTGGAGCAGATTGGTAGCCTCTGAAGCAATGCACAAGCAATCTTTGATGTTTCTATTATGAATGAATCCTCTTTGCTCCTCTGAAACAATGTTAGGCATAATAATAGCAAGCCTGTCAGCAAGAATCTTGGAAATTATTTTGAATTTGAAATTGGCCATAGCAATTGGCCTGTATTGATCAATAGAAATAGCAGTAGGAGACTTGGGAAGAAGAGCAATGATGTTAGAATTAAAACCAAGCATGATCCAATTAGAGGTGAAGAACTGAAGAACTGCATTGATGACATCCCCACTAATTATATCCCAATAGTGTTGATAGAAGAAGGCACCAAAACCATCTGGCCCAGGAGCACTGTCAACATTAAGAGCAAAGACTGCATCTTTGATTTCAGCAGGAGAAGGAAGCATAGTTAAAACAGTGTTAACATCATCAGTGACTAAATGAGGAATAACTTCCTCCACAAGTTTAGAGTCCTGCAAATTAATGTTAGAAGAAAACAAAGACTTATAGTATTGAACAATGTGGTCAGAGATAGAATCTTGATCAATAAGAACCTGATCACCAGCTTGGAGAGAAGTAATAGCCTTAGAAGATGACTTAAGCTTGGCTATTTTATGAAAATACTTAGTGTTACGATCCCCTTGGAGATGCCAATTGAGTCTAGCTCTTTCCTGCCAGTAAACCTCCTGCTTGAGAAGAGCTTCCTCAAGGTTGGTATTGGCATGCTTCTCAGCTTTGAAAAGATCATCAGAGATGCCATTCATCTGGATTTGTTGCTGAATATGATTGAGGTGCTGTTCAGCTTGAGTAACGGCAGTGTTTACATTACCAAAGGTGGATTTATTCCAATCCTTCAATTTGAGCTTAAGAAGTTTGAGCTTTTTATTTAAAATCTCCATAGGGCAACCAGAAACCTCACTACCCCAACAATCTAAAATAAGCTTCCTACAGTCATCATGCAAAGACCACATCCTCATAAACTTGAAATTAGAAACAACAGACACAAAGGATGTTTGGAATTCAAAAAGCAAAGGGAAGTGATCAGATTTATGCTTTGTGAGAGCAGTAACAACAGAAACATTACACACATCCAACCAACCTTGATTACAAACAACTCTATCTAGCCTCTTCTCAGTGTGCCTATTACCACCTCTTCCATTATTCCAAGTAAATTCTGCACCCTTGGTAGGTAAATGCAGCAGATGAAAAGTGTCAGTCCAAGCCCTGAAATCTTCCATAGGTAATCTAGCTGGAGAAGAGTGACCTCGATGTTCATGAGCACCCAGAATCACATTGAAATCACCCATAAAGCACCAGGGCACCACATGTTGAGATTGTAAATTGTTAAGAGAATCCCATAACCTTCTCCTAGCAATGTAGTTTGTGGAAGCATAAACAGCAGAAAAAGCAAGCAGTTGATCATGATCCATGATAGTAAAAGCCACATGCTGGTCATCAGAGAAAAGAACATTAGGTTGAAGATCAATCCTACAAAAACACCAAATATTAGGCAACTGACTATGTCTAGTGTTAGTAGCAAATAACTTAAGATTAAGATTAACAAGCCATCTTTTAGGAAAATCATCAAAACTCATCCATGGCTCAGACAACAAAACCAAATCTGGTTTGTGAATAATTAAAAGATTCTTGAGAGCTAATCTTGTAGGGGAGTTAGCCAATCCCCTTGCATTCCAATAAAAGCACTTCATCTGAAAGGTTTTGAGGAAACCTTGGACCTGGTAGCATAAGAGTCTTTACTGGATTGGAGTAATTTCTTTTGAGCTTTCTTTTGATTCTTGGAAAGAGCTACCTGAAAACCATCTGCAGGAGGATCATTTACATGATTCACTAAACCATGGGTAGTCTCTTCCTCCTCCACCATATTGGCCCATGATTCTTTCAAAAAATTCATATCTTGCATAATTCTTTCAGGTGTCTGCCTTGGAGGGTCCATGTTAACATCAACATTACCGAGGGTTTGCGTAGCATTGACAAAGGAACCATCAGAATCATTATAACCATCAACATCATGAATTTGCCCTTGGACTGCCAAATGTTCAGAGGCTTGAGACTCTCCAACAGGGCTCAACACAGTAGTAATTCATTACGATAGCACTCTTTCATTATGACATTCATTAGAGATAAAAAAAAAAATTGTAATTTTTAATTGGCTTCTACTAGATGTCATTGTTTTCTTTCCAATAAGGCTCTATATATATATATATATATATATATATAGGTTGCTACTAATTAATTTTAGAATATATACAATGAATTTAATTTCAATATGAAGAATATTTTTCAAATAGTAATTATGTCTTAAATAAATATATTTTTACTTTTAAACAAATATAATGCATAATTTCTAATACAAAATTTCTATCACTAGGACACACTAACAAATTGTCCTAAGAGTAAATGTTAGCATTTCCCAACAAATAAAAACACTTAAAAAATCTGACTTCACTTGATCATCTTTTTATTTCTATTCAAAATTATGTAGTCTTTTTAAAATAGAATGTGTAGATTAATGTGTTAGAGTGAATTATTTTAAATAATAGTTAGTTATTTTATTTTTTGGTCAAGATATATAGTGATTTATTTTAAATAACCAACAATAACACCATTCTTAATTAATAATGTAGATTTCTTAATTTCCAAATTTAAAATATAATTCAACTAACAAAAATTTCCAAATTTCAAAGCCACTAGGTTTTGGTCAATCCTCATCTCATTGTAAGAAAAAAAAAAATTCTAAATTTCATCACATTAAAAAAGAATTCATAAGATGCTGGTGCTTGACATTAAACAACAATTTTCTTGGTGAACCATCACTATTCACTTCCATTTTACCCAATCTATATAATTGACTACTTACAGTGCTACAACTTTATAACCCAATAAATTGCCTTAAATCCAAACTTTATATTAAGAAATTTTAGGTCTAGAGAATTTTCTTAGTTATATATCCAAAAAAAAAAAGAGAATTTTCTTAGTTCCCCTCTATATTTAGATTTTCTCAAGTAATTATTTTGATTCTCTTATTTAATTAAATCTATTTTTTTAAGTCCCAGATTAGATCTATTAATTAGGGCGTAAACAACTATTAAGTCAAGGAAAAATAAAATGAGATGGTGCAAGCCTCATATGAGGTACCGTAAGTCTCTTCTATCTTAATCAAGATTCTGGGTTCTATCTCTAGCATGGGTATACATCAATGTTAAACCTTTTAGGATGCATTTAAATTGCTAAAAAATAACGGATTGTACTGAGGGCTAGGGAACGAGACAAAAATTGAAATTCTTATCTCCGTTGAACGACGGTACAACTTTTTATCCTCTGAACAAGTTTTCTAATATAGCCAAATAATAATTTGTCCACTAAACATCGTACAATACAACATTTATTCAATATTTTAAATTTTGTCATGTGATGTTCTGTCTTTTACTGCTTTGTATAATACTTACATTTTGCAGATCAAACAGACTCTTAAAAGAATTTGTCATCCATTTAGGTCCCACAAAATTCAAAAGATTAGTTTATGTAGTTGTGTGTCTATCAAATATTTAATGAAGGATGATGAAGGTTAATTTTCAGAGTCCTCGCCAAAAAATATAAATTAAGTTACAGAAAACATAAATATTCCATTAGAAAAAATTAAACATAATACGCCAACGTCATACACATAAATTAATAACATTAATTAAATACAAAACAAGATTACGGATATACATCCATGTTAAACTGATTATACTTTATTTGGTTCAACCATGTCAACTGTGATTTCATCAAATGTCATACGATAAATTAAACTTGAAGATATCATAGCTTCAACATATATGTCTTAAATTGTTGTCGCTTTCAAGTTTTATTTTGGTGAAACAAATTCATTCATCTGAGTTTAATCTATATAAGACATCATCAAATGCACCAAATGTACTTAATTCTTCATATTCCAAGTTTTTATTCCTGAAAATATAAAATAAAGAAAAACATGTAAATTGTTCTCATAAACCTTATTAAAACCCTAATTTATTTAGATAAAATACTACTAGTACTAAATATTAGGTATATTTTGGGCTTAAGCCCTCACAAATATTTAAAAAAAAAATAAAAAAATTAGTATATAAGCAATTAAAAATAAGCATTGTGAATTTCACTAAAGCAATTAAAAATAACTTGGGATTATGGACAATAAATTGGGGAGTTTTTAGAATGATTGCGTAAAATTGAAAAAAATTTAAAACGGGTAAAGTTATTATGCATAAGGTATTTCGCTGAAGTTTGACCGAGACTATATCTGATCCAATTTTTTTAGATCCATAAATTAATAAGGCCATAATTTCTGATGTATTAATTTTATATCATTCTCCCATCATTGTTCAATACATAATATTAAACTATTGGAATGTCTGTATAACCATATATGGCGTGAAGGAAATCGATCAGCTGATTGGTTAGTGAATTTTAGTTTAACTTTGACCTCATATGATTTGCATGTTCTAGGAGTTCCTCCTAAAGAGCTTCAAAGTCTTCTTTTTGATGATTTTTCCGGTGCTTGCATGCCTCGGAATGTTTCTATAGTTCCTTAGCTTCTTTTTTTGTCGGGCTTTGCCCTCTTTTTGTACAAAAAAAAAACAGGTTAATAGGTTTTTACCCCCTGCAAAGTATGCGAGTTTTGCGTTACCCCCCTGTAATATTTTTTTTTGAGATTACTCCCCTGCAAAATTTATTTTTTTGACTTACCCCCCTATTGCTGACGTGGCAAGCAAAAAAAACAGAATAACCGATTTAAAAACAACACTTTTTAAATCGATTGAACAAAATAACCGATTTAAAAAGTGCATTGAAGGGGGCAAATAAAAATAAATAAATTTACAGGGGGGTAATCTAAAAAAAAAAAATTACAGGGGGTAAAGCAAAACTCGCCTACTTTACAGGGGGTAAAGACCTATTAATCCAAAAAAAAAAAAATTAAACTATTCGAAATCTCATTTGATCAAAATGATGAGATTTATTGATCTAATAGTTAAAACAAACTTGTGCATGGTGATAAAGTTATCTCACTTGTATACATATAAGACAAAACCATTTTTATATATGTACATGAATCATACAAACATAAAAAAACTTACCACATTTTTGTTGATGCTTAACATTTGTTGATATCCAATCCAACGATGAAGGTGCATGAGATGATGTAGGCCATGAAATTCACCTTCATCTTATTAATGTTCATGCACATATCAATAATGTTAGTATTTTTTATTTTTTTTAACTCTTTAGAGGAAGCTTATCAAGGTTTGGATATAGTATGGAGGACTATTTTGTTGGTATATCGTACCTTGAAGAGAGGCATAAGAATGTAGCGAAGATAGTGAAAAGGAGAAATAGTTTTGAGATGTGGGAAACCATCTTAGTTTAATTAGAACTAATTGATTTTTAGTTACTAGTAAACTTTGAGTGGAAGGAATATAAGTTCCACCTATATATAGTGATTAGTGCATCATAAATTAGAAAACAATTGGCTATTATTGATTTTTCAACTTGCCAATTCATTAATAGACTTTTCTTTTGTTGACCAAACCATATAATTTTTTATGGGAAAGTCTAATATGGACCACTTGTTCAAGTGGTCCATGGTGGACTAATGCTATAACGAATACGAATTTTATAAAATTCACCGTTGGATTGAAAGTTTATATCATATAGATCATCCATAAAAAAAATTAGAAAAATTTAAAATCATTTGATATGTTTTTGGAACTCATTAAGATTTACCGTATTTAATAAACCGTTAATCTTTGATAGGTCTCAAAAACATATCAAATGATTTTGGATTTCTCTAAATTTTTGTATGAATGATCTATATAATATAAACTTTCAATCCAACGGTGGATTTTGTAAAATTCATTTTCGTTATAATACTTTTAATGTACTTGACCATGGTGGACCACTTGGATCACTTGACCACCATAGCATTGGCCTATAATTTATATTTATATAGTTAGTATATTTAGACTCTAATGGTCAAATTGACATGGGTTAATTTAAGTAATAAAAAAAGTAAACAAGAAAGATAAAGAAAACCAAAAGAACAAAATCAGTGGTAAACAAATATACGCTTGTTGCACATTGGACATTCTTAAGGAAAACTTTTCTCTCTCATCCAAAAATTTCTCTCTCACTTCTCTCTTCACCACAACCCTAATCTCGCCGCCGTCTGCTTCCCTCAAATCCAATAGTGCCGGCAAGATGTAGATACCGGTCGCGGTGGTACGACGAGCTTTCCTGGCTCCGTACCACCAGGTCTCGGTTCCGCCACGCCTCACCTCCGTCTCACCTTTGGTTTTTTAAATTTTCCGTCTGTTTCTTCTGCTGTTGGGGTTTTCCAGTTGCGTTTGGTGTGGTGGTGGTGCGTTTTGGTGTGGTGGTGATGCTGTGCTCCTTTCCGGCGCCGTTTTCGTTGTTTCCTGAGGTGTTTGGTGTAGTGGTGGTGCTGTGCTCTTTTCCGGCGCCATTTTCGTTGTTTCCTGAGGTGTTTGGTGTGGTGGTGGTGCGTTTTGGTGTGGTGGTGGTGTTGTGCTCTTTTACGGCGCCGTTTTCATTGTTCCCTGAGGTGGTTTTGCGCCGGCGACGGGTTTGGGCGGTGGTAACGCCGGCGAAATCGTGTTTTCCGGCGGCTGTGGGGTTGCTCTGGTTTGGTGGTGGCTCTCTGTTTTTGTTATGGTGATGATGGCTCCTCCGTCAAGGTTCTGGCGTCACCGTGCCTTCTCCGTGGTGATTCTCTCCTTGCGTCTACTTCCTGCTGTTGCGTTTTTGGCTCTGTCCGTTTCTTGTGTTGGGGTTTTGTTGTGGTGTTGATGGAGGCGATAGTGAAGCAGCTGCAGTGGATCGGTGTAGCGTTTTGGTCACGGTGGAGGAGGTGGTCTGGAGTTTAGGTGTTTTGGTGTTATTTGGTGGTGTTGGTTACGGTGGGGATTGTTTCGAGGTGTTTGGTAGTGATGGTGGTTGGCTGAGGTGGCTGAGGTGGTGTTTGGCTGAGGTTTTTTTCTTGGCCTTAGTAGTTGTCCTATCGCGCTCGAAAAGGCGAGGTATGTAGACACTCCGTGTTGACGGATGTTGTTGTTTTATCATACCTCCAGGTGTTTCTCTGTGGGTGGATTCTCCCTGATATGAGAGTCTCTAACCATTTTCAAATATGGTGAGATGTTTGGATGGTTAATGCCGAGTGTGAGTGGATTCTCCCTGATATGAGAGTCTCTAACCATTTTCAAATATGGTGAGATTTGCAGGACTCTTTGAGTCGCTGAGGGTGTTCAAATCTGTTGAGATTTGCAGGGCTTTGGTATCTGGTCGAACTCTACTGCATCAGGTGTTGACTGTCGGTTCTTCTGCCTACCGGTGTCCCTCGACCTTCGACCTTTGGGGCTGCTTCCTGGATCCTGATGGGCCGAGTAATTTTAATTCGAGTTCAGAAGTTAGTGTCTAGCAGTGTCTCCTAGGTAGGGGTTTTCTCTAGAGGGTTTAGTGAACCACTATTGGTGTACGGGTGGATTGGGGTGCTGATTAGGTGTACTGTTTCTGGGTAATTGTGTTATATCACGTTACCTTTCGTTGTATGTTTCACAACAATTCCTTACACTTTTTATGGATGAGTTGTTTTTTAATAAAATTTAGCCGATTCAAAAAAAAAAGTGGTAAACAAATATACAATCGCTTTTAATTTGAGGATGTATTATTTTTAAAATGGGAAAAGGACAAATAGATATTTTTACAATAGTTTTAAGAGGGATTTAAACTCTTGGCCATATTTGTTTACTTGAGCTGGATGAAAAGGACAACTTATTCATTCTCAACCCGAAGAGCATTTATTATTTAGTTTCTTTTAATTGATTCTAAATGTAAAAATTTTATAAATCATTAGTACAAAATATATTATATAAACTAGTATTGAATATATGAAACCAAAATGTGGGATATATAAATTGATAGCCAAAATAAAGTTCATTAATAGTTCAACACACAATTTTATATCGTTCTCCCATCATAGTTCAACACATAATTTGTGTATCAAACACTATTTATAGAATCATTTTACACTAAATTTAATTGAAATCATTTAATTCTTGTGACTTTTATAATGACAAAAATATATTATATAAGAAAGAGAAATGCTTAGTAAAGCGAATTAGAATTCGTGAAAATTCACGAACATGTGCTAAACTCGCGGATCCACTTAATTAGTGTCTTACAAATTTTAATTAAATAAAAAAGTATCTTACAAAGTTGCTTAAAAGATCCATAATTTATATTTCTGGATGACTTTTGTTAAGGTTATAGGCAAAACAGTCCACCAAAAAAGAAAATGTGCCCACAAAAAAAAAAGGTTATAGGCAAAACAATTTTTTTTGTTAAATAATATTATTTCATGTTTTGTGGTGCAAAATAGAATAAATCTAGAAACAAGAATTGGATGTTCGTTTAGTGGTGTAAAATAGAGTAAATATACCACATTCAAGTTCAACACTTTGATATACTCAATGTGATTTTTCGAACATCGTCGCACGTTTTTTAAGAGCTGACGTCCATTTTAATTTTCACTCTATTGACATATATCCAATTATAACTCTTTCCTTTTTGGTGGCTTAACTTATACATTAGTATTCGATGGAACACATTCAACCTATAGATAACTCTTTTTGTGGCCTACATCTCAATGAAAACATCAATTGTTAGAATTTAAGTACACGAGGAAAACTCAACCAAAAAAACTAATCTACTAGATTGAAAAGTCTCATGATTTAAATACCATATTAACGACTTTGATACTCTTCAGTCACTATTATAAGCAATAAACCATTTTTCGGGTTATTGAAAAACTAATGTATTTGGTCTACAATATAAGCTAGATACATTATTTTTCCAAAGGTCCGTTTGTATTAGCTTATTTTTTGAGCTTATGCAATATAAATTATGTTTTATAATATTTTATAAGTTCACACTAGTGAAAATTGCATTTTTATAAAGTATTTTATCATAAGTTACCTTAACAAACTTATAATAATACATAAAAATTGCACAAACTCAAAAATAAACTAATTTAAATGAACCCTAAATCTAAAAAGATTTTTTTTACTTATAATAATGATCGGAGAAAATACTTAATATAAGATATGGCGTAAAATTTTATAACAAAAAAGTGACTAAAATTAAAATGAAATAAAAGTAAAAGATGCAAAATATGTTTAACTGAATAAATTAAGTGGATAAAAATAAATAGGATGAAAAAGAAACAAATAGGTTGAAAAAATAATATATTTATTTATATAAGAATGAAATGAGATCTGTATATATTATATAACCTTAAGCCTTATATATGTAAAATAATTAAAACGGTAAAGGCTATATTAGCTCCACATGTTCGTGAAATTCGTGAAGCATTTTGTCGTTGTATATAGCACGACTCTATCAGAAAACCAAAAAAGTTTAAGAAGTGCTTGAGAAAATTCGTGATAAAATAAAATATTGAAAACCAACACACAACATGGAAAAAACTAGACACAAAATCCTCAGAGAGTCGGTACACAATTGTATTAAAATTAACGAAAAACATATAAATTTTTGTCCATAAACTCTTTTTTTTTGTTGGTCAAGTAGCCTAGTGGCCAGGAAATTCACCTTAAAGGTGAGTAAATGGAGTTCCGGGTTCGAACCCGGGCTCCTGCACATATTGTGCGATATTCCTACCAACTGAGCTAAGCTCACGGGAATTGTCCATAAACTCTATTTTATAATAGTTCATGTAAATGTATCAATTAAATTTTATTTATAGGCTAAGTCTATGGTGCACTAAGTGAGACAAGTCTTGCACTATACAAAAATTTCTCTTAACCATTAGATCAATAAATCAATAAGTCTAACTATTTGATCAAAATATCACATCTCATTTGATCGAATGACAAGGCTTCTTGATCTAATAGTACGTTAAACCAAACTTGTACATGGTGATAAAGTTATCCCATATATGTACATGAATCATACAAACACAAAAAACTTACCATATTTTTGTTGATCCTTAACATTTGTTACAGCTCCATTTGACATCCAATTCAACGATAAAGGTGCATATCACATGATGATAGGCCATGGACATATATGTTCAGAAATCAATTCACTTTATTTTGGCTATCAATTTATATATCCCGCATTTTGGTTTCAAATAAGAGAACTCTATTGAAGTATTTTCTTTTCATTAATCTCTTATATTCACTTCAAGTTTATATCATCACATGCTTTTGATATACTTAGTACTAATGATTTATGTAATTGCTACAATAAGAATCAACAAAAGAATTTATATAACAATGTTCTTCGTGCCGAGAACGAGGAAGGTGGGCATCAGCCCAAGCAAATCATGTTCTAGTTCCAAAAGAAGAGAAATATACTAAAAAAAATCTAAATAGATTTTTCTTATTCTGAAACCCGAAATTGACTTGCATGAGTTCATGCACAACTTCCTCATTCTCAACCGGAAGAGCATTATTATTTAGTTTCTTTTTATTGATTCTAAATATAACAATTATATAAATCATTAGTTCAAAATATATCAAAAATAAACTAGTATTGAATATAAGAAAATATTGACACTACAAGAAATTTGACATATAGTGACGGAACAAATTTGTGGATAAAGAGCCAAAAACCGTGGGTATAGGTGCTAAAAACCTATACCGACGGACATTTTTTTATCACTTTTTAAGTATATATTGTGGCCTAATTATTATTCAATTGCTCTATTTGACCACCTTTTTAAAAATATATTGTGGCAAAATTATTATTTTTTTTTAAAAGTGGTCACTAACTTTATATATTCTTTTTTCTTTTGACGCATATATATATTCTTATATTAGAGACATTAAATTGCACCGATTATATTTTAACGGGTATAAGATTTATAAAATTGACCTTACATTTCAAATTTATATTATATAGATAGTTTATGTAAAATTTTATAAAAATTTAAAATCATTTGATATGTTATTGAAATTCACCAACATTAAGAGTTTATAAATTTTTATTGAATATTGTTAATTTTAATTGATCTCAAACTACTAGAAAAAAATCTTACTTTGAATCCTAGAGCTTGCCTCAAATGCTTCAAAGGAAGCAGGTCGTTTCGGAATGGATTTATCGATGTAAGTTTCTGTTTTTATGATTGCATTTTGATCTTTGATATTGAAGATAAACTTGGTTGCAACTGCGGATGTAGAGACCTATAAAACATTTATGTTATGGTCACAACTTGCAATTGTAATTATGGATCATAATTCAAAAACCATATTTATTTCCTTCTTTTCTAAGACTTACGTTATGCGTAGGTCCACCTAGCTACTGGAAGTAAATTTAATTTCCAAAAATATATAAAAAGATCATTAACAAGTGGAAGTCATAACACTAACACTATCATCAGATTCTAACGAACTTTGTGATATATGATGATGCCATTTGAATTTTGTAAATGTTAATTGCCATTGCCATTAATTAGCATATGACACAACACAACTTCCTATTTGGCAGCATTTGATCTATCATATCTCACACACCCTGAAGTGAAACTAAATTTTCATCATATTTATGATATGATAGTAATCAAAAAAACTCAACTGCATATTTTAGTCTATGCCTAAAGGTAGTTAATATATATACACCATTTCTATTTCTAAGATGATTCCTCATCTGCTATTTCTTTAGTCTTTTTGAATTAAATCATACTATTCATTTAAATCATACTATACACCTTTGTGAATCTTCCATATCTATTACATTGTGCTCCTAATTGTGTCACTTTAAATGGTATATCATATCATAATCACGATTTCTAGAAAACTAACAATGTTATGTTGTTAGCTAATATCACACTGATAACAATAGCTAGTCATACTTGTTTTGTCCATGGATTGCATCATCCTGTGTGTTCATATTTACTTGTTTGCAATTAGGCCTGGCCTTGAGAGTAGACAATAGGTGCGACGGTCTGAGACCCAATATTTTAAGGGGTCCAATTTTTTTTATACCTACCTATTAATATAAATTAAATTAAATTAAAAATACTTAAAAGAAAAAAAAATATGATTAGGCCAAGGAAATATGTGTAAGATTATTAAAGAAAATATCATTAAGGGGCCCAATTGGTAGAAAATATGATTAGGTATAATTAGTAGGATTATTAAAGAATAATTAGGCGGAGAGTTTGATTAATGCACTAGAATGTTTTGAATTTTTGCTTGGTATGGTTATTTGGTACGAGATTTTATTTGCTATTAATATGGTCAGTAAAAAGTTGCAATCTAAGTCTTTGTGCATTGATGCTAATTGAGATCATCAATGTCACAAGAAAGATTGAATGGTTTGACAACTTTGTCAATTGAGAAAGATACGTTGGAGGACATTGATGTTGATGAGCTTATCGATGATTTTGCATCTCAAAATGCTCGAAAAAATCACTTCATATGAATTTTTATGTAATTTTTTTTTATTTTGTAAAATTTATTATGTATTAATGTTATATATATTGAATGAAATAAGTTTTTTGTTATGTTTGGCCTAAAGCCCATAAAATGTCAAGAACATGACTGTAATTGCAATAAGTGTTTATATGACTAATAACTACTAGTGCAATATTTGATTGAAGTTATAGTGTTTCAGGAAAAAAAATGTTTAGCTAAAGTCATATATTATACATTCAAATATTTATGCAGGTTTAGCTGGAAGTTCATTGGCCAAAGATGATTTTTTCAGCACTCTTTGCTCATGATATGCACCTGAATTATTTGATCAAAGCCTTGACGAGATTATTAGTCAACTGATATATTGAATAATAATATCATGATGATACTGTCATAACTGCACATTATTGCAGCAGCTGTGCATATCTCCAATATATGATTAGTAGCATCAGTTTAATTGTAAAATAGCTTGATACTAGGCAATTATATTTGGAATGATTAGATATTGTATTAAACCTTGTACTTGTATATATATCAGGTCAAGAATCAATGAAAACATGAAATTCCATCTCAAATCAATTCTTGTTATGGTATCAGAGCAAGAAAATACATATCATAAACAATAATAGATTTGAATCATGTCTGACAACGAAAGCTCTCCTGTGAAGAAATCTTCCATTAAAACAAATGGAAAGGAAGGCAAGTCAGACGATGGAGTAGTCATCAGAAAGACCATCTCCCCCTATGATATCACTTCCAATGATAATCCTGGAAGTTTGATAACGCAGGTACAATTAAAGGGAGAAAACTATGATGAATGGGCTCGTTCACTCAGAACAGCTCTTCGAGCAAGAAAGAAATTTGGTTTTGTTGATGGAACGATCAGCAAGCCCGACGAAGGATCGTCAGATCTTGAAGATTGGTGGACAAACAACTCCCTATTGGTCTCTTGGATCATGAATACAATTGAACCTTCATTACGATCAACTATGTCGCATATGGAAGTAGCCATGGATCTTTAGGAAGACATTAAGGAGCGGTTCGCCGTCGTGAACGGACCACGTATTCAACAACTCAAAACAGAACTTGTTGAATGCAAACAGAAAGGATTGACCATTGTAACATACTATGGCAAACTGAAGAAGTTGTGGGAAGAATTGGCAAATTATGATCAGATCCCTGCATGCAAGTGTGGTCTTTGCACATGCAATATCAGTTCTGTGTTGCAAAAGAAACGTGAAGAAGAGAAAATTCATCAATTTCTCATGGGATTGGATGACACTCTCTTTGGAACAGTTCGATCCAATCTTCTCACACAAGATCCTCTACCCACACTGAACAAAATCTATGCAACACTGGTTCAAGAGGAACGACTTCGCACGGTGACTCGTATGGCGGAAGATCGTGGTGAGGCGATGGCGTTTGCTGTGCAGTCCAACTTTAAACGTAAAGAAAAGGAAGGCACGTGTAGACATTGCAATCGTGGCGGTCATGATCCAAACAACTGTTTTGAGGTCATAGGATATCCTGAATGGTGGGGAGATCGACAACGTGGACCGATGAAGGGATCCAGACGTGGGAAATCAGAACAATCTAATAACAAAAGTCGTGGAGGTACTGCTAAGGCTCACGTGGCACAAGCAAAAGGGTCAATGAAAGAGATCACTGCTGAAGTTCCAGGGGCTGATATTGGTCTTACTAGTGATCAATTGCAAACACTAGCCAGTCTTTTAAACAATGTCAAGCTTGGTCCAATTGAAAAGCTTAATGGTAAGTGTTCCCTTTTGCCATGGATTGTTGATACAGCTGCTTCACATCATATGACTGGTCAATTGGAGTGCCTGAGTAACATACACAATATTTTTGAGTGCTCTATTGGACTCCCAAATGGTGAAGAAACAGTGGCCACCAAAGAAGGAACCGTGGTGCTCAATGAAAGGCTACAACTGCAAAATGTCCTATATGTGCCCAGTTTGCAATGCAATCTTATTTCAGTGTCACAGCTACTGAAAAATTCTAATTACACTGTCCAATTTACTAACAAGTTATGTGTTATACAGGACCCCACTTCGAGGACGACGATTGGAGCGGGTGAACAAAGAGAGGGGCTGTACTATCTTAGAGGGAATGTCAAGGTGGCTGCAATGAAGACTATTAAAGAAGTATCTTTTGATTTGTTGCATCAAAGACTAGGTCATGCATCTTTGAAAGCGCTGCAAATGCTTCCAAATGTTAGGCTTAGTAGCAAAAATAATTTATGTACTCAGACTTGTGACATATGCCTTAGAGCAAAACAGTCGCGAGACAATTTTCCTATTAGTGAAAATAAAGCAACCACCCCTTTCCATTTAATTCATTGTGATTTATGGGGGCCTTATCGAAATGCTACTTTTTGTGGTGCTAGATACTTTTTAACTATTGTTGACGACTTCTCGAGAGCAGTGTGAATTTATCTTCTTGTTGATAAAACAGAAGTCTCTAGATATCTTTATCAATTTTTAGCAATGGTTGAACGAAAATTTAGTACACAAGTAAAGATCATTCGAAGCGATAATGGAACTGAATTTACTTGTATGAAACCAAATTTTCGTGATCGTGGTATTATTCATGAAACTTCATGTGTTGGAACACCACAACAAAATGGAAGAGTGGAGCGAAAGCATAGACACATTCTTAATGTTGCTCGTGCTTTGCGCTTTCAAGCCCAATTTCCAATTGAGTTTTGGGGCGAATGTGCTCTTGTTGTGTGTTACTTAATTAATCGAACTCCTACAAGAAATTTGGATGGTAAAACTCCATTTGAACTCTTGTATGATAAGCCTCCTTCTCTTGAGCACCTTCGTGTCATTGGTTATCTAGCTTATGCGCATAATCAACATCATAAGGGTGACAAATTCGCTAGTCGAAGTCGTAAGTGTGTATTTGTTGGTTATCCTTATGGCACCAAGGGATGGCGTATGTATGATTTAGAGTTGGGTGTTTTCTTTAACTCAAGAGATGTTGTTTTCTGTGAAGATAAGTTTCCATTTGCTGCAGAATTTACACCGCACCAGCTTGCATCTAAAGATGATCACATTTTGTCTGATGCCTCTTTAAATAATAATGTTGTTGAAGATGATTCCTTTCAACATGTTGTTACTGTACCTACTGTCTCTTCAGCTCCAGCAGTTGAAACTATCATGTTACATGATCATGACGAATCAGATGTCACACAACCAGTGGTTCCGGTAGTATCTCATATTGAATCTTCTTCTCTCGAGTCCCATGACAGGGCACCAGCTGTTGAAATAAGTGAAGAACCATCTACTACTGATGTTGTCGAAAATTTGGGACGTGGCCACCGTACCAAAATTCCTTCTACCAAGCTGCAAGGCTTTGTGACTAATACCATCTCTAAGATATGCCCCTCAAATCGTTCTACCGCTTCGTCACGTCCTTCAGGTACACCCTATCCCATAGCTACATATGTGAATTATGCTAACTTTTCACCACGGCACAGGAAATTTTTAGCCGCTGTTTCCGCAACCACAGAACTGCAAAGCTTTGCTGAAGCTGTCAAAGATATCCGATGGTGAGATGCCATGCAGCTAGAAATTGAGGCTCTTGAAAATAATGGCACTTGGACATTAGAAACACTTCCTCCAAACAAAAGGGCTATCGGCAGCAAATGGGTGTATCGAATTAAATATCATTCAGATGGAACTATTGAACGGTATAAGGCAAGGCTCGTTATTATGGGGAACAACCAAGTTGAGGGGTTGGATTATCATGAAACCTTTGCTTCGGTTGTGAAAATGGTAACTGTAAGAACCTTTCTCGATGTTGCTGCTGCAAAACATTGGGAACTTCATCAAATGGACGTTCATAATGCTTTTCTACACGGTGATCTTGATGAAGAAGTGTATATGAAATTACCTCCCGGTTTCAGAACTTCTATACCAAACCAGGTGTGCCGCTTGCGCAAATCTCTATACGGTTTGAAACAGGCACCCCGATGTTGGTTTGCCAAACTTAAAAGTGCTCTTCTACGGTATGGTTTCACACAGTCCTACTCTGATTACTCTCTTTTTACTCTACAGTGTGACTGTGTAGAGTTTGTATGTGTTAGTTTACGTGGATGATCTTATCATTTCGGGTAACAACAAGAAAGCAATCGAGTCCTTCAAATCCTACTTGAGCACATGTTTTCATATGATAGATCTTGGCTCTTTGAAATATTTTCTTGGCATTGAGGTGGCTCGCAATTCCACTGGAATTTTCTTGTGCCAACGAAAATATACACTAGACATCATCACCGACGCTGGATTATTGGGTGCTAAACCTGTTGGTTTTCCCTTAGATCAAAATCATCGTCTTCCATTGGCCACTGGAACTCCACTTTCCAATCCGGATCGCTATCGAAGACTAGTAGGTCGTCTGGTCTACTTAACTGTAACTAGACCAGAACTTTCTTACTCTGTTCATATGTTGGCTCAATTTATGCAAAAAACTTTGGAAGAACACTGGAACGCAGCTCTTCGTGTTGTTCGCTATCTCAAGGGAAATCCCGGCCAAGGTATTCTTCTCCGAGCTGATTGTGATCTTCAACTTAATGCCTGGTGTGACTCGGATTGGGCAGGTTGCCCGTTGACTAGGCGCTCTCTTACTGGATGGATTGTTTTTCTTGGGAACTCACCTATCTCTTGGAAAACCAAAAAGCAACAAGCTGTCTCACGTTCCTCTGCCGAGGCAAAATATCGTTCCATGGCTACTACTACATGTGAGCTCAAATGGTTGAAAGCATTTTTGTTATCTCTCGGTGTCCTTCAATCTAGCCCGATGAAGATATATTGTGACAGTCAATCAGCATTGCATATAGCTGCCAATCCAGTTTTCCATGAGCGCACAAAACACATCGAAGTTGATTGTCATTTCTTACGTGATGAACTCCTCAAAGGCAACATTTCAACTCACCATGTGTCCACTAATATTCAACTAGCTGATATATTAACTAAAGCATTGGGAAAACAACAATTTGATCACTTTCTAAACAAGTTGGGCATTCACAATTTGCATGCTCCAACTTGAGGGGGGATATTAGTCAACTGATATATTGAATAATAATATCATGATGATACTGTCATAACTGCACATTATTGCAGCAGCTGTGCATATCTCCAATATATGATTAGTAGCATCAGTTTAATTGTAAATAGCTTGATACTAGGCAATTATATTTGGAATGATTAGATATTGTATTAAACCTTGTACTTGTATATATATCAGGTCAAGAATCAATGAAAACATGAAATTCCATCTCAAATCAATTCTTGTTAGAGATCAATCTTCTCAAGTATGTCAATAAGCATGATCCTGGAGACCAGTATTCCATTTTGCAATTATATATTCTGAAACTAACTGTCAGTCCAATTGAAAGGCCCTTTTTTAATATAAAGATAAGGATAGTCTTCCACCAACCACACCACTGCTCACTCCATACTTATGTTCTAGAACTTGATGCCAAAAATCACCCCATCTGTCCTCAACCTCCAACACTATTTACCTATCTATGCTACATTAAACTCCTTCACTTTCCTAACATCAAGACCCCCCGACCTCGCTCTAGAGAGACCAGAGGAATCCAAGAGTCATGATAAAAATGCAAGAACAAACATAAAAGGAATCCAATGTAAGTGCACCAGTTCATCCTCATGTTTTAATAATTGTCAAAACACATGAAAATAGAGTGGAACATATTTTGGCAACATTACAAATGACTTGACAGCGAAAAACTATTTTTAAACTTTGAAAAATTGATTTTTAGGTATTTTGTATCGATACAGAATCATTTGTATCGATACAAATGTCCTGAAATTACTTCAGACTGATTTTGTGCATTTTGTATCGATACATTCATCGTTTGTATCGATACAAAACTGGTCTCTCAGAGGCAGAGAGTCACTTGTGTATCGAATCATGCTTGCATGTATCGATACACACCTAACTCTCTCAAAAGACCAGAGAACACAAGATGTATCGAATCATGCTTGCATGCTTCGATACATATCAGTCAGATTTTCAAGAAACTGATATATGTATCGATACGCATACGTGTTTGTATCGATACATAGGTCAAATATTTCAAATTTGAACGCTGGTCAAAGAGTTTGTATCGATACATGTCTGTTCTGTTTTACCTAAATTTGCTCAATTCTATTTTCTCTATAAATAGCAATGTGCTTTGTTGTTGTAAGAGAGAGAAAACCTGTGAGAAAGTGAAATAGCTTTGATAAACTCTTTGGATATCAAATTTGGTGAATAATTTGGATCAAAGGGTTATTCTTCACAAGATCATCATCTTCCATCAAATTGCAATTCATTGAAGAGTGAGAATGGGATCATTCGGATAGAGGTTGTACATTTGATCGATAACGTTCGGTATGGCTTGCGGTGAATCAGAGTCGTGATCGAGTTGGTTTATGAAGAAGGTTTGGGTTTTCTTGAGGATTCAAGTTTGTGCGATATCTTGAAGGATCAACAACGAAGAAGCGAGGCACTCAGCTGGACGATTGGTGCGAGGATTTGCGCATGGTTAGGATCGTTGGAATCAAAGGGAGAAGCTTCATTACTTGTTGAGGTTATTACGCATAGTTTACATTAGATTCAATATAGGGTTATTGGAGTCTTTGAAAATTGTGCACTATAGTTTAATCGTTTTTAATCAATAAACGCTCAAATAATCCGTTTGGTTATTTGGGGGGAGACGTACCCGGCCGACAATCCAAAAGACAACCATCTAAACCAAATGTATAAGTACTTAGATACAATTATCCAAAAGAGTCAGAATACTACGCCTAACCAAAAGCACGGTGTACAAGACACACCGGCACACAATCTAATTAGATCAGCCACGCCACTCGATCACTGAGGGCTCAAGAAGCCACTGTCGTCCTCACGACCCACGGTCTCGGACAGGAATCCATCGTCTAGGTGGGGGTAACCCGTTCATGTTTCATTGTAAGGGTCACCACAAGTAACACATAATACAAATAACAAATATGGAAAAAGCGAGTAAACACTTAGCAATTTCACATTTCGTGCATAATATAATTAAATGCACACACAGCCTATCAATGCAGACTCTACAATGATTGTGGCACCAATCACTGGCTGCCATATGCATGAATTCCGGAATTTAACCTCTCTGCAGAGAGTTGTAGGTCCAACCTACTAACCCCGCAGGGTCCATCAACATGTAGGCCCAGCCCACTAACCCCGCAGGGTCCAATATATGTAAGCCCAGCTTACTAACCCCTCAAGGTCTAAAAAATGTAAGCCCAGCTTACTAACCCCTCAGGGTCTGGTGAAGTCACATAGACAAACACCTGGTGCTTAGGTGGGTCCTATCGCAGGAAAATCCACACCCGTACACGCAACTATGCAATGCATGAGCATACGATACCTCTTATCTATGCCAATGCATCAATTACATATCAATCATGCATATGTAATCACAATCTCATGTTAATACATATATTCGCAAATCATATGTAAAACATACGCATGTATTTTAAACAACTTCTCATCTCGAGAATACATAATACATACATGTCAAGCACTCAAAACACATCACAACAACAAGCATACACACACGTCATTAAAGAAAATAAGACAGAAATAAAGGTGCCCTTACCTCGGCAAGCTTCCACTAACTTTTCTCGTACAACTCTACAATTCGCGCTACCTAAAATTAAGTAGCGTACAATCAATAAAATACTCCCATCACATCCTAACCAAACGAAACCTATTCTCAAAGTTCTAAAGGGGTTTTGGGTACTTTCTAAAACTCTCGGATAGTGATTTCGAGTCTTCCCCATAGTGATTAAAAATTCACGAAGTTAAATGCATTATTTTCGCTATACGAAAATATTTTCGTTTCAAAGCATACTATGAAATTCTATTAGTTCTAACTCCAAAGTGATCAATTTCACATACCAAAATCATTTGAAACCAAAACATAAACTCTTCAAAATTTTCATAAAAAAATGTTTACTTGTATCAAGTGTTACAAGCTTTCATTTTCAAATAAAAATCACTATAACCATTCTTTCAAAACCATGATCATTCACTTAATTCAATGATCATTGTCCTTCCATTTAGGACATAAATATTGAAATCCCATAGTCACACCCTCTTAAGTGCCACGGCCAAAATTAGAAAATAGGGCTAGCTCCCAATATTTTTCATTTCAAAAGCATGGTATGATTCATTTAGTTCCCAAAATCATTAAATTGAACAAACAAACATTTTCAAAACAATTCAAAAAGATCATATGAGTCTTTCCAAATTCTTCGTGAACACACACAAAAATAATTTTTCTTATTTTTTCAAAACTAAATCATTCCTCATTAAGACAAACTTCTAAAAGTCTCAAAATAACTTAATACAAATTTCCATGTTCTTGATCAATTAGATTTTCTATCCAAAACCCTAACCAAAGTTCTTCATGAGATTCACAAAAAAACTCATGGAAATCCACCTAGCTACACTTAAACAAACTAGTTAATCACCCAAGAACAACTTTAATGAAACAAGAATTCATCAAGATCAATTTCTCACAATTTTCTCTCAAGAACATAAACCAAAATTTCTTCAAACTCTATGTGTTTGGCCAGCTAAAAGATGAAAGAAACACTAGTTACCTTAGAGAAGAAACTCCTTGCAATTCCTATGATCCAACAAGCTCAAAATCAAGTGATTTGGTGAAGAAATGAAATTTTTGAAATGGAAAGAAAGAAGGGTGGAGTTCAGCCGAGAGAGAGAAGTGAAGAGTCAATTTTGTGATTTCTTTTCTAAGTTATCCAAGTGACACAAAAGTCTCCCTTTGAAGGGGTCTTGTTCCATGATGGCCATTAGATCAAAAGCAAGTTCTAAGAGTAATTCCTAGCCTTTGGATCATGTCTTGGTCACCAAGACAACCCCCAAAATATCTTAGATATTTCTTTTGATCTTATCCTCATTTGCTCAGTCCCCACGTTCGCGCTTAAACGAGTCGCACCTCGCTAACGTACGAAAATCGCAAAAATATAAAGTTTACGAAATAAACATCCGACGTAAACCATTTCTAAAAATTATCGCTAAACTTGATTCTCCGACTGAAATTTATATCCCAAGCTCTAAAAAATATTCTGAATCCAGATTCTAACTCGTGCCGATATATAAAGTCTCTAATTAAAATTCGAGGGAAAACAGAGACCGTAAATTTTCCAACAGCGGGTACGATTTTCTACTCGTTTTTCCAAAGAGCGGAGAAAGTCAAATTTCAAAATTCTGAAAACATAGAAACGTTCTCATAGATAATTAAAGACTAAGGAACAAAAGTCTGTGCATTTCCAGCACACGAGCACAAGACAGGCTCCAACTCAGCAAAAATGTTGTTATTACAACGATACTCACAAAAACACTTAACAAAAACCCTAAAGTGTTTAGCCGTTACTTATTTCCCTCACACAAAAGGTACTGTGGAATTACGGGTCTTACATTACTACCCTCGAAAAAGAAGTTTCGTCCTCGAAACTAAAGATAAGAGTAACAACTCAACTAGTTATTATTATTACCAACACAAGAAAACCCCATCTGATTAGGTGTAGCCACACAGACGTTATCACCAACACAACCGTGCACCAACCGCAACCCTCAACAAGGTCGTACTGGTTTCAAACTCTAGACACAAAGCTAGACATCACACCACAAAGAGTTCACCACTCAAAATTACCTTTACTACCAAGGTTCACAACCTCTAGTTCCTCAAAAGTCCTAGGGCCCACACACACAAAATTTTCAAAGTCACCCCTTACGCCTCCGCTACACAGCCAATTCCACTAGGCCCACACGAATTGGTGACAGCTACCCTCCAAAAAGAAACACTGAAACTCTCTGCGCACCACCAAAGCTAGCAAAAACTTGTCAATTCCAGTCAACATGATTCCTTCTATTATTAACAAGAGATTAAGGGTGATCAGTTCCTTAATTTGTCAATAGTTAGCCGACAATCATGATGGTGGCTTAGACCATCTTTACATAACTTTAATAATCCTCACTTCTACTCGTGCTCAAGGTCATCTGAGGCACAATGGTCTAACAATTCCTTCGAGGTTTTCTTAATGTTTTCCTCATTTTCTTACTACCTCGATCATGTCAACGAGACACAACGCTTAAAATACATCACTCAAACTATCATGCTTACACTCATGAAACATCAGTTGAGTATCATCCAACAGTAAGTACAATGCCACCACAACAAGTACCAACCAAACCATTATACTGCGAAAGAAGTTGTTATCTCTATAGGAGAACTTCACAACTTCACCAATATCTATAAGTCCTTAATTTTTTCCTTCAATCTCATAACTGTGTTGAACTATACACTTTCACTTTCAAATCTCATTCTAACCTTATGCTTAATTACGTCATCCCAACATCTGGTTGGTGATTACACTCCTCAAGTTTTCTTGGCGTATGCCAGACTATACCATCTACTTCACTATGACTCCCTTTATACAAATCTCAAATTCTCAATATTCAATCTATCAGTCGTCCATATTATTTTCCAATTTAATACTTAGCTTGCCCTCGCATGCCAAAAAAATGTTTCCCCTCGTTGACTGCCACCGTTGGCACACCATCTCACATCATATCCTCGAACTATTTCTAAACTCTCTTGAGTTCCTTTCCTCTTACCATTAAATTCCTTTTTCTCACAAGAGTTCATCATCCTGTGTCTATTGTTAATTGTTCTAATATCTCATCTTTATTGGGGATTTCTACATCCATAATATACCTCGAGAAACTTCTCACCTCAACTGACATAAGCCACATCTTTATGTGCTTCTCAATTACTTATTCTTAACACGTCTCCCCAACGACTAACTTCCTCATTCCATTCTTCAACTATCGTGACGCATATGCCACTGCTCTCTTGTGTTGCATCAACACACATCTGAGTCCCTAATGTGACGCATCACAATAACTTCGTACGGTTCGTCGGACTGGGGTAGAACTAAAACTGGTGAGGTTGTTAACCGCTCTTTCAACAACTGAAAACTAGCTTCACACTTCTCTGTCCAAGAAAACGGTTAATCCTTCCTCGTAAGTTGTGTCATTGGTGCCACAATCTTAGTGAAACCCTCAATAAACCTTCGATAATATCCAGCTAAACCCACAAAACCCTGTATGTCTGTAACAGTTTGCGGTTGTCTCCCCTCAAGTACGGTATCAATCTTGGCTGGATCCACAGCTATTCCCTCCTTTGATATGACGTGACCAAGAAAATTCACTTTTTCCATCCAAAATTCACACTTTGATGGGTTAGCATACAACTTCTTGTCACGCATGACTTGTAAAACCAAGCGGAGATGCTCTTCATGTTCCTCTTCATCCTTCGATAAATGAGTATATCATCGATGAATACCACCACAAACTTGTCCAAGAATGAATGAAACATCCTATTCATGTAGTCCATAAAAATTGCAGGTCCATGCGTCACTCCAAAGGCATCACTAGATACTCATAGTGTCCATAACGTGAGCGAAATGCTGTCTTCTGAACATCTTCATCCCTCACTCTTATCTGCTGATAACCAGACTTCAAGTTGACCTTTGAAAATATCGACGCACCCTTCAACCGGTCCATTAAATCATCAATTCTCGGCAAAGGATATCGATTCTTAATAGCAACCTTTTTGAGTCTTCAATGAATCATCAATCCACATATAAACGTGATCGTACATCCTTTTTCTTAACTAATAGGACTGACACTCCCCACGGAGACACACTTGGCCTAATAAAACTCTTTTCTAATAAGTCTTCAAGTTAGCTTTTCAATTCTGTTAACTCGGCTGGGGCCATCCGATAGGGTGATTCCGAGATCGGTCACGTTCCCGGATGTAAGTCGATAAAGAACTCTACTTCTTTGGTCTGAGGAAATCCTTGAATCTCTAACGGAAAAACATCTTGGAATTGTTGAACTACACACAGTTCCTCTATCTGAACGTCTGATGTCACTCCTATACTAGAAAGTGAAAGAATTTCCGGTTCTCCATTCCTCATGGTCATTGTAAGTCGGTTGGCTGACAGGTATCTCCGCACTCCTGGCTCGGGGAAAAAGACCAACTTTCGAGCACAATCTAAAATAACGTAGTGATACGATAACCAATCCATCCGGAGAATGATCTCGAGCGACTGAAGGGGTAAACAGATCAAATTAACTATGAACTCTCTATTCTGAATCATCACTAAACAGTGTAAACATGTTGTATTTACCATTAAGTCCTTTGCAGGAGTAGAAACATTCAAATCAAAAGGCAGCGGAGAAACAATCAATTTCAAACGATTTGCACAATCCAAAGATATGAAGGAATGGGTTGCCCCAGTATCAATCAATGCAGTTAAAGTGTTACCTGCAATCTGGCAATTCTCGTGTATAGCATTACTAGCCTGACCGCTCACTTCAGTGCTCATACAGTAGACACGTCCTCTAGCAATGGGTCGAGCTCCTTGTGCCACATTCATAGACGCTTCAACCTTTGGGGCCTTGCAATCCCTAGCAAAGTGACCCGGCTTCTTACAATTGAAGCAAACAGCTCCCGGGTTCCTACAATTATTCGCATAATGACCCTCTTTTCCACAATTGTGGCAAGTCAACTTCTCTCCACCCTGACTTCCTCGAGTCCCTTGGTTTACAGAGCGATTAGGTCCTCGATTATTCTGAGGACAGTTGTAAGGATTATTCCCTTGTCTTCTTCGGTTCTGATTCTGATTACTTGGACGGCTAGGTCCTCTAGCACTGAAATCTCCATTGCAATTCACTCGTTTGTTCTTCATGTCTTCAATCTCTTGACACTTCTCAACTAGCACGTGGAAATTTCGGATCCCTAATGGTACCACCGAGTCCTGCAACTCATACCTCAATCCATCTTGAAAGCGACGGCACATGTAAGTCTCATCTATGCCATCCCTAAAGAAACGGAAGAACCTTGATAGTGATTCAAATTTCTTTGCATAGACCTCAACATTTATCCCTCCCTGACGCAGCTTCAGGAATTCTTCTCCATACCTTTCTCTAGCAGTCTCTGGAAAGTACTTGGCCAAAAATTTCCTCTTAAAATTCTCCCAGTTGATTTCCTCATGAGCAGCCTCCATCATTAGGCTAGTGCTCTTCCACCAATACTCAGAGTCTCCCAACAATTGGTAGGTAGCCAGAGTCACTTTTTCCTCCTCGGGGCAGTGGATTGCTCCAAAGATCTTTTCCATCGTCTGGAGCCATAGGTCCGCAGCATCAGGACCTCCCTCTCCACTATACTGAGGAGGATTCTGATGGTTGAAGCTTGTGAGAACTCGAGATCCAGCAGCAAGGACCTCTCTCTCTCTCTTTTCCATGTCTCTTTGAGCCTTAGCATGGGCCTGGGCAGTTAAAGTTGCTGCCATGGTATTCATTGTGTGAGCCATCTGGTGCACATCATTGTTATCTGCCCTAGGGGCTGCAGGTGCCCGTCTTGGAGGCATCCTTTTCCTATACAAACCACTTTTTGGTTAGATTCTTTTCCAATTTTCTTAGAAAATCTTGTTCAACAAGTCACTAACCCAACACACCAAAGAAACCGGTCACTAGAACAAACACAACTCTAGCTCTAACCTGACTGAAATCAGACTGACTACTCTAAGACACACTTTCCCTTTGATGATCTAAAGCCGGGCTCTGATACCACAATGTAACACCCCGATTTTTCAAAGACCAAAAAGGGCATTATTTTTTTTTTTAAACAAAACAGAGCGCGCATAAATTTGTGACGAGCCGACATTAATCATACAACAGGACTAATTATCTATTAGTACAACCCAAGCATCGGCATAGTACTAATTATACATAAAAGTGCTTATGAGAAGCAAAGTGCGTATCTAAATATTTACAATCCAAAAGACAACCGTCTAAACCAAATGTATAAGTACTTAGATACAATTATCCAAAAGAGTCAGAATACTACGCCTAACCAAAAGCACGGTGTACAAGACACACCGGCACACAATCTAATTAGATCAGCCACGCCACTCGATCACTGAGGGCTCAAGAAGCCACCGTCGTCCTCACGACCCACGGTCTCGGACAGGAATCCATCGTCTAGGTGGGGGTAACCCGTTCATGTTTCATTGTAAGGGTTTCCACAAGTACCACATAATACAAATAACAAATATGGAAAAAGCGAGTAAACACTTAGCAATTTCACATTTCGTGCATAATATAATTAAATGCACACACAGCCTATCAATGCAGACTCTACAATGATTGTGGCACCAATCACTGGCTGCCATATGCATGAATTCCGGAATTTAACCTCTCTGCAGAGAGTTGTATGTCCAACCTACTAACCCCGCAGGGTCCATCAACATGTAGGCCCAGCCCACTAACCCCGCAGGGTCCAATATATGTAAGCCCAGCTTACTAACCCCTCAAGGTCTAAAAAATGTAAGCCCAGCTTACTAACCCCTCAAGGTCTAAAATATGTAAGCCCAGCTTACTAACCCCTCAGGGTCTGGTGAAGTCACATAGACAAACATCTGGTGCTTAGGTGGGTCCTATCGCAGGAAAATCCACACCCGTACACGCAACTATGCAATGCATGAGCATACGATACCTCTTATCTATGCCAATGCATCAATTACATATTTTAGACCAACTTTCGAGCACAATCTAAAATAACGTAGTGATACGATAACCAATCCATCCGGAGAATGATCTCGAGCGACTGAAGGGGTAAACAGATCAAATTAACTATGAACTCTCTATTCTGAATCATCACTAAACAGTGTAAACATGTTGTATTTACCATTAAGTCCTTTGCAGGAGTAGAAACATTCAAATCAAAAGGCAGCGGAGAAACAATCAATTTCAAACGATTTGCACAATCCAAAGATATGAAGGAATGGGTTGCCCCAGTATCAATCAATGCAGTTAAAGTGTTACCTGCAATCTGGCAATTCTCGTGTATAGCATTACTAGCCTGACCGCTCACTTCAGTGCTCATACAGTAGACACGTCCTCTAGCAGTGGGTCGAGCTCCTTGTGCCACATTCATAGACGCTTCAACCTTTGGGGCCTTGCAATCCCTAGCAAAGTGACCCGGCTTCTTACAATTGAAGCAAACAGCTCCCGGGTTCCTACAATTATTCGCATAATGACCCTCTTTTCCACAATTGTGGCAAGTCAACTTCTCTCCACCCTGACTTCCTCGAGTCCCTTGGTTTACAGAGCGATTAGGTCCTCGATTATTCTGAGGACAGTTGTAAGGATTATTCCCTTGTCTTCTACGGTTCTGATTCTGATTACTTGGACGGCTAGGTCCTCTAGCACTGAAATCTCCATTGCAATTCACTCGTTTGTTCTTCATGTCTTCAATCTCTTGACACTTCTCAACTAGCACGTGGAAATTTCGGATCCCTAATGGTACCACCGAGTCCTGCAACTCGTACCTCAATCCATCTTGAAAGCGACGGCACATGTAAGTCTCATATATGCCATCCCTGAAGAAACGGAAGAACCTTGATAGTGATTCAAATTTCTTTGCATAGACCTCAACATTTATCCCTCCTTGACGCAGCTTCAGGAATTCTTCTCCATACCTTTCTCTAGCAGTCTCTGGAAAGTACTTGGCCAAAAATTTCCTCTTAAAATTCTCCCAGTTGATTTCCTCATGAGCAGCCTCCATCATTAGGCTAGTGCTCTTCCACCAATACTCAGAGTCTCCCAACAATTGGTAGGTAGCCAGAGTCACTTTTTCCTCCTCGGGGCAGTGGATTGCTCCAAAGATCTTTTCCATCGTCTGGAGCCATAGGTCCGCAGCATCAGGACCTCCCTCTCCACTATACTTAGGAGGATTCTGATGGTTGAAGCTTGTGAGAACTCGAGATCCAGCAGCAAGGACCTCTCTCTCTCTCTTTTCCATGTCTCTTTGAGCCTTAGCATGGGTCTGTGCAGTTAAAGTTGCTGCCATGGTATTCATTGCGTGAGCCATCTGGTGCACATCATTGTTATCTGCCCTAGGGGCTGCAGGTGCCCGTCTTGGAGGCATCCTTTTCCTATACAAACCACTTTCTGGTTAGATTCTTTTCCAATTTTCTTAGAAAATCTTGTTCAACAAGTCACTAACCCAACACACCAAAGAAACCGGTCACTAGAACAAACACAACTCTAGCTCTAACCTGACTGAAATCAGACTGACTACTCTAAGACACACTTTCCCTTTGATGATCTAAAGCCGGGCTCTGATACCACAATGTAACACCCCGATTTTTCAAAGACCAAAAAGGGCATTATTTTTTTTTTAAACAAAACGAGCGCGCATAAATTTGTGACGAGCCGACATTAATCATACAACAGGACTAATTATCTATTAGTACAAACAGGTTTCTTCCTAATTTCTTCTTCTTCACAAACACACAATCAAAATCTCCATACGTGAAAATTGCATGATTTCGTCCATTTGGGGGTTGAAATCAACATTGGAAGTTTGGCTAACTGTTTCTAGACGCATTAGAAGCTCAAAAACAAGGTAAATTTCAAACTCTACCGTTTATTTCACGCACACCTAGCTGCTAGGTTCGAAGGTTTCTGTCACAAAATCGCTCGGCACACGTCCACCGAACTATTTGAAAACACAATGGACGCGTACCGAAATTTTGCGAAATATGAAGAGCAAAAGCTCGGTGGATGCGTACCGAACTTTTGCGAAACAGAAATGCAGTTGCAGTGCTCTCTGTAAGTTGCAGAAAATGGATGGTTGACCACTTTTAGAGTTTGTATGATTGGTTTGTTTAGGAATTGACTCATATTAATTGTTATTGCCTTAATTAAGGAGCATAGTATGATTTATAATTGTTAAAATTATGGATTGCATTATTGATGAAGCTATTATATTTGATCAAGTTACTTATTATATTTGTTTTGGCATTTGTTGTAGTTATGGCCGATGAAGCTAAACCTCCGGACGAGTGTAGAGAAATAGTAGTGGCGGAGCCTCAAGTATCGCCAATAAGAGTGGATACAAGGTCTCATTTTGTGACGGATAGAACTTTCGAAAACAAAGAGGCTTTGGTTGAGTGGGCTTGCAGCATAGTTCTCCAGTTACAATTTGCGGTTGTCATTGTAAGATCCGACAACGGCAAAGGTAGTAGGAAGTCGTTCATTGTGTTGGGTTGCGAAAGGGGCGGTACATACAAATCAAGTGCAAAGAAGGTTAAATTTGAAGAGACGGGAACGAGAAAATGTGATTGTCCATTTAGACTACGAGGTTATTTCAATGCAACGGGAGAATGGCATGTTACTGTTGTTGATCGCATGCACAACCATGTGCTCGACAAAGCGTTGCAAGTGTTGAAGAAAAACCTATTTTGATGTTTTAAAGATTACAAATATCTTTAATTATATTTAAAAGAGATTCTGATCATTTTGTTATCTAACAAGTGTATTTGAGTGTTTATAAGATAAATCAGATTCATTAAAAGAAGTCTAGCAAGTTTTGACAGAAAATGGTAAATCAAGATCAATCTTAGAACGTTCTTGTCTGACAGACAGTTTTGATCAACTCATTTGGGAAAATAATTTGTGATTGAATAACTCAAGACAAAAGAACAAGTAAACACTTTTTATCAGAGAATCAAATCTCTACAGGCATAAAAGACCATTTAAGGAAGTCAATTGTGATAGAATCATTGTCGTATCAAGTGAGACACCATTTTAAGCCTTTTGGAAGAAACCAAAGTACATGATGCATCAAACCTTACAACAACTGAAATGGCAACTTGAAAACATACTTCCTAGACCAATTAAAAGAAAGCAACCAAGCTACAACTCATAGTTGGATTGTACTTGAGCAAGTACAAAAGTTAAAAAAGGCTTGGTATAGAAAACTAGGGAAGTACAAGTAGGTTTATTCCCTAAAGGACATTTCCAGCTGGTTATTTGCAACACAACAGCTCCCAAATATAGCTACTAATATTTAAATATAGCTTGTTGATAAGAATGAATGAGTCACACGGTTGCTTACATCATCCAGAATGATTCAAGAACAGTTCAAGAATGAAATCTGGGCAAAAAGTCTACAGCTCCTAGCATACTACTCCAACTGTCATACAACCATATCTAAGAGCTACAAAACATCTATGATCTGTACTATAACTTAAGGAACAAGTAATAAACAGCTAAGCAACAACTCATACCAAGCTGGATTGAAGTTTCAAATCAAGCTTTCATAGTTAAACCAGCAAAAGAATGAATGAAGAATGTGCAGAGATTTATGACTGATATGCAGAAGCTACCAAGCTAAATCTAAGCCACTTGCAACGGATAGAATTTGATCTCCAACGGATATAATCCTAATTCAAGCTTGCATCTATAAAAGGACTTAATCTGCCATGTTCAAGACTACGAATTCTGAAACACTCTCTAAGCAATCAAGAAATCATCCTATCAGAATTCTTTTATAGCTACTATCTGTAATTGATTCAATTTATATCTATCTTTCTAAGTGTAGTGCTTTTCTTAGCTTGTCTCACCAGTTTGAGTTTTGTAAACAAGCTTAGAATCAAAACCTTTCTAAAAAAACTAGTTTAGCTCAAGTCAATACTGTGATATTGATTGAGTGTGTGTAAGTAGTCTGTGAGTGACTACAGATAACCTGCTAAGGCTTGGTTTTTTATCTTGGATCTAGATCAAGGAAGTATTGTAATCTTAACTTAGTCGTTTCAATTATGATGTTGTTTGAACTATTGAATTATTTTAAAACAGATATCGAACTCGTTTTATAAACCGAGTTGGCATAAAAAATGTTGCAGATTTTCCTGCTTTCAGGTACGTGTACTTCGGTACACACGTACTGAACTTTTGTTATGTTAACATTACTTCGGTGGATGTATACCGATCTTTTGTTACGTTAAAAATAGTTCGGTACATGCGTACTGAACTGTTAAATTTTAAAAAATAAAATAAAATAATTAAGGTTCCTACCATAAACTGCACCTTTACATTGATAAGATAAGATAACACATCTCAATTATTTTTTAACGCTCAAGATTTTGCCGACACTTTTAAACGGTCGAGATTTTGCCGACACTTTAAACGGTCGAGATTTTTTCGACACTTTATGTGGTCAATAATTAGGGTAGAACGTGTATAAATTAAGGTGCTTGGAACAGTCTACGCAAGGAAAAAAATGGATATTTCACTTAGTTATCGGAGAAACACCAGTCTTAGAGTTGTGTATTACAACAACGGAAAACCAAACATGTTTCGGATTTGCGACGATGCAAATTTTCGTGAATTGAAACAGCAACTTGATGAAATTAATCGTTGTTGTGTCAACAAGAATGACGACAGAACTGCCACGAGCATTGAGTATCGAACGCATAACATCAGTCAAAACCTGTAAACAACGGATTAAAATGTATTAGTCGTTTATAGTTAAAAACAATTAAGTTAATAATTTGTAATGATTTAGTATTATACCTCTGAATCGGGTGGTGCAAGCCAAATGAATTTACCCTATGCTTATAGTAAAGCGATAATAGGGACAAATCTGATGGCCCTCCTCCGTAGACGACTTCCTCTTCTGCCTCAGGTGGTTGCTGATGCTGTGGTTCCAACTCTTGCGGTGGGTCCTGCTCGGCCCAATTTGCATTATCGTCTAGGTATTGACCCGCATCATATTCCTGATCAACATCAGTGCCTGAACCTGTGATGGGCGTGTGAGGGAGCGTGATCCACCCGCTTTAGCATCATGAGTTCCTTCCACAACAAGAGGTTGTCCTTTCTTGCGACGACCTCTTTTAGGCGCAGGCGGCACTTCTCTACGTGCTGAGCCATGAGCCCTGCTCCCCCTGCCGTGTCGCCCTCTGGCAACTTCTTCGTACATATCTACACAAAACAATAACACATATTCAAACATCAGTCGTAATCAAAATTTAACCGTATTCAAATTTAACCAAAACCTATGTCTAACCAACTTAATATTCAAAATTTAACCAAAATCTAACTATATCCAAATTTAACATTCAACATTCACCATAATAAGCAATAATCAACAATCTAAATAACTATTAATCAACAACCATTCATCATTCAAACCAACTCAAAGTTCAAAATTTAACCAAAACCTAAACCTAATGAAATTTCACATCAAACCTAACATGCAATCATCCAACATCAACAATAAACCTCTAATCAACAATTTCAACAACATAATCAACACTAAATCACGAATCAGAGATTAACATTGACATAAACTAATCAAAAACGAAATTGAGAGATATGAAGAAATATGAATGCAAATAAGAAACTAAAATCAACATAATCTTACTTGATGGAGTAGAAATTGATGAACTTTGTGGAAGATTCACCCAAAAACCCAAGATTGACGAAGATTTGACACTAGGGTTCGTATTTCCCCTTTCACTTTCTAAAAAATCAATTTTGCATGAATGGGAGCAGAGAGCGTACGCTCTGTTTCTATACAGAAACAGTTCGGTACGCGTCCACCGAACTAGATTTAAAACCGTTCGGTACGCGTCCACTGAAGTAGGGGGTAAAGAAGAAGGAAAATATCGGTACGCGTCCACCGAAGTATCACTACATATGACGGGTGCAAAAGGGGTGCAAATCAATTACAAAGTTCGGTACGTGATAGGTTCGCAAGTGCACGAAAATATCAGTTATAGTATAAAAAGTTATCGATCCCATAGAGACCAATGTCAAGTACCGTATTTTGTTGTCAAAGTGTTTATCTAAGGCGGTGATAATTAATTTTGTTTGCAAAAATAGAAAATGACTTGTTTTTAATTAATTTTTAAGACGAGAGACCGGAATGAAACTCTCATCAACCGTTGATATTCACCGAGTCGTCTTTTATATTTATAATGAGAAAATATTTTCTTGTAAAAAAAAGATTAAGCTTTAAAATAGATTTTAGCTACGTAATCTAACTGTCCGCTGTCGCGTGTCCAACGTGTTACGGCGCAAAACCTCTTTAATAAAAATAATTACTTTTAATTACTCAAAAAGTTGCTTAAGGAAGAAAAATTAATTTAAAGGTACCGTCAGCTGTCGCATCTTCGATACCGTATTCTAAGCTTATAAACGTCAGTTGTCGCGTGTCCGATTATACTCTTAAAATCACCTTTTTGAAAACTGAATTTTTCTTAATTGATAAAAAAATTGCTTTCGCAGTGTTTAGAATCAAAAACTGAATTTTTCTACGGTTAGATAAAGTTTTCATTCTTTCAAATTGAAGCCAGTATCTTTGTGTTTCTACTCTCGCAGCAAACTTTGAGTTTTAAAAACAAAATTTATTCAAGCCTTAAACAATTCTCATTATAAACATTTATTTACGACTCAATAGAATACCATTGGTACGACGATCCTTACATTCCGGACTCTATAAAAATCTACTCAGACATAGTGACAATAATAATAATAAATATAATATATAACATGCTTTGTTTGCTGTTCATGGCAGTAGCTGGCTTAAACAAATTTTTGCGTTATGTAACTTATTAAATTCAAAATCGCTACTGCACAATACTTAAACAAACATAACATGCACAGTATCAAAGCAATTGCAATTGGAACAATGAATTGTGTGAGGAATTGCCTTGAAAACTCAGAAACAGGAAACCAGGAAGCAGGTGGCGCCAGGAGCAGTCCAGAAACAGCAGTTGAATCTGTCTCCTGCGCCAGGCGCGGCGCTGTGCGCCGGGAAGGTACCAGAAAGTGGAAAACAGCTCTGTTGGCTGCGCCGTGCGCGGGACATCTGGCGCCGTGCGCAGGCTCGCGAAGCTCTATATATTATGCACGCGTTTTTGTGTTTTGTATGAGTTTTTTAGGGTTTGTAGCCAATCAAAAGACTAGGGTTTATAGAGAATTTCTCTTGACAATAATTCTAGGGATTGGGAATTGATTCAACACCTTAGAATACTTTGTAATTGAATTTCTTGGTCACGGGAAGAAATTCGGGACTTGGGTAGAATAGGTTTGAAGACTATTTCTTGTAACCCTTGTTGTTGGGATTTCATTGTAACCGGATATTTGATTGAAGGAAGAAAGGAGAGCTGCCCTCTCCCCCGGACGTAGGTTCATTAACACCGAACCGGGTAAACAAACGAACGTGTCTTTTACTTTTCGCCGTTGTTATTGTTTGTGATTAATATTGTCGTTCTCGCTTGTTTGATTGCTCAATTCAATTTGTTTCACACACTAAAGGTTATTGGTGTGGTTCAGTCCGAATTCACAACAATTGGCGCCCTCCGTGGGGCAAGGATCAAACGAATTGAGTATCATGGGTTCTAAGTGGGACATCGAGAAATTTACCGGGAGTAACGACTTCGGTCTGTGGAAGGTAAAGATGAGGGCAATACTAACTCAACAAAAATGTGTAGAGGCGTTAAAGGGTGCGACACAGATGTCGGCAACTCACTCTGATGCGGAGAAGACCGAGATGGATGAGAAAGCACTTAGTGCTATTATTTTGTGCCTCGGTGACAAGGTGCTAAAGGAGGTTGCCAAGGAGAAGATTGCGGTTGAGATGTGGACCAAACTTGACTCATTGTATATGACCAAGTCCCTGGCACATAAGCAACTACTGAAACAGCAACTGTACTTTTTCCGTATGGTTGATAACAAGCCAATGGTGGAGCAATTGGCGGAGTTCGGCAAAATTGTCGATGATTTGGCGAACATCGATGTAGTTCTTGAAGATGAGGATAAGGCTTTCCATTTGTTGTGTGCGTTTCCAAAGTCACTAGAGAATCTCAAGGATGCTTTGCTTTATGGCAAAGAGGGCACTATTACCTTGGAAGAAGTCCAATCGGCTCTGAGAACCAAGGAACTGACAAGGTTTAGAGACTTGAAGGTTGATGATAGTGGAGAAGGCTTGAATATCTCAAGGGGCAGGAGTGAGAATCACGGTAAAGGAAAGGGGAAGAAGCACAGGTCTAAGTCTAGGCCTAGAGGTAATGTTGACACAACAAAGTTCAAGTGTTATCATTGCCACACACCAGGTCACTTCAAGAAGGACTGTCCTCAGAGAGGGGGCGGTGGCGGTAACGGTGGTAGTTCGTCAGCTCAGATCGCTGCTAGTGAAGAAGAAGGTTATGAGAGC
Source organism: Trifolium fragiferum (assembly GCA_954870985.1). NCBI lineage: Eukaryota > Viridiplantae > Streptophyta > Magnoliopsida > Fabales > Fabaceae > Trifolium > Trifolium fragiferum. The sequence goes on from OX940793.1 coordinate 42,775,848, forward strand.
GCAGGAGCGCTAACTGTGACTAATTGGGAACCTGAGAAAAGCTGGGTCATGGACTCAGGATGCTCATATCACATCTGTCCGAGAAAGGAGTACTTTGAGACCTTGGAATTGAAAGAAGGTGGAGTTGTGCGTCTTGGTAACAATAAGGCGTGCAATGTTCAAGGTATGGGTTCTATCCGATTGAAAATGTTTGATGACCGTGACTTTCTCTTGAAGAATGTGAGGTATATCCCTGAACTTAAGAGAAATTTAATTTCCATAAGCATGTTTGATGGTCTAGGGTATTGCACTAGAATTGAACGTGGAGTGATGAGAATTTCTCATGGTGCATTAGTAATAGCTAAAGGGTCTAAAATTAATGGTCTTTATATTTTAGATGGTTCCACTGTTATTTCTAATGCATTAGCTGTTAGTGTAGAAACTGAGGACATAACTAAACTGTGGCATTTGAGGTTGGGGCATGTCAGTGAGAAAGGTTTAGTTGAATTAGCTAAACAGGGCTTGCTAGGAAGAGAGAAATTGAACAAACTAGATTTCTGTGATAACTGCACACTAGGCAAACAACACAAGGTGAAGTTTGGGGTGGGAGTGCATAAATCTAGTAAACCATTTGAGTATGTTCACTCGGACCTTTGGGGTCCAGCGTCTGTTTCCACTCATGGGGGAGGTTCATATTTTCTTAGCATTATTGATGATTATTCTAGAAGGGTAGGGGTTCACGTTATTAAAAATAAGAGTGACACTTTTGAAAAGTTTAAGGATTGGCATACTCTAATAGAAAATCAGACTGGAACTAAAGTGAAAGTTTTAAGAACTGACAATGGCCTGGAGTTTGTTTCAGAGCAGTTTAATGAGTTTTGCAGGAATAAAGGTATAAAGAGGCATAGAACCGTTGCATACACACCGTAGCAGAATGGTCTTGCTGAAAGAATGAACAGGACCTTGTTGGAGCGGGTGAGGTGTATGTTGTTGGGAGCTGGACTACCGAAAAGTTTCTGGGGAGAAGCTGTTAGTACTGCAGCATATTTGATCAACAGATGTCCATCAACAGGTATTGATCTGAAGACACCTATGGAGGTTTGGAGTGGCAGGCCGGCAGACTACTCCAACTTGAAAGTCTTTGGAGCTCTAGCGTATGCACATGTCAGACAAGATAAACTTGATGCTAGAGCTGTAAAGTGTGTGTTCGTTGGTTATCCTGAAGGTGTGAAAGGTTACAAGCTGTGGAAGATGGAACCTGGAGGATCAAAATTTATTATAAGCAGGGATGTTACTTTTGATGAGACCCGTATGGGGATGAAGTGCAAAGACCTGGAGACCAGACCAGAAACGGGGGTAGAGAGAATTCAGTTTGAGGTGGAGCCTTCCACTGATGAGAGGGAAAAAGAGGAAGATAAGACTCAAGTACCTGTGGAGAGTGGAAGCCAAACAATAACTACTCCGGACTATCAGCTAGCAAGAGATAGGGAGAGGAGAGTTATTACTCCGCCTAATAGATACGGTTATGCTGACCTTATTTGTTATGCTTTGAATGCAGCTGAAGAGGTGCAAGACTCGGAACCAAAGAACTTCAGGGAAGCATCAGAAAGCATAGATAGTAAAGACTGGCTGAAGGCAATGGAAGAGGAAATGCTTTCATTGGAGAAGAACCAGACTTGGGAGCTTGTTCCACTACTTAAGAACAAAAGGGTAGTTGGTAGCAAGTGGGTGTTCAAGAGGAAAGAATGTATACCAGGGGTCGAAGCACCAAGGTATAAAGCAAGACTTATAGCCAAGGGCATTACACAGGTGGAAGGAATTGACTACAATGAAATATTCTCACCTGTGGTGAAGCATTGTTCTATAAGGGTTCTTATGGCAATTGTGAATATGTATGATCTTGAGTTAGAACAGATGGATGTGAAGACCGCTTTCTTGCATGGTGAATTAGAAGAGACAATCTACATGCAACAACCTGAAGGTTTTGTGGAAGACAACTCTAAAGTTTGTTTGTTGAAGAAATCTTTGTATGGGTTAAAGCAGAGTCCAATGCAGTGGTATCGTCGGTTTGATGATTTCTTATTGAAGACTGGTTTTGTGAGAAGCAACTATGACAGTTGTGTGTACATGATGAAGAGGAATGAGAAAGTCATTCTCTACCTCCTTCTTTATGTAGATGATATTCTTATAGCAAGTTCTGACAAGCATGAGATTCAACAGCTCAAGGTGAAACTTAATGGTGAATTTGAGATGAAGGATCTTGGTAATGCGAAGAAGATACTTGGTATGGATATTGTGAGGGATCGGAGTAAAGGTGTGTTATTCTTATCTCAGCATGATTATTTGAAGAAAGTGGTGGAGCTGTTTAGAATGAAAGATTCTAAGATAATGAATACCCCACTTGGTCACCATTCGAAGTTGTCAGTCAAGCAGTGTCCTCAATCCGAGGATGAGAAGCGGAAGATGGAAAGTACTCCCTATGCAAGTGGGGTTGGAAGCATCATGTATGACATGGTTTGTAGTAGACCTGATTTATCATATGCAATCAGTGTGGTAAGTCGGTTTAAGGCAAATCCTGGTCCGGTTCATTGGCAAGCTTTGAAGTGAGTGTTGAGGTATTTGAATGGAACCTTGAAGGGTGGTCTCAAGTATACTAGGACAGATCCAGGTAATGATGCTTTGGAGGGTTATGTGGATGCGGACTATGCAGGTAATGTAGACACCAGAAAGTCTCTGTCTGATTTTGTGTTTACATTGTTTGGTACAGCGGTAACATGGAAGGCAAATCAACAATCAGTTGTAGCCTTGTCGACGACTCAAGCGGAATACATAGCCCTTGTTGAAAGGGTCAAGGAAGCCATATGGTTGAAAGGTATGATTGGAGAAATGGGGATTGGTCAAGGGTGTGTGAAGATACATTGTGACAGTCAGAGCGCCATTCATTTGGCAAATCACCAGGTGTATCATGAAAGGACAAAGCACATCGACATCCGGTTGCACTTTGTGAGAGACATGATTGAGACAAAGGAAATCATGGTGGAGAAAATTGCAACGGAATAGAATCCAGCAGACATGTTCACCAAATCATTACCAAGAGCTAAGTTCAAGCATTGCTTGGACTTGATTATCTTCGTCGAGGAGTAGACGGAGGTTGGAGAGGGCAGCATGGTGGTTGATGGGAAGTTGACATCACCATCGTTTTGAAGGCAAGGTGGAGATTTGTAAGGAATTGCCTTGAAAACTCAGAAACAAGAAACCAGGAAGCAGGTGGCGCCAGGCGCCAGGAGCAGTCCAGAAACAACAGTTGAATCTGTCTCCTGCGCCAGGCGCGGCGCTGTGCGCTGGGAAGGTACCAGAAAGTGGAAAACAGCTCTGTTGGCTGCGCCGTGCGCGGGACATCTGGCGCCGTGCGCAGGCTCGCGAAGCTCTATATATTCTGCACGCGTTTTTGTGTTTTGTATTAGTTTTTTAGGGTTTGTAGCCAATCAAAAGACTAGGGTTTATAGAGAATTTCTCTTGGCAATAATTCTAGGGATTGGGAATTGATTCAACACCTTGGAATACTTTGTAATTGAATGTCTTGGTCACGGGAAGAAATTCGGGACTTGGGTAGAATAGGTTTGAAGACTATTTCTTGTAACCCTTGTTGTTGGGATTTCATTGTAACCGGATATTTGATTGAAGGAAGAAAGGAGAGCTGCCCTCTCCCCCGGACGTAGGTTCATTAACACCGAACCGGGTAAACAAACGAACGTGTCTTTTACTTTTCGCCGTTGTTATTGTTTGTGATTAATATTGTCGTTCTCGCTTGTTTGATTGCTCAATTCAATTTGCTTCACACACTAAAGGTTATTGGTGTGGTTCAGTCCGAATTCACAACAAATTGAAATATAAATGGAACGAAGAGCATAAACTAAAGACTCAAATTAAATTAAAGTAATTGTAACCTGACTAATAATAACTCTGAATAATAGTGAAACGATCCAAACAAGAAATTCTGGTACAAAACACTTGAAAGTAAATACGCAGGCTCCTGGAAATTATAAGGAAAAGCTCCAAACTCAAAGTAATCAAATTGCAACAACACTCAGTGTGAATTAGTATTGCTTTTACAAAATAGTGATCCTATGGCTCTTAATAACAATAAGCTTCGGTGCAAAATTCTGGTTCTAAGGGTGTATTTATAAGCTGCATCTCATGCTGAAAAACTCTGAGAATGTGACCAAGGTAGTGGAGGAAAACTAGGAGTGGAAGAAACTGCTTCTATTGATCGTGCTCTTCTTTTGCAGATTTGGATGGATTGACTTTTTTTCCTTGCTTCTTTGACTCCTTTGTGATGGGCTGGGCTGAAGCTTTTATTTTTCTTTTTTTTAATTTTATTTCACTCCTTTTTGCCGTTTTGACGCGCAGAGACCTTTAATAAAAATATACCTGAAATAGACATAAAATACCAGCATAACATTGCAAAATCTATGAAATCGAGTTCAAAACATTTGTAAGTCGAGCTAAATTGATAGTGCATTTTACGCGTTATCAAACTCCCCTACACTTGAACCATTGATTGTCCTCAAGCAACCTAGCTTGCATATGGAAAACAGTAAAATGCAAAGCAACTCACACACACGGACTTAAGAAAAGTAGCAACACAAATACTCATACGTGGTTAGAAAGTTAGATTGGCTAAAGTCAATTAATTTGGTACTCACGTAAACAACAAGGGTATTGTAGCGACACTCAAAGTTCTCCTTCTTATGATTACCATTCCGAATATGCCATTGTACCGAAGTCTAGCTCTCTCATTTGTTTCACCCTCTTTCATTCTAGACAGTCACATTAAGACCTTTTATCTATATTATGTCACACACATGGTAGGAAACCGGTTAGCATTCTCATCATCTTTTCTATATACACATGCACACTTTATTCATTTTTTTATTTTTTTTTCTTTCTTTTTCAAGGTTCAACAATAGTATTCCCTTTTTTATTCACTTTTGTGCATAAGATGATTTGCTTATTTTCATCAATTTTCCTACTTAGGGTGTGAATATAGATGGTGTCCAACTGGATAAATAAACTACTTGAGGATTACTACCAAATTAAGATCACAAGACTTACGGCACAACGAGCATTCAAATTGATAACCATACTAAGGAGAATTTTGGTGTTGGAACAATACCGATGTTGTTTAAATTTTTCCTAACTTCCTTAACTTAGCCTTTCATCCTTTCAAACCTATATACTTTCTAGGTGAACTACTTGTCCTAAATCCTTACAAATATTTTTTTTTAATTGGTTCAAGAAAAGGAGAAATTAAATAACAAAGCAAAAACACCACGCATAAAAGACTCGACAGCACATGTAAAGACTCGATATTACTACATTATTTTTGGAATGAAAATCCTAAAACTAGAAAGCAGGAAATCCTAATTAGAAAGCGGCAAATTTCCTCCCCCACACTTGAAACATACATTGTCCCCAATGTAATGCTAAAAGTGCGAAAAAGGAAACACATAACCTGGAGAGTCACGACCGTAATGCAGATGATAGGTGTCAAGCGATCGATCTCTTTATTTGCTGCTGAAAAGGAAAACAAAAACAAAAACATTAAATTAAAAACTCGTGGGTTGCCTCCCACGCAACGCTTTGTTTAAAGTCGGTTAGCTCGACTTCTCAATACTTTGACTTTCAGGGGGGGCAGAAAACTAGCGTGCAGACATGTCGTGCACTCTCTGCCGGATGGTAATGCTTCAATCTCTGACCGTTCACTATGAACTTTCCGGTGGATTCACTCCAAATTATGTACAATGGTTTGTAATTTCAACACCCTCCACATCATTTTCTCTTTCTTCCACCTACTCATTCAATACTCATTCAACTTTTACCCTCTCCAATGGTTTTTATTCAACACCCTACCCCACCACTCTTTATTTTATATTCTTATTTAAATTTATAATTTTATTTGTATGATTACATAAAAATACAATTATCGATTAAAATTAAATTAAAATTATACAATACCAATCATCGATTAAAATTACAATTATCGATTTAAATTTAAATTATACGATACAAATCATCGATTAAAATTATAATAAAAATTAAATTATACTCCCGATTGCAATTATAATAAAAACAAAATTTATTTAAATAATTGATACGATACAATCATCTTAACTTGAAATTAAAATACGACACACAAGTAGTTAAAACGATACAAATAATTTAACATGCAATAATATACACAAGCAATAAAACGATACAAATCATCTTCAACCACGTCCCATTCCAAACTTTGTCCATATGTGCTTCACTAGATCTACTTGCAATTCTTGATGACCTTTTGGAGTTGAATCCTCTGAATTTGGAGTGTCTTCATTAGCATTTGTCATTCCATCAATAGTCATTTGTGTTGAAAATCCGGGAAATTCAGGTGCACCACCACTCGGAAAATTTTCATTAACCATCGGCATATAACCATTAAACGGTGTTTGAGATGGATTTCCCATCATAGATCCATAATATGGATGAAAGTTTGGAGGATGTTGGTTTGAAAATTGATTTGGATTTTGATAATAGTTGAGATTTTGATAATTGTTGGGATTTTGATAATTGTTTGGGATATTAAAAGAATTTTGGGTGTTGAAATGATTATTGGGATCCATTTTCACTAAACAAAGACTAAAACTTAAAAATAAAGACTAATAGAAAGATAATGATAAGATTAAGAGAGTGAAAAATGTGATTTTTTTTTTCAGTGTCCAAATCAAATGAACCAAGTCTCTATTTATAGAGAAAAAAAAATCATGAATTTTGGTATAAAAATAAAAAAATAAAAAATTAATTTGAAAGGAAATAATTGAGTTTAAAGATAAAATGAGATAAAAAATCCAGCTGACCAATCGCGTGCTGCCATGTGTCCCTGTTGGGCAGTGTAATACACGCGCCTGGCGCAGGCAATCCGGACGCAACACGTGTCCCTCTCGGTGCAGAATTCAACTAGTTGAAATGTTTCAACATCTCTCTCCTCCAACTCATATTCAACTACACCATTGCATGATATTTGGGGTGTTGAAACTGCATTCAACTACCTCATTGTAGTTGGATATGAGTCCTATATATAGGAAAGTACATGATCAAATGACTTAAGCCAATGCTAATGAACATCAACTAAATTATTCATAACAATAATGCTATTAAGAGCACTTTTCAATATACTAACAATAGTATAAAGTTCTACTCTATCATTTGAATTTACTTCATTCAGTTTTAGACAATCCGAATAACAAATTGAGCTTACTAACAACGTGGGAAAATTTATATGTATTATCTACGTACGAGATCTACAATGTAGACAACAAATCTATAAGATATATTTAAATTCAAAACCATTAAAAGTTGAAAGATGAGCTTTTGAAATAATGAACAAACATAATTAAATAAGAATCTCAAGTGCAACTTAACAGACTCAAATATAACACTTTCAAAATAAAGATCAAATAATTAATCTTTTAAAGTCACTTAAATTATGCGGAACTCCCCGCAACTGCGATCGGAAAGGGGTTGGAACCACTTGATATCAGAACTGACCCCGAACCAGATTAAACTGGCGGTGAAAACCAAAAAAAATCATGCGGAACTAACAAATTAAATCCACCAAATGTAAAAGAAATAAATTCCTTACAAGAGTGATTACTCATGGTTCTAGGAGGATCTAGAAGGATCTATTTAGATGAGTCATTGGTTAGTTTGTTAGGATTAACCAAGCCTATAAATAAAGGCATGGATGAATGTAATTAGGAAGCAAAAATGAATGAAGAAATTAACTTATTAGTTTAGTGTAGTTTTTAGTCTATTTTAACTTTATTCTCTTCAATTTATGAACAACCAAAAAGTTGTTCATAACAATTGAATTAATTTGTTATAAAGTGTGAAACCAGTTGAATTAGTCTTTTACTCGCACAACACTCAAGTCAATGTCTCCACAATACTTTACTATTTGAATCGGTTAATTATATTTATTAAGCAATGATAGCGGTGAGGACCACCATTTGATCTCCACCAAACACAATCTTGTAGAAGGATAGAGAAATTTAAATTGTGACTTGAACATCTGAGCAAGATCAGTCTTATAATTTGTCCAAAAAATTTAAACTTGTGGAGAAACTCTATAGAGCGACTAGGATTGCAACTTGTAAAGGCTCTAATCACAATGCAGGACCGGAGCAAACACATTAGAAGATCCAAGCTGAATTTAAGAATGAGGTTTTGTAAAGTTCATAAAAATATTTTAGTAAAACAACTAAATTTTATTTTAAATGTTATTTTCATACATTTTAAAATACAAACTTATTCATTAAATTAATATAATCAATTTTGTTTCTTATTGCTTATAAAAAAATTGTTTCTTATTTTCTTAATTCATAATGAAGTAAAGTCAATCTTTGTAGAGAGAAAATTAATTTTAGGTAAGCTTTTGTTAATCTAGTTTTTTTTTTACGGTAAAAGGTTTAACTCATTTCATTAATAATAATTTTATAGGTACACGTTGGAATATCGATAAAATTATGGAAACAAGCTAAAGATGTAGTCATCCGAGCAAGGATATGAACAACTTCATTTGCTAGACTCCTAATGAACTTAACAAGAGAGTTCACAAGACTAGTAGCTATAATGAGCCAACAATCACTTAAGATAGCACATAAATCGGATGTATAGGTTCCATTACTATAGAGACCGTCAACAGCCATTTTGCAATCAATCTCGAAATTCATGTCACGCCATTGCATCTCATTTACCCACTTAAGGACACTCAACAAGTCCATAGCTTCACCAACCTCCTCATCAAGAATAGGTTCTAACCACTCTGTTCTTGCAGCCACAAATCTTCCGTGATCGTCCCTTATGCAAATAACAATACCCACCTTGTTACTAGTAATTGAGAAAGATGAATCGATTTTGAACTTGTATCTACCAAGGTTTGGTTTGCTCCATACTGTTTGTTGAGGAGTTGTATGTGCAGTATTTGCTAAAGATTGGGCCTTTTGAACGTTCCGCCAACCTGTAGTTATGTGTCGAGCACGCTCACACACTGTTGAGCATTATCGATATATAATATTTTCTCATACTTTATTGTTTCTTCACTTCCAAATACTCCATACCATGACGGTAAAGAACCGTTTGTTAATTTAGTTTTAAAAATAGTAGAACATGAGATTTTTTTATCAAAAATTGAATATGATGCCTTTTATTAAATAATATTTTTTAAAATATTTTTGAAGACTTATGGCAATTGCCTTATTAGTATTACCCTCGAACCGACCCTTTTTCAATGTTTATGAAACATAATGAATGTATCCAAAAAAAGAATACTTTTACTTTCAACCAATTTTTTTTGGCTAAACTACACATTTGGTCCCCTACGTTTATTTTAGGATTCAATTTGGTCCCTTATGTTTAAAAAGTTTCAATTTGGTCCCTTACGTTTATTTTAGGTTTCAATTTGGTCCCTTCCATCAGTTTTTGCACATGTGGCAGACGGTTTGCTTACGTGGCAGACGGTTTGCACACGTGGATTGACACGTGGACACGTTGACACGTGTCCAATTGAAACAGTGGAACAGTGAAATATGACGGAATGGACCAACTAATGCAAACATTGATAACGTAAGGGACCAAATTGAAACTTTTTAAACGTAAGGGACCAAATTGAAACCTAAAATAAACGTAAGGGACCAAATATGTAGTTTAGCCATTTTTTTTAAAGGAATATATATATATATATATATATATATATATATATATATATATATATATATATATATATATACACACTTTAATAAAAGGCAAATGGGCAATAAGATAATTTACTTTCAACCAAAATCAGTTTTATAAAATCAATTATAATCCCAACTTTAAATTAGAATCAATTCTACTTAAAAATGATCAAGTATTTGAAACCATTTTTATGTCTATAGAATCACTTTTGATTCTTGCGAATATAAATCTAAACATAATTGATGGTTTTATAAAGTTATTAGTGAAAAAATAAACTCCCTTCTAAATGTCTTATGTACCATTTTGCTAAATACTAGTAGTTAATTTAAGGGCTTTTAAGATCCATGTAATCTATCTGGAAGAAACAATGTAACTTTTAAATTACAATTTGATTGGTTTTAATCTTCTAATAATCCAGATATCAAAATAAAACCACTTTAATTACCTAGTGTACTGATGTCAAATGATTGTAATTACTGTATAATAAAGGACTAAAGATAGTCAAAATCAAGGAGAGAAGAATGAAAAAATTTAGCTTTATTTAATAGTAATTTCATATTTCAATAATACCAATAGTAATACTAATGCACCGGATAATATGACACAACAAAAATATTTTTTAAACTACATACACCAATACACCATTAATCAATGTGAATTTAATAAAATAGAAAAAGACATAACTCTTATATGATATATAATATGACATATATAATAACTAGATAACAAAACTTATATCCTCAACCGCTCTCACAAAACTCACCCTTTAGCAGCATCATAGGAGTTTTTGCAATGTATTTGATCTACATTTACCATCGACCAGAAGTAGCTATCTTTTCCACATAACCAAAATTTCCCCTCTTTTCGCCGCCTCCACCGTTTCCTCCGTTTCTTTTTCGTCCTCCATTCGTCTGATAATCATTAGCACCATGATGATATCCAGACTTCTTCGGCTATTTAGACCATGACATGTTTTCTTTCGTTTCTGTTATAGCCATCCCATTTTCCTTGATTTCCACTCCCACCATTTCTTCCTTGATACTTGTTATGTAAGCCACCATCATATCGTTCCCTCTGATTCCATCCCTGGTTCCATCCTTGATTCCGTCCATGATAATGACTCTGACCAACTTGCCTCCACCCATAATCTTTTGCACGTTGATCAACAGGAGCATGATACTGCTGTTTCCATGAGTTTGTTTCATAATTTCCTTGTTTGTTTGATTCGAAATGTTTTGTTACTCCTTCGTCCCCCCATCTGTTAGGTCCCCATCCTTGACCATTAAAGGACCAATTCATGAGGAAAGAACTAGTGAGAATAAAAGGCTCCTCATTTTTTGTTGCTTCAGAAGGCTTTGTTACTTCTTCGTCCCCCCATCCAGTAGGTTTCGGCCATCCTGGAAGAGAAAAGGACTTATCCAAGAGTATAGACCTGTCGAGAAGCACAGGCTCCTCGAATTTTTCTTCCATGATGTGGAGAGCCTCTGCTTCTTCTTCTAGGTCCAGATAAAGTTCATGATCAACAGGTGCATTCCAATCTACATCATCGATGTAAATGTCAGGATCAGGCAATGGTATGTCGCAGCGTAAGCCCTTGATCGCAGCATAAAACCTGTTTTTTGCATTGTCAAATGCCTCTTTGACAGCAGAGTCGTTCCACTTTACCACATTGCTGGGATGCAAAAACATAGACTTCTTGACATCAATTACGTTTTTCCATGGAACTGAGCCAACAAAATAACAAAATTTCTTCTCCCACTCAGGCACTTCTAAAACCCTTTCAGCTGTGAACCAAAAATCATTTGATAATTTAAGGGATAAATAAATTCATAATATCCAAAAATAGATTCAAACATGTAAAGTAGGTTCAAAGACAAAATAAAATTCATAATATAAAAAATTATTCACTATATCAAAAACTATGATGCAAATTCATTTTTAAACCTTTGTTTATTAGCAACCTTATAGAAACGTTTTGACGTTATTATTGAAACCATTTTTTAAATTCAAGTGGGGGATTGTTGGAACATTGGTGTGAATTGGAAAGAATTATTGGAAGGTTGGAAGATTAAACACTAAGTAATTAAACTTTAATCTAATATTGTGTGAATTGAAAAAATAGAGTGTGGGGGTCCCACATATTAGTAGTGTTTAAATAGTGGTATTTAATTTTAAATACCTGATAATGATGAAAATAATAATAATTATTATTTTTATTCATGGATATCACTTCCCATAATTTTAGCTTATGGTTATTGTGATAAGATTGAGAATCCAACTGAATTTCCTATTTTTCCCTCATTAGTCTGTTATTGTGGATTTGTTTCTTTTGATCTCATCCACAAATGTTGTTGAACGGATTATTGGATTTGTTTCTTTTGATCTCATCCATAAATGTTGTTGAACGGATTATTGAATAAGTTTCTTTTTGATCTTATCCATTAGAGTAACTGATGTAGCAATTTTTGCTAAAACAGTTACAAAATCTCTATATAAATAGAGGACTCCACTCAGTTCAAAAATGACACCAAAGAGTTTCTATTGAGTTGTCGAGAACTCTTTCTCTCTTCTCCCTCCAGCTTGTGTTGACGAGCTATTCTTCTTCTCATCTCCTTTTTTCTGTCCCTTCGAAAATAAGAGTGTTCTTAAAACCTTAGTCCCTATTCGATATAATGTCCCTTCGAAATAAAGAAAGGTCTTAAAAACATAGTCACTTTGATGATGTTTGTCTCTTCAGAATAAAGAGTATTTTTAAGATCATAGTCCCTTTTGAAACATGAATGTCCCGTCGGAATTAAGAATGATCTTAATAGTATATAAATATTCTTTTAATATTTTTTCTATTTTGAGGAGAAATTAAAGTTAGAATGGTGGTAACATCATATTTGAGTGGTCGTAGTACCATATTGTTTTGAGGAGAAATTAAAAAGTCGAAATGGTGGAATCACCATATTTGAGTGGTCGTAGTACCATATTGATAGGAGAACTTAAAAGTTAGAATGGTAGTAATACCATATTTGAGTGGTCTCAGCACCATAATAGAGTGGTAACAACACCATATTAAAGTGGTTTCAGTATTAAAAGAGTGCTCTTGGTACCATATTGAAGGTGTAATTCTCGAACGGTTTTCTACGGTGCAGTAGTTAATCGCACAGTTGTAACTGGGCTTGTTTTATCCTGGAGGCGGCGTGGTTGATATTCTACCTTGCACAATTTCGGGTAGTGCCACGAAACGTCTTAAAGAGAGCGACCTGGTCGTGACTCAACCTAGTAACAACTTCGGTAGATATTCTCTTTTAAAATAGAATTTGGAAAACCAAATTAAAATAGTTTGGAAATCCAAAACCAACAATTTTAAGACGTTTCGAACTGCTATGTCTACCGGAGAAGTTACTTATTAAGGTTAAGTTGTCCCTAAATACATTAAGGATAGATCAAGCTATAAAAGTACATCTTTCGACTGAAACAATGAAGTGATTGTTGTTATAACAACAACACTAAGAAATTCATAATGGTACCTAATTATCATTGAAACATAAGGTTTGGACCGGAAAAAGAAAACGATGTGTGTTTGTTATTCCGTATTGAAATTTGTTCCAAATGTTTCATATAAAGATACAAAAGAATCTGTATTTCAGAATTCTAATGAATAAGACTGAGTTAACTCAGACTTAAAAAGAGACCATTGCACTATGCATTCTAGTTGGGAAAAGACTGCGTCTTTGAAGCGGTTGATTTTATACTTGAGTAACTTGGACTCAATTCGAACATGATATGATTAGAAAATTTTATTTATTGCGGTCAAGATAAATGAACCAAAAGTTCATATAAATCGGTGTTTAGAGAATTTGAATCACTAAACTTAATAAATTATGATATGTGCGAACTTGATAGCACATAAACTAGAAATGATAAAATAATATTTTATCATATTTATTGATGACCGTGAATTTTGATAAATAAAATTGTTATGTTTGGTATGTTCAATTTCTATAACGAAAATTGAAATTCATGTTGGATAGATTACCCAAGTCTAAGAACAAAAATTCTAATTAAGAAATTTTTGAAGAAAAGACAACCCAACTTGTCTTATTTTTGAACTTGTGATTGTCTGAACTATATTTGGATCTTGGACTCCAAGAGAGTTAAACTCACTAGTGGAGCCTATGAATGTGTATTCATTGGGTATGCTATAAATAGTGAAGCATATAATTCTTAAATGCTAAAGTGATCATAGAATAAAACGATGATGATTTCTATGTAAATATTTACCCCCTTTAAATAAAGAATAGTGGGGGCACTAGTGGAACATGACATTAGTGGGGGCAAAATAAATTCCCTTTTCAAAAAAATTAAGAACTAGTGGGGGCACTATATCTGATCACATTCCAGTAACCAGAAATAGTTATGAAAACATCGTGCGAGATGTTATAGAACCTCGAAGAGGTAAGAAAGCAAGAATTGCTAAAGAGTATGAACTTGGTTTATACATTGGAAGAAGATCCATTAAGCCTTAAAAAAATTGTATCCTCATTAGATGCTGAATTATGGCAAGAAGCAATAAACGATGAAATGGATTTTTTAGATTCTAACGAAACATGACACTTAGTTGACTTGTCTCATGGTTGAAAACTAATCGGTTGTATTTGGATTTTGGAAAATAACTAAAACCTGATGGTACGGTTGATGAATACAAGGCTCTCCTTGTAGTAAAAGGTTTTAGACAAAAGAGAAAAATATAGACTTCTTCGAAAATAATTTACCAGCCACTAGAATCATATCCATAAAAGTACTAGTCCCTTTAGCCGCTGTTCATAACTCGATAGTACTCCAAATGGATGTGAAAGTTCCCTTTTTTATGGTGAACTAGAAGAAGAAATCTATATGAAACAACCTGAAAGTTTTGCGATTCATGGACAAGAAAACAAGATCTGTAAGTTAGATAATTTTTTGTGAGGTCTAAAATAAACTCTTAAGGAAAGACACGAAAGATTTGACATTCTAATGATATCAAATGAGTATAAAGTGAATGAAAGTGACAAATGTATTTACCACAAATATGGAAATAATATTTGCACGATCATATGTCTCTATGAAGACGACATGCTCATATTTGGTTTAAAGATTCATGTTATGAATTATGTGAAATCATTGTTTATCAACAACATTGATAAGAAAAACTTAGACCAAGTTGAAGTAATTCTTGGTTTCAAGATTACTAGATCAGAAAAAGAGAACTTTTCTGATGAATCTCACAAAGTTGAGAATTTCTTAAGAAAATGTAATTATTTGAATGTAAACTTGCAAGCACACCTTATGATCCAAATGTAAAACTTTTTCAAGAACATTTGAGATGGTGCTAGACAAACGGAATATGTGAGCATCATTGGCAAATCTTTAGGTATGCCATTGAATGTATTAGACTCGACGTTGGCCACGTCGTGAAACTCTTATTCAAGTTTACTAATCGACTGATGAGAAGCATTGTCATGCTATTGAAAGAGTCATACGGTGCCTTAAGAAGATTATGACTCTAGAATTACATTATAAGGAGTATCATATTGTACTTGAATGGAACAAGATACAAATGAAAAGTATCTTATCGTACTTGAATGGTACAAGATACAAAATAGAACATCCTTCAGATAAGTTTTAAAGCGGATAGTGACTGCATATTGGGCATCACGAGAGGAGTTGTTTGTTAAAACAAATGATATTAACTCAGTCCAATATGGAACCAATCTGAGATGAGAATACTAGAGAAAACTAGTGAAGAAGCAAGTTCAGAAAATGATTGCTAGTTAAGATCCCCTAGTGGATAAAACCGTTGCCAGAAGTGTTAATTGTGATAGTACTGCAGCTATTACAAAAGTTGAGAATCGCTACTACAATGGCAAGAGGCGATTATCAAGGCACGAACACATAAAGGAATAGAGAGCTAGCTACTCTCAAAAGGAACGATTAAGTATATCATGTACGTACTGATAAAGAATTAGTTAATCCTTTGACGAAAGGACTAACAAGAAAGAAAGTCTTAAATACATCTATTAAGATGAGACTAATGCCTATAGCTCACTAGTGATGGTAACCCGACCTAGCTGACTGGAGATCCCAAGAAATAGGTTCAATGAGTAATAACAAGTCATAAAGTGATAGAACATGCTATTAGAGAAAATAAAGAAAGCATGATTCCTACAGCGAATAGAGGATGAGATAATAGAAACTCTTAATGAGATCTATACTCCATATGGAGTGGAGTGCACAGCTACAGGAGTACTCTTGATAGACTCACCTATGCGAATGTGGAACTGAGGCCGGTTCCTATGGAATTTGGGGCAGAATACCTAGAGCGTTCGTTAAAACTGGGATAGATGTGCAGGGCCATAAATGCACGAGCTTTTTGAATACACCTTAAGAAAAGGTTGTGTGTGGGTTCTATGTCTGAGATTGAGTTCAATGCTACGTGCCACTCATGTTAATCAGAATTTTACCCGCTATGCAAAGGTTCAAGTTGTTGGCGACACCTTTGTTTATTAGCAACCTTATAGAAACGTTTTGACGTTATTATTGAAACCATTTTTTAAATTCAAGTGGGGGATTGTTGGAACATTGGTGTGAATTGGAAAGAATTATTGGAAGGTTGGAAGATTAAACACTAAGTAATTAAACTTTGATCTAATATTGTGTGAATTGAAAAAATAGAGTGTGGGGGTCCCACATATTAGTAGTGTTTAAATAGTGGTATTTAATTTTAAATACCTGATAATGATGAAAATAATAATAATTATTATTTTTATTCATGGATATCACTTCCCATAATTTTAGCTTATGGTTATTGTGATAAGATTGAGAATCCAACTGAATTTCCTATTTTTCCCTCATTAGTCTGTTATAGTGGATTTGTTTCTTTTGATCTCATCCACAAATGTTGTTGAACGGATTATTGGATTTGTTTCTTTTGATCTCATCCATAAATGTTGTTGAACGGATTATTGAATAAGTTTCTTTTTGATCTTATCCATTAGAGTAACTGATGTAGCAATTTTTGCTAAAACAGTTACAAAATCTCTATATAAATAGAGGACTCCACTCAGTTCAAAAATGACACCAAAGAGTTTCTATTGAGTTGTCGAGAACTCTTTCTCTCTTCTCCCTCCACCTTGTGTTGACGAGCTATTCTTCTTCTCATCTCCTTTTTTCTGTCCCTTCGGAAATAAGAGTGTTCTTAAGACCTTAGTCCCTATTCGATATAATGTCCCTTCGAAATAAAGAAACGTCTTAAAAACATAGTCACTTTGATGATGTTTGTCTCTTCAGAATAAAGAGTATTTTTAAGATCATAGTCCCTTTTGAAACAAGAATGTCCCGTCGGAATTAAGAATGATCTTAATAGTATATAGATATTCTTTTAATATTTTTTCTATTTTGAGGAGAAATTAAAGTTAGAATGGTGGTAACATCATATTTGAGTGGTCGTAGTACCATATTGTTTTGAGGAGAAATTAAAAAGTCGAAATGGTGGAATCACCATATTTGAGTGGTCGTAGTACCATATTGATAGGAGAACTTAAAAGTTAGAATGGTAGTAATACCATATTTGAGTGGTCTCAGCACCATAATAGAGTGGTAACAATACCATATTAAAGTGGTTTCAGTATTAAAAGAGTGGTCTTGGTACCATATTGAAGGTGTAATTCTCGAACGGTTTTCTACGGTGCAGTAGTTAATCGCACAGTTGTAACTGGGCTTGTTTTATCCTGGAGGCGGCGTGGTTGATAGTCTACCTTGCACAATTTCGGGTAGTGCCACGAAACGTCTTAAAGAGAGCGACCTGGTCGTGACTCAACCTAGTAACAACTTCGATAGATATTCTCTTTTAAAATAGAATTTGGAAAACCAAATTAAAATAGTTTGGAAATCCAAAACCAGTTTAACAATTCTACAACTGACCCAATTTTTCTAGCATGACTGAAAACAAATTAAAAGAAAAAATAAACCACGTAGAACTTAATTAATGAGTAATCCATGCAAAAAATGAACAATGAACAAAAGTAACAAATGCCATAATGAGAAAGATGATACCAACTTACCAACAAGTGGTTTTGCCAAAGGTGGTTTTCCATTCGTAGGTTTGGATTGGAACTGACACACCTTAGGATATTGAACTTTCACATTGTCATTTCTCCTTAAAGCCATTTTAGCAAGCAAAAGAGATAGACTCGGAAGAGAAAATTTGAAGAAGCAAAACAAACTTTTGGAAAAGGGAGAAGATTGTGACAGAAACAAAGACAAAAGAAGAATAGTTGTGAGGTTTGTTGTTGTTTGTTCTAGCTTGCTTGCACAAGAGATGTGTTTTGACTTTGTACTTGTTTCTGTATTTATATGGCATTTGATTTTTCACTTTTTATTTGTCATTACTTCATTCACATTTACATTTATGAGGAAAATATGAAACTTTATACTTTAAATGGTAAGCATGGGTTACTATAGTATCTTACTTTTGTAAATTCAAAAATTTATTTATGAAAAAGATTTGCTTTGATGAATTTCTAAATTATTAATTGAAGGTTTTTAGCAAATATTAGTTAATGGATTTGACCAAGTGTGTGCAACCATTACATTGTTACATTATTTAAGAAAAAAATTGCATTTATGAATTTCTAAATTACTAAATAAAGGATTTTTATCAATTATTAATTAATGGATTTGACTAAGTGTATATAGCCATTACATTATTTATGAAAAAAAATTGCATTTATGAATTTCTAAATTATTAATTGAAATTTTTTTATGAATTATTAATTAATGGGTTTGACTAAGTGTGTGTGACCATTATTAATTTATGAGTAAACAATGAATGGAATGAATTACTCTAAGTGGTAATAAAACATATGTTTTACCACATCACTCTACTTAACTCAACCTTCTTAATTTAGTTTCTACAAATTAAAGGATATTTGTCAAAAAGATAATCATTGTACCAAATGTTAGTTGATCTAGTGGTGATTGGTGTTAGATTTGATAGGAAGAACCACGGTTTGATTCCCCACAATTGCATTTGGGAGGGGACTGGAACCACTTGATGTCAGAGCTCGTCCCAAACTCTTGACTACTAAGGCCCCTTTCCCCTAGGAATCAGAGAGTGAAAATTAAAAAAAAAATAAAATAAAAAAAATAATAATAATAATAATTTGTCAAAAAGAACATATAAAATTGATTGTTTACTCTCTTTTTCCTTCGTTAACTTTGTTAAATCATAATTTAATAATATCAAATTATATAATCTAATAATTAATATATCACTTTTCTTTATCATTTATTTCTGTGTTCATTTATGCTCCTCACCCTCTTTTAATTTTTTTTAATTTAATATTATTTTTCTATGTAAACGAAATCTTCCTTATCATATATAATAAAATAATAATGTACACTCTTTAAAAAATATAATAAACTAGCAATAAATTAACGTATATTTTTTGTCCAAAAAAAATATTATTGTATATTCATTGTACCAAATATATGAATAACAATGTATTCATTTTTATATTATTTCTATCTTTTCATTTTCATTTTGGAAAACTTTAATTTCTTTCTCTTTCACTTTTTATTTTTTGTTGCTTGTCTTTCATTAGTTTTTTATACATTTTCGTATGCAAACAAAATCTCCGTCGTTATTAAGGAAAAAGATTTGAAAATATGCATTTATTTATAGATTAATTTTTTTATCATTATTTTCATATTTTTTAACGGTTGCCTCAATTATCAAAAAATAATAACATTAATTAATAAAAGAATGGAAGGATTATTTTTTACTAAAAAACCCGAATATTTTATATTTTTTCATTAATATTTTATTTAATAACATATTATGGATATCATTTATTTGTTTTCACAATTTATTTTAAAAAAATTCAAAAATATTTCATCTCCTTTAATATTTTCTCCTTTTAGTCGTAACTTATAAGACTGGCAATCAAGTCGTCAAAATTATGAAGTAAAAAAGAAAAAACTTTTTTTTTGACAGAAAGTAAAAAAAAAAAAAAAAAAAAAAAAATCTTCAAAATTATAATTATGGAATAAATAAGTTGTCAAAAATAAGTAGTAACATATTTCATTTCACAAATATTTTTTTTTTAATCGGCTAAATTTTATTAAAAAAACAACTCCTCCACAAGAAGTGAAAGGAAATTGTCATGGAACATACAACAAAATGTAACGTGATATAACACAATTACCAACACCTAATCAAACAACCCAATCCACCCATACACCAATAATGATTCGCTAAACCCACCAGAGAAAACCCCTACCCGACCCTAGGAGACACCACTATGTTGGAACAAAATTATGATTTTGTATCTCCTTAATTGATTTTGATGATAACAATGTATTTAAGGTTAAATTGGAGTACTAATAATTTAATTCAGTGTGCAGGATTAAAAGTTAAAATTCGCGTACTAAAGAACCCTAGAATTTCTGAAGGAATTACTTCTGAGCTCACCAGATCTGAAGCAAGTAATTCTGAGCCTATGAAACTCTGAAGTTATTATCTGAACCTTAGAATTTCTGAAGGAATTACTTCTGAGCTCACCAGATCTGAAGCAAGTAATTCTGAGCCTGTGAAACTCTGAAGTTATTATCTGAACCTTAGAATTTCTGAAGGAATTACTTCTGAGCTCACCAGATCTGAAACAAGTAATTCTGAGCCTATCAAAATCTGAAGAACATCTGAGTTCACCAGATCTGAAACAAGTAAATCTGAGCCTATCAAAATCTGAAGAACATCTGAGCTCCCCAGATCTGAAACAAGTAATTCTGAGCCTATCAAAATCTGAAGAACATCTGAGCTCACC
The DNA here is from genome assembly GCA_954870985.1 of Trifolium fragiferum. Lineage (NCBI taxonomy): Eukaryota > Viridiplantae > Streptophyta > Magnoliopsida > Fabales > Fabaceae > Trifolium > Trifolium fragiferum. The sequence continues at coordinate 42,796,454 of OX940793.1, forward strand.
AGATCTGAAACAAGTAATTCTGAGCCTATCAAAATCTGAAGGCTCGTCAGATATAAGTGTTAAGCTACATTTGAGAGTACAATTTTATTGAAGACTGTGCCTGACTAAGTCCAAACGCAGAAACCAAGAATGAAAAGGTTTGACCATGGAAAGGTCCTTTTCAAGTCAGGCTTCAGAAACGATTATTTCCTTATTTGGCTTTCACCAAGGTTCAAATATCAAAAGCCAAAAGGAATCTCTCATTTTGTAGTAAACGTTAAGCTCCTAAGCTACTGCAAATCAGAACAGCTAATAAGCTCACTGATCTATACAAAGGAGCGTCTCAATTCTTCAAACGGCTATAATCTTCAACGTTCATTTTATCATCTATAAAAGGAAGAAGATTTGTGAAGAAATCTAATCAAGACTTAAGCTTCTGAACGTGCTGAAACTCTGTCAAATTCTGAAGCTATCAAACACTTAGAAACTTTGTGATAATTTTCTAAGTTAGTCTTGTAACTGAGTTGTATTTTGTAAACACCTCTGATTGTATATCAAGTGTTAATCTCTTATCTTTATTAACATTAAAACCAGTTAGAAGTCTCTTGCTTTGTGCTTGAGCATTGGAAGTCTCTTGCTTTGTGCTTGAGCATTGGAAGTCTCTTGCTTTGTGCTTGAGCATTGGAAGTCTCTTGCTTTGTGCTTGAGCAGTTAGAAGTCTCTTGCTTTGTGCTTGAGCAGTTTGAAGTCTCTTGCTTAGTGCTTGAGCATTTGTAATCTGAGTGATTATAGTGAAATCTCTTGTGAAGGACAAGAGGACTGGACTACTCCTGTTAGTGGGAGGAACCAGTATAAAAATTCTGAGCATCTCTCTCTAACCCTATCCTCATATATTGTGTGTGTTATACCTTATCCGCTGCAATTTGTTTTAACTTAGAAAAAGTCTCACACAATTCAACCCCCCCCCCCCCCTTCTTGTGTGTTTTTCAACCTTCAATTGGCATCAGAGCTCTGGTCTGTTGCTCTTCACTTAACAGTGAAACAGTAAAAGATCTAGGGGTACTTAGTTGAAAAACATGTCTGGTGTTACCTCTCCTTCTGCTTCCTCTGGACCTGATCACTCTGCTGTTCCACCTCCTCACAACTATGATAGGGAAAGGAACAGTGATAATCACAGAGACAAACCACCTTACTTCAACAGTGATCCTACTACTTTTCCTTTCTGGAAAACCAAGATGTATAGTTACATCATTGGGACCGATGATGAGTTATGGGATATCATTGAAGATGGTATACATTTTGAACACATGGATGATGAAGGTGTTGTAAGAAATACCTACAGAAAGTTCTTTGATGCTGAAAAGAAGAAACAGTATAAGAAGCATCATACTGTTAAGAATATGCTTATTGGTGCAATATCTCATGCTGAGTATTTAAAAATATCCAACAAGTCATGTGCCAAAACTATCTGGGACTCTCTATGTTCCACCTATGAAGGAAATAAGCAAGTCAAAGAAGCTAAGGCAAACTTATTAGTTCATCAATATGAACTGTTCAGAATGAAGGAAGATGAAGATATTGAAACCATGTATTCAAGGTTTCAAACCCTTGTCTCTGGTCTTCAAGTTCTGAAGAAAAGCTACACTGCATCTGATCACGTGAAGAAAATTCTGAGGAGCTTACCTTCCAAATGGAGACCAAAAGTTACAGCTTTTCAGGAATCCAAGGATTTGAACAATGTGACTCTTGAAGATTTAATAAGCTCACTCAGAAGTCATGAGCTAGAACTTATGTCAGATGAACCTGTCAAGAAGATGAAGTCCTTGGCTCTAAGCTCTGTTCAGACTTCCTCAAAAGCTGCAAAGATCAAAGTGTCTGAACAAGAGGAAGAAACTTCTGATGATATGATGGATGAAAATTCTGAGAATGAAGAAATGGCACTAATGGTTAGAAGGTTTCAGAAATGGAACAAGAAATACAAAAGGTTTCCAAACAAAGGAAACAACTCAAGAAGTTCCTTTTCAAAGGACAAAAAGGAAGAACTGAACAACTGCTATAACTGCAAGAAATCTGGACACTTCATTGCGGACTGTCCAGAAATGTCATCCAAGGACAAAGGAAAGAATAAGAGCTTTGGGAAAGAAAAGTACAAAGAAAAGGTAAGGAAGAGTTTGTTAGCCACTTGGGAGACCATTGAGAATGACTCTGAAGGAGAAGATGATGAAGAAGGCAATCTGGCTTTAATGGCAAGAACTTCTGAAGGTAACAACTCTGATAGAGATTCTGAAGATGACTCAGATGATGAAAATGAGGTATACTCTAACATGACTAAATCTGAATTAATTGATTCTCTTAAGATTGCCGTGAAACATTACTCTCGTATAGTAAGTCAACACAAAATTCTGAAGAATGTTCATGAATCATTGAAAAAGGATGCCAAGATTCTTTATGATGAAAATGAATCGTTAAACATTCGTATTTGTCATGTTGAATCTAACTATGTCTTGGCAGACAAGCTCAATGATGATCATGAAGATGCTCTTCACGAATTTATTCGTTGTACCTTCAATAGGAGTAAAATGGCTTCCATGATTTATCATATGACTCGTAACTATGGTGAAGGCATTGGTTATTCTCGGTTTAAGAACTGGGATAAACCTCTGAAATCATATAGTGAGGATGATACTCCACCTGAATTATTCTCTACCTTTGTTAAAAGTGGTACACTTGATCTGAAGGCATCCAACTCTGAAGGAGGTTCTGAACCTGAACCCAAAGACTCAGAAGTTCCAAGTTCTTCTGAACCTAAAATTTCTGAGTCCAAAAGTTCTCAAGTTAAGGCTCAGAAGTCATCTGAACCTCTGAGAAATCAAGGTAAAGTTACTTCAGATCCTTGCTTGACCTTTGGAACTGTGATATACTCCAGATCAAAATCCAAGAATCAAATTAAGCCTAAACATTCTTGTCAAAGCTTAATTAATTCTAGATCTTGTGTTGATCATAGAAAACAAAGAAGGAATACTATTCAGAAGACTAACTCTAAAGGACCCATCAGAATATGGGTACCAAAATCTGAAATAATGTTTGCTTCAGATGCTCATGCAAGGAAAGGTAAAACAGCAGCCCTGGTACCTGGACAGTGGTTGCTCACGACATATGACGGGAGAAAAGCATATGTTCCAAACCCTAACTCTGAAAGAGGGAGGCTCTGTGGGATTTGGAGGAAAACAAAAAGGGAAGATCATTGGTACAGGTACAGTTGGTAATTCTTCTCTTTCCATTAAAGATGTTTGGTTAGTTAATGGACTTAAACACAATCTATTGAGCATTAGTCAATTTTGTGACAATGGGTGTGTTGTTACATTTAATAAGGAATCATGTACTGTATCAAAAGACTCTGACAAATCTGTAGTATTCAAGGGAATGAGAGTTGGCAATGTTTATAAAGTAAACTTTTCTGATTTGGTTGACCAAAAGATTATATGTCTTTTGTCTCTGAGTGATGAGAAATGGCTATGGCACAAGCGTCTTGGTCATGCTAACTGGAGGTTGATCTCTAAGCTTAGCAAACAAAAGCTTGTTAGTGGTTTGCCTGACATTGATTATCACTCAGATGCACTTTGTGGCTCATGTCAAAAAGGAAAATTTGCTAAGACTTCATTCAAGTCTAAAAACATTGTCTCTACTTCCAGACCCTTAGAATTGCTTCACATTGATCTGTTTGGTCCTGTTTCGACAGCCTCTATCAATGGTAAAAAATATGGATTGGTCATGGTTGATGATTTCAGTAGATGGACTTGGGTGAAATTCCTACGTTCTAAGAGTGAAGCACTTGTGGTGTTCAGTGACTTCTGCACACAAATACAAAGTGAAAAGGATCTTCGGATTCTGAAGGTTAGAAGCGACCATGGGGGAGAGTTCGAAAATGACTCTTTCGAATCTTTCTGCTCAGAGCATGGAGTAATCCATGAATTCTCTTCTCTTAGAACACCACAGCAGAATGGTGTTGTAGAAAGAAAGAATAGATCTTTGCAAGAAATGGCTCGTACCATGATGCTTGAGTCTAACCTAGCTAAGTTCTTGTGGGCAGAAGCCGTGAGTACTGCTTGCTATGTTCAGAATAGAATCTACATCAGACCTATTCTGAACAAAACTGCTTATGAACTGTTCAAAGGAAGAAAACCAAATATTTCTTATTTTCATCAGTTTGGATGTACTTGTTATATTCTAGACAACAAGGTCTATCGAAAGAAATTTGATGCTAGAGCTTATAAGGGTATCTTTATAGGCTACTCTGAACGCTCAAAAGCATACAGATTGTATAATTCTGAAACTCACACAGTTGAAGAATCTATACATGTTAGATTTGATGATAAAGAGCCTGACGATAAAATGTCAGAGCAAGCTGAGACTTTTGCAGAATTTCAAGTTTCCTCAAATTCTGAGTGTGAAGATCTCTCCATTGCTGTATATCCATCTGAGACTCAAAATGAAGATATCTCTGAAGGCCTTGAAACTGAAGACCCTTCAGAAACTGAACCCTCTCAGACACCTGCTCCACCTAAGAGTAAATTCAAGTATAGATCATCTCATCCTGAAGAGCTAATTGTTGGTAACAAGGATAGCCCAAGAAAGACCAGATCTGCTTTCAAAGAGGATGAATCCCTAGTTGGGTTAATTTCATTAATTGAACCCACAAACATAGAAGAAGCACTCTCAGATGATGGGTGGATTGTTGCAATGCAAGAAGAACTCAATCAATTTGAAAGAAATGATGTTTGGGATCTGGTACCAAAACCCAAACACAAGAACATTATTGGAACAAAATGGGTATTCAGAAACAAGTCAAATGAAAAGGGAGAAGTTGTCAGAAATAAAGCTAGACTGGTTGCACAAGGTTATAGTCAGCAAGAAGGCATAGATTTCACTGAAACCTTTGCACCAGTAGCAAGACTTGAGGCAATTAGACTTCTCTTGTCCTATGCAGTTAATCATGACATCACTCTATTTCAAATGGATGTTAAGAGTGCATTTCTGAATGGAGTAATTTATGAAGAAGTCTATGTTAAACAACCTCCTGGCTTTGAAGATATAAAGTGTCCTGATCATGTTTACAAATTGAAGAAATCTCTGTATGGTTTGAAACAAGCTCCAAGAGCTTGGTATGAAAGGTTAAGTATATTTCTTCTAGAAAATGGTTTTGAAAAAGGACATGTTGATAACACTCTCTTTAGAAAAACCTTAAAAACTGATATTTTGATTGTTCAGATTTATGTTGATGATATTATCTTTGGTTCAACTAATGCTTCTCTTTGCAAGAATTTCTCTAAGCTTATGCAGGATGAATTTGAAATGAGTATGATGGGAGAACTAACATTCTTCTTGGGAATTCAAATCAATCAAAGAAAAGAAGGAGTATATGTGCATCAAACCAAATACACAAAGGATTTACTGAAGAAATTTGGTCTTGAAGATTGTAAACCAATGTCAACTCCTATGCATCCCTCTAGCTGTCTTCTGAAGGAAGAATCTGAAGGCAAAGTAGATCAGAAATTATACAGAGGTATGATTGGTTCCCTCCTTTATCTCACTGCATCTAGACCAGATATCTTGTTCAGTGTATGCTTGTGTGCTAGATTTCAATCAGATCCTAGAGAGTCTCATCTAACTGCTGTTAAGAGAATCTTTAGATATCTGAAAGGAACCACTAATCTTGGATTACTTTATAAGAAATCCTTAGATTATCAGCTTATTGGATTCTGTGATGCTGACTATGCTGGTGATAAAATTGAAAGGAAGTCCACTAGTGGAAACTGTCAATTTCTAGGTGAAAACCTTATATCATGGGCTAGTAAGAGACAAGCAACTATTGCTCTATCTACAGCAGAAGCAGAGTACATCTCAGCTGCTAAGTGTTGCACGCAATTGCTCTGGATGAAACATCAGTTGGAGGACTATCAGATAAGGATAAGTAGTATACCACTTCTCTGTGATAATACTGCTGCTATCTGTTTGTCTAAGAATCCTATTTTGCATTCAAGAGCTAAACACATTGAGATCAAACATCACTTCATTAGAGACTATGTTCAGAAGGGAGTAATTAAGATTCAATTCATTGATACTGAGCATCAATGGGCTGATATCTTTACCAAACCTCTTGCTATTGATCGTTTCGATTTTATCAAGAAAAATCTGAACATGGTTTTTATTTCTGAATGATATCTCTGAATGCTGTTAACTCTGAATGAATAAACTGGTTCTGAAGGGCCTCAGAAGTTTGGACGGCTCAGAAACTATTATATAGGTTCTGAAGCACTCTCTCATCTGAAGCAATCAGAATTATTTATTATTAAATATGATTTCTTGTGACTCAGATACCTACTCTAAGTGTTAGTTGACCACTCAGTTTCTCTAACTGACAGCTGGCTTCTGAAAACACTACTTATCTGTGTAACTTCCCATCATGTCTAGTAACCGCTGGGTAATGAAGGAGAGCTAATGATGATTTTATTAAAAGTAACTGCCAAGCCCCCATTACGTCACTATCTTGTTTCCCCAATATTTTGAAACTTCCACTATAATCACTTAACTACACACTAGTCACTATCACTTCTCACGTTTTCAATATTTTGAAACTTCCACTATAACCATTTCTGACACTCCTAAATCCCCTCAGAAATCTCCTATTAAAGATTCTGAGTCTACCCCAATAGCAATGGACGTAGACCAATCTGAACCCTCAAATGTTCAAAATTCTGAAGTCCCTGCTGAATCCCAAACTGAACCCCTTCAGACTTCATCTCCTAAGCCAACCACTTCTGAACCAAACCCCTCATCCATTCAAACCACTCCACCTTTTCCTGGAACTGATTCAGATCTTGAAGAAACTCGTCTTCATTCTGAAACAATTCCCTGTTTCACCATGGTACTTAACAATTCCCTTTTACCGTTGAATGCATTTACTGCTGGTGGTTGTTTGTTGTGTGCATTTACTACCCTGTAACTTGTGCTTTGACTGACCCGTTTTTGATAATGACAAAGGGGGAGAAAATATTATTTCATTTCCTATGGCAGTGGAATTATTTCTGAAGCTCTAAAGATCACATTTTCTGAACTCTACTCTTGTTAAGTTATATTAAAGTCTTTTAAACTTTTAATGAGGGGGAGTAATAAATTTTGTCCAACATAAATTCATATAATATAAGATACGCTTGCAAACCATATCTTATATTTGTCAGTCTGAAGAAATAGAGCTTGCAAACCTCTAATTCTGAAGGTAGAATATATGAAATTATATTTGACATTAAATATTACTCTTAGACTGTTTTATATTTATCATTGATAAACTTTTGAAGCTTATCAGACTCAGGGGGAGCTTGCAAACCTCAGAACCTGAAGTCAAGATGTTAAATAAAAACAACAACAATTGATTTTAAATACATATAGTTGTCATCATCAAAAAGGGGGAGATTGTTGGAACAAAATTATGATTTTGTATCTCCTTAATTGATTTTGATGATAACAATGTATTTAAGGTTAAATTGGAGTACTAATAATTTAATTCAGTGTGCAGGATTAAAAGTTAAAATTTGCGTACTAAAGAACCCTAGAATTTCTGAAGGAATTACTTCTGAGCTCACCAGATCTGAAGCAAGTAATTCTGAGCCTATGAAACTCTGAAGTTATTATCTGAACCTTAGAATTTCTGAAGGAATTACTTCTGAGCTCACCAGATCTGAAGCAAGTAATTCTGAGCCTGTGAAACTCTGAAGTTATTATCTGAACCTTAGAATTTCTGAAGGAATTACTTCTGAGCTCACCAGATCTGAAACAAGTAATTCTGAGCCTATCAAAATCTGAAGAACATCTGAGCTCACCAGATCTGAAACAAGTAAATCTGAGCCTATCAAAATCTGAAGAACATCTGAGCTCCCCAGATCTGAAACAAGTAATTCTGAGCCTATCAAAATCTGAAGAACATCTGAGCTCACCAGATCTGAAACAAGTAATTCTGAGCCTATCAAAATCTGAAGGCTCGTCAGATATAAGTGTTAAGCTACATTTGAGAGTACAATTTTATTGAAGACTGTGCCTGACTAAGTCCAAACGCAGAAACCAAGAATGAAAAGGTTTGACCATGGAAAGGTCCTTTTCAAGTCAGGCTTCAGAAACGATTATTTCCTTATTTGGCTTTCACCAAGGTTCAAATATCAAAAGCCAAAAGGAATCTCTCATTTTGTAGTAAACGTTAAGCTCCTAAGCTACTGCAAATCAGAACAGCTAATAAGCTCACTGATCTATACAAAGGAGCGTCTCAATTCTTCAAACGGCTATAATCTTCAACGTTCATTTTATCATCTATAAAAGGAAGAAGATTTGTGAAGAAATCTAATCAAGACTTAAGCTTCTGAACGTGCTGAAACTCTGTCAAATTCTGAAGCTATCAAACACTTAGAAACTTTGTGATAATTTTCTAAGTTAGTCTTGTAACTGAGTTGTATTTTGTAAACACCTCTGATTGTATATCAAGTGTTAATCTCTTATCTTTATTAACATTAAAACCAGTTAGAAGTCTCTTGCTTTGTGCTTGAGCATTGGAAGTCTCTTGCTTTGTGCTTGAGCATTGGAAGTCTCTTGCTTTGTGCTTGAGCATTGGAAGTCTCTTGCTTTGTGCTTGAGCAGTTAGAAGTCTCTTGCTTTGTGCTTGAGCAGTTTGAAGTCTCTTGCTTAGTGCTTGAGCATTTGTAATCTGAGTGATTATAGTGAAATCTCTTGTGAAGGACAAGAGGACTGGACTACTCCTGTTAGTGGGAGGAACCAGTATAAAAATTCTGAGCATCTCTCTCTAACCCTATCCTCATATATTGTGTGTGTTATACCTTATCCGCTGCAATTTGTTTTAACTTAGAAAAAGTCTCACACAATTCAACCCCCCCCTTCTTGTGTGTTTTTCAACCTTCACACTAGGCTCTAACTTCCGAACTCGAATTAAAATTACTTGGCCCATCAGATCCAGAAAGTAGCACCGAAAGTCAAAGGTTGAGGGACCCCGGTAGTCAGAGAATCGACAGTCAAATGCCTGATGCAGTGGAATTCGACCAAATACCAGAGACCTGCAAATCTCAACAGACTTGAACACCCCTCAGCGACTCCAATAGTCCTGCAAATCTCACCAGATTTGAAAATGGTCAGAGACTCTTGTATCAAGGGGAATCCACACACACTCGGCATTAACCATCCAACACCTCTCCATCACCAATACGTCACAGAGGTACGATAAAACGACAACATCCGTCAACACGGAGTGTCTACATACCCCGCCCTTTCAGACGCGCCGGGACAACTACCAAGCCAAGAAGAAACCTCAGCCAGACACCACCTCAGCCAACCACCACCACCACCGCCAGAACACCGTCAAACGAACCCCACCAAAACCAACAGCACCTAAATAAAACAAAAACAAAAGCATCACCACCTCCACAGCCGCCACTACTGTTCCACCACACCACCACCACCTGGACAGAGAACACCACCACCACCCTCACTAAACAGCCACCACGCGCCACCACCACCACCACCACCAAGGTCCTCCAGTGCAGAAGCTGAGTACAGGGGTGTTGCTAATGTCGTTTCTGAATCTTGTTGGCTTCGCAACCTCCTCTTGGAGCTTCACTTCTCACTCTCTCAGGCTACTTTGGTGTATTGTGACAATGTTAGTGCCATCTACCTTTCCGGTAATCCAGTACAACATCAGCGCACTAAACATATTGAGATGGATATTCACTTTGTTCGGGAAAAAGTCGCACGTGGCCAGGCACGTGTTCTTCATGTTCCATCTCGTCACCAGATTGCTGACATCTTCACCAAAGGTCTACCTCGTGTTCTTTTTGAAGATTTCCGAACCAGTCTAAGCAAAATTAAAATAAAGAAATTAACGTTTCAAAAATATAAATAGTAGTTAGCATTTGAGTAAAGAGTAATTATTACGAAACATTTGAATTAAATTTTAATACAGTGTTATACTTATAGTATAAAGCTTTACTTCAAATTTTTTCAAAAAATAATTTACTTCTTTTTGTTGTAAAAAAATAATAATAATTTACTTCTTTTGTAAGAACTCGCAATACTTGTGCAATCATATATGAGTCCGCTGATTTTAGCTTGATAACTAAGATCAACATTATGTTAGGGTAGAAAATATACAATAAGGTGTCCTTGTGAGCATAACTCATTAGCGACGGTTTTAATAGCGATGGTTTTAATAGTCTAGTGACGCATGGTGTCCGTCGCAATTTGGGACGGATTCTAAATTCCCTCACTAAATTTTTGTGACGCGCGATATAGATAGGATTTTATATTACTAATATCATTTGTGACGGAAATTCACTCATTTAGTGACAGATTTGTATCCTCTCTAATTTTAATTTTTCTAGTAGTGTTAGAGTTTGGGATTAGTATTGTTGATCTCTACGCTTGGAGATTGAGTGGACCGCTAAAGCGAATGGTTGAAACTTGAAAACTGTAACATCCAAACCCGTATTTAAGAAAATACTACCTTTATAAAAATATTATTCAAATTGCGCAACGGAAAATAATACTTGATTTATAAAATTGGTGGTTCGAGTATTACAAGTTTAATCAAATTTAATTGCTAACAACTTTAATTAGTAAAATACCGTTATACAAAATATTTCTAAAACTCGATACATCCTCAAATAAATAAAAATAAGTGATAAAGACTCTATATACATTTAGAGAACCCTATCCCCATGTCATGATCAGAGCAGAGCTTCACCAACGACTCGGTCACAAACATAACCTGAGAACCTGAACCCCCAAAGGTTCAGCACATACACAAAACAGAGGGTTGGATAATATAAACATAAAAAAAACTAAGTGCAAGAACACACTTAACACTTAATTCATAACAATTAACAACCTTCCAACCAAACAAATGATAACATTTAATTCATATCCTTCATTCAATTATTGAGCATTGATTATGAAACCTAAACCCTCCATCATATTTTACAACCCCACTTAGGCCTTATCAGGTGAGTCACAGACACAAATAAATTATTCACAATATAATTGTGATGCAAATTCATTATAAAACCTTGATCATGAATCCGTGATGATATTTTAACAATTCTACCACTAACCCAATTTTTCTAGCATAGTTATAAACAAAAACAAAAAAAAAAAAACCCCACATAGAACAACTAAAATGAGTAGTAATCCATGCAAAAACTGAAAATTGAAGAAAAGTAAGAAATGTAATAAAGAGAAAATGAGAACTAACTTACCCACAGGTGGTTTTCCATTAAAGGGTGGGGAACGCCACTGACACAACAAAAATATTTCATATAAACTACATACACCAATACACTATAAATCAATGTGATGAATGTAACAAAATACAAAAAGACATATCTCTTATATGATATATAATTTGACATATATAATAACTAGATAACAAAACTTATATCCTCAACCACTCTCACAAAACTGACCCTTTAGCAGCATCATAGGAGTCTTTGCTTGTAGTCCAAGGCATTTGATCTACATTTACCATCGACCAGAAGTAGCTACCTTTTCCGCATAACCAAAATTTCCCCTCTTTCCTCCGCCTCCACCGTTTCCTCCATTTCTTTTTCTTCCTCCATTTGTCTGATAATCATTAGCACCATGATGATATCCAGACTTCTTCCTCTGATAATCAGTAACGCCATTATGATGTCTAGGCTTTTTAGACCATGACATGTTTTCTTTGTTGTTTTCTTTCTTTCTGTTATAGCCACCCCATTTTACTTGATTTCCATTCCCACCATTTCTTCCTTGATACTTGTTACGCAAGCCACCATCATATCGCTCCCTCTGATTCCATCCCTGGTTCCATCCTCGATTCCGTCCATGATAATGAATCTGACCAATTTGCCTCCACCCATAATCTTTTGCACGTTGATCAACAGGAGCATGATATTGCTGTTTCCATGAGTTTCTTTCATTATTTCCTTGTTTGTTTGATTCCCATCCATGTTTGTTTGGTTCGAAAGGTTTTGTTACTCCTTCGTCCCCCCATCTGTTAGTTCCCCATCCTTGACCATTAAAGGACCAATTCTTGAGGAAAGAACTAGTGAGAATAAAAGGCTCCTCATTTTTTGTTGCTTCAGAAGGCTTTGTTACTTCTTCGTCCCCCCATCCAGTAGGTTTCGGCCATCCTGGACAAGAAAAGGACTTATCCAAGAGTATAGACCTGTCGAGAAGCACAGGCTCCTCAAATTTTTCTTCCATGATGTGGAGAGCCTCTGCTTCTTCTTCTAGGTCCAGATAAAGTTCATGATCAACAGGTGCATTCCAATCTACATCATCGATGTAAATGTCAGGATCAGGCAATGGTATGTCACAGCGTAAGCCCTTCATCTCAGCATAAAACATGTTTTTTGCATTGTCAAATGCCTCTTTGACAGCGGAGTCGTTCCACTTTACCACATTGGGATGCAAAAACATAGACTTCTTGACATCAATTACGTTTTTCCATGGAACTGAGCCAACAAAATAACAAAATTTCTTCTCCCACTCAGGCACTTCTAAAAACCTTTCAACTGTGAACCAAAAGAAATAAATAAAATCAATTGATAATTTAAGGGATAAATAAATTCATAATATCCAAAAATAGATTCAAACAAGTAAAGTAGGTTCAAAGACAAAATAAAATTCATAATATAAAAAATTATTCACTATATCAAAAACTATGATGCAAATTCATTTTTAAACCTTTGTGATGATGATGATGATGATGATATTGTTGAATAAACTTAATGTTATAATTAGTAAGTTTCTATAATAAGTTTGTGGAAAGAAAACGTCTTTATTGTAATTAGAAAGCTAAGAGATAATAGTGTGCTATTTACTAGTTTTCTTAGAATAGCAATGATGGTACTATATAAAGACCATGTTTGTATTTTTTATAACAACAGAATATATATAAAAGTAGTGTTTCTGTTCTCAAATTGGCATCAGAGCTAATGGCAAACGTGATGAGTCAAATGCCGTTGCCGCGACTAACGAAGTCGAATTATGATAACTGGAGTGTCCAAATGAAAGCTCTTCTTGGAGCTCTAGAGGCGTGGGAGGTGACCAAAGATGGGTTTGAAGATCCAACAGATACTGCGGGATATACGGCAGCTCAAACCAAGGCGTTGAAAGAGACGCGATCAAAGGATAAGACGGCACTATACATGTTGTTCCGAGCAGTTGATGACTCAGGCTTTGAGAAAATTGCCGGTTCGGCTACGTCGAAAGAAGCATGGGACACGTTAAAAAAGGCGTACGAAGGAGCAGATCGAGTGAAGCAAGTTCGACTCCAAACTCTTTGTGGTGAATTGGAGAGGATGCAGATGAAGGAGTCAGAAACTGTATCCGACTACATCATGCGTGTACAAACAGTGGTGAATCAACTCAATAGAAATGGCGAAACGGTGACTGATGCACGAGTTGTCGAAAAGATCCTGAGGTCTTTAACAGATAAATTTGAGAATATTGTGTGTGTAATAGAAGAGTCGAAGGACCTTTCGAAGCTCTCAGTTGAAGAGCTCGCTGGTTCTCTCGAAGCACATGAACAACGTAAGATGAAAAAGAAGGAAGAAGCAGTCGAGGAAGCACATCAAACAAAGGAGTCAATTAAAGACGAAAAGGTACTCTTCTCTCAAAACTTTCGAGGAAGAGGACGTGGTCGTGGAGGTCATGGTCGAGGTGGTCGAGGTAGTAACTTCGAGAGAGGACAGTCAAGCCAGCAAAATTGGCGTGGCAGAGGACGTGGTCAAAGAGGTGGTCGGTCGAACTACTCCAACTTCGAATGCTACAAGTGTGGGAAGTATGGTCATTACGCGAAGGATTGCAACTCCTACAAATGTTATAAATGTGGTAAAGTGGGACATTTTGCAAAGGATTGTCAAATCGAAAAGAAGGTAGAAGAAACAACCAATCTAGTTTTGGAAGCTGAAGCGAATGAAGGCTTTCTCTTGATGGCTCAAAAAGAAATCAACACCAAAAATGACACCATGTGGTATCTCGACTCAGGGGCAAGTAATCATATGTGTGGTCACAAACACCTGTTTAAAGAAATGCAAAAGATTGAAGATGGTCATGTGTCTTTCGGAGATGCATCGAAAGTGAAAGTCGAAGGCAAGGGTACAATCTGTTACTTACAGAAGGATGGCTTGATTGGATCAATCAAGGATGTTTATTATGTACCAGATCTCAAGACCAACATCTTGAGCTTGGGATAACTTACAGAAAAAGGTTATTCGATTATTATAAAAGATCGGATACTGCATTTGAAGGACAAGCTAGGGCATCTGATTGCTCAAGTCGATATGGGGAGAAATCGAATGTACAAACTGAATTTGAGAAGCGTTCAAGAAAAATGTTTGCAAGTCAATGTCGAAGACAAAGCGTCGTTGTGGCATCTACGCTTTGGTCATCTACATCATGCTGGTTTGAAAAGGTTGGCGAAAAAGAACATGGTGCATGAGCTACCAGACATGAACTATGAAGGAAAGTTTTGTGAAGAATGTGTGCTTAGCAAACAAACAAGAACCTCATTTCAAAAGAAGGCAGAATATCAAGCTAAACATATTCTCGAACTGATTCATACCGACATATGTGGGCCAATCACTCCGGAATCTTTTAGTGGCAAAAGGTACTTCATTTCCTTTATCGACGATTTCTCACGAAAAACCTGGGTTTATTTTTTGAAAGAAAAATCTGAAGCATTCGAGGTGTTCAAAAAGTTCAAAGTAATGGTGGAGAAGGCAACTGATAGACACATCAAAGCCGTTCGATCTGACAGAGGTGGTGAGTATATTTCAACAGCTTTTATGAAGTATTGTGAAAAGCAGGGCATAAGGAGATTTCTAACTGCACCATATTCACCTCAACAAAACGGTGTAGCTGAAAGGAAGAATCGAACAATTTTCGACATGATTCGATCAATGCTTAAAAGCAAGAACATGCTGAAGGAATTCTAGGCAGAAGCTGTACAATGTGCTATTTATGTTCAGAATCGATGTCCACATTCGAAGTTAGAAAATCAAACACAGAAAGAAGTATGGAGCGGACAGAAGCCAACAGTTTCTCATCTCAAAGTATTTGGTAGTGTAGCGTATGCACACGTACCAGATCAACGAAGGACAAAGCTTGAAGACAAAAGTCAGAAGTACATATTTATTGGGTATGATGAAAAGACAAAAGGGTACAAGCTATTCAATCCCATAAGCAAGAAGGTGATAGTGAGTAGAGACGTTCGAATAAATGAAGCGAGCAAGTGGGACTGGAACAATTCGACAGAAGTTAATGTTGAAGTTGAAGAATCATCTGTCGCCATACCAACAAGCGTTTCAACAGAAATTGAAGAGTCTGACAATGATGATGAACCTCTACAACCCAGAATGCGAAGTCTACAAGATTTGTATGAAACGACAGAAGAGGTGCACCTTGTGTGTCTTTTGGCAGATACTGAAAACATTAACCTCGAAGAGGCGCTGCGAGATTGAAAATGGAAAACTGCCATGAATGAAGAGATTAAGGCCATTGAACGTAACAACACATGGGAACTAGCAGAATTACCAAAAGGAAGTCAACCCATTGGTGTGAAGTGGGTATTCAAGAAAAAGATGAATGCTCAAGGCGAAATAGAACGGTATAAGGCGCGACTTGTTGCGAAGGGATACAAACAGAAAGCAGGAATTGACTATGATGAAGTATTTGCGCCTGTTGCAAGAATGGAGACAATTAGATTGCTCATTTCTCAAGCTACTCAATTCAAATGGCCAATATTTCAAATGGATGTCAAGTCAGCATTTTTAAATGGTGTGCTCGAACAAGAAGTTTACATCGAACAACCACCCGGATACATGAAAGTAGGAAAAGAAGATAAAGTGCTAAAATTGAAGAAGGCGCTTTATGGGTTGAAGCAAGCACCGCGAGCATGGAATACACGTATCGACACATATTTCAAAGAGAATGGTTTCAAGCAATGTCCCTACGAACATGCTCTGTATGTAAAGAAGAATGGAAGTAATATATTACTTGTTGCTCTCTATGTCGATGATCTAATCTTCTTGGGTAACAATGGTCAGATGATAGAAGAATTCAAGGGCACAATGACACGTGAATTCGAGATGACAGACTTGGGTCTGATGAGATTCTTTCTTGGTCTTGAGGTTCGACAAGAAGAAACAGGAATCTTCATATCACAGGAGACATATGCAAAGGAAATCCTGAAAAGATTCAAAATGAAAGATTGTAATCCAGTTTCGACACCAATGGAACCAGGTGCAAAGCTGTCGAAATTTGATGGGGGAGAACGTGTCGAAGCAAGCAAATTTCGAAGCTTGGTAGGTAGTCTTCGCTATCTTACTTGTACAAGGCCGGACATTTCATTAAGTGTCGGCATTGTAAGTCGATTCATGGAGGAGCCAGTATATTCACATTGGAAGGCATTGAAACGAATCCTAAGGTACATCCAAGGAACATTGTCATTTGGAATGTTTTACTCAAGAACAGAAGATTACAAGTTGGTTGGTTACTTTGACAGTGATTGGTGCGGAGATATAGACGATCGGAAAAGCACTTCAGGATATGTGTTCTTTATGGGAAATACCGCATTTACTTGGCTTTCTAAGAAGCAACCGATAGTAACACTCTCGACATGTGAAGCTGAATATGTGGCAGCATCTTTGTGTGTTTGTCATGCAATATGGCTTAGAAGATTGTTGAGCAAAATGGAGGTAAAACAGGTAGGTGCAACAGTAATACAAGTGGACAACAAATCAGCAATTGAGTTAGCAAAGAATCCTGTAAACCATGAAAGAAGCAAACACATCGACGTTCGTTTCCACTTTATTCGAGAACATGTGAAGGAAGGAAGTGTCGAATTGAGGCACATAGCAAGCAAGGATCAAGCAGCAGATATTTTCACAAAACCATTATCGAAAGAAATTTTCGACAAAGGCAAGAAATTGATAGGCATGATAGATGGAAAGAACATTTAAGTTTATAGGGGAGTTTTGTTGAATAAACTTAATGTTATAATTAGTAAGTTTCTATAATAAGTTTGTGGAAAGAAAACGTCTTTATTGTAATTAGAAAGCTAAGAGATAATAGTGTGCTATTTACTAGTTTTCTTAGAATAGCAATGATGGTACTATATAAAGACCATGTTTGTATTTTTTATAACAACAGAATATATATAAAAGTAGTGTTTCTGTTCTCAGATATATGTTTAACAATTCTACAACTGACCCAATTTTTCTAGCATGACTAAAAATAAATTAAAAGAAAATATAATCACGTAGAACTTAAGTAATCCATATGCAAAAAATGAACAATGAACAAAAGTAACAAATGCCATAATGAGAAAGATGATACCAACTTACCACCAAGTGGTTTTGCCAAAGGTGGTTTTCCATTCGAAGGTTGGGATTGGAACTGACACACCTGAGGATATTGAACTTTCCCATTGCTATTTCTCTTAAAAGCCATTTCAGCAAGCAAAAGAGATAGACCCGGAAGAGAAAACTTGAAGAAGCAAAACAAAATAATAAACTTTTGGAAAAGGGAGAAGATTGTGACAGAAACAATGGCAAAAGAAGAATAGTTACGAGGTTTGTTGTTGTTTGTTCTTGCTTGCTTGCACAAGAGATGTGTTTTGGCTTTGTACTTGTATATGTATTTATAGGGCATTTGGTTTTTCACTTTTTCTTTGTCATTACTTCATTCACATTTACATTTATGAGGAAAATATGAAACTTTGTTCTTTAAATGGTAACCATGGGTTACTATAGTATCTTACTTTTGTAAATTCACAAATTTATTTATGAAAATATTTGCTTTTATGAATTTCTAAATTATTAATTGAAGTTTTTTAGAAAATATTAGTTAATGGATTTGACTAAGTGTGTGCAACCATTACATTGTTACATTATTTAAGAAAAAAATTGCATTTATGAATTTCTAAATTATTAAATAAAGGATTTTTATCAATTATTAATTAATGGATTTGACTAAGTGTATATAGTCATTACATTATTACATTATTTATGAAAAAAAATTGCATTTATGAATTTCTAAATTAGTAATTGAAATTTTTTTTTATGAATTATTAATTAATGGGTTTGACTAAGTGTGTGTGACCATTATTAATTTATGAGTAA